>JAOANR010000011.1:50082550-50624447 GCA_030278955.1 Hygrophila difformis
GGAATAGTTTCCAAGCCAGTGTGCACATAGCCTTGTCATAGAAGTATGAGTTTGATAGTTTTATTTCTGAATGTGTTGGTATGCTTCCGATGAAGAAAGGATACATTAAAACCTGTGCAACCACTTTTACCGGGTCCAAAAGCTTACCAGCCTCGACAGCTTTCCTTGCCACATGATCAGCAATATTTCCCCCACAGCTAACCCCAAGAAGTACGCACCTGATTTCATGGAAGGGCAAGGTAATGCAATTTAGACACCTTTAATTCCAGGCATGTAGATAGAGTGATAAGATGCATAAAAACATGTAAGCATATGAATTATCCAAAGAATATAACAAATTTTGTTCGGGAAACCAACATTACACGAGGAGTTTCCAAGCCTTCTTTCGCTGTTGAACAATAAAATCATCATGCGAGGCAAATTTTACAGTCCAGAATGGCATATGGCAATATAACATGTTGAACATGTGTTTCATTGATTTTCAATTGTTTCAAGGGATCCTCTTTCCCATTTTTCGACACATTACCGAGATCCATTTAAAGATATGGTGACACGTGTGCTTTTATTAAACTAAACTTCAAAATATTGACAACAATATAATTAATCGAACAAATTAGACGTATGTGTCACCGTGACTATTATTCGAACAAGGGGCATAGAAAAAAGAGAAATAGGTTATCTCAATCCTTGTTATTGACATAACAATGAATTTCAGTATAAATTATTGAAAAAAGAAAACTTATCATACAGATAGCAGATCAGAGATTATTCGTTGCAACAATTACAAGAAGAATGGACAGATTAAGAGCAAGTGGTCTAGCAGCCTTACAACATCGAATACCAATCTATTCATAGCAAAGCCATAAGTAGCAATGAACATTCTCAATGTTCAGTAACAAAACAATATGCTGGCTAAAGCAATTCCTCAACTATGATTTTTTTATAAAAAGAAAAAGTTGCCCAAACACTATATAATTAAAAAAAAAAAAAAAAAAAAAAAGAATGCAAAACAATGTAGCATCAACATGACATCGTCAAACAATAAAATTCAAACCAACTTCAATGATAAATATCTCTAGTTGGATTATTGTAGAAGCGAACAGGTCAATCGTTGTGGAAGTCATCATGTACAGTGTTACTTTTTTTCTTCTTCTGATAATAGATATCAACAATCGATCTAAGACAAATTACTCCCACTCCCACAATCACCTCAAACACATAATGGTGATACACATTTCTTGTTCCAACCGGCTTAGGTTAATCAACACTTGGGCATAACCATTCCACCATCAAATTTTGAAACAAAACTTACCTGATTAAAAGATGGCAGCACTTCTCCACACATTTTTCAATTTAACAACTCTAATTTACAAAATTAGAACTATAACTAGTCAGAGGTTGCATACAGCATAAACACTAAATAGCCACAAAAAGCAACACGAGTTAAATGAACTTCCATCATAGCAAAGAACTAACCAATCAAGTCAAATAAGATAAAATATCAACATAAATGACCACCTCAGATCGTATGGCAATACCAAAAGCAACACATATATGAACATAATGACTGAGTTGAGGCTAGATCATCAAAACAAACCTCAAAGGATCCCCATGAGCAGCCAACCAAGGCTCCACCATTGATGCTCCAAACGCATCAGCAATGTGCCAATTACCCTCTGACTTCTTTGGATCCGTCCCTCCTGCTCCCCTCTCGGATGCCTTATTACATTCAGCCAAATTAGACTGCTTGGCTAGCCAATGCAGCACCTTAACACCGTCCTCAAATGCAGCCGGATACTTATTCTCCGGTGCTAACCTGTAGCCCACCGCTAAAACAATCACATCACACAATTTTGCAATCCGCCGACAGAAACAATCATTAGCCACCGAATCATTGCTCCCACTTACAAATGCCCCACCGTGGAACTGTAACATCACCGGTAATCTCCGACAGTTCCTCCCCGGCGGGTTATACCCCTGGTAACTCCCACTCTCGGATTTCAACGCTGCATCATCAATAGAACCTCCATAACTACTTCGTCTCTTGTTATCAATACTCTGCACACGCTTGACGATTACGCCGCCGTTACTGCTAGGAACATCGCCGTTGATTGACGATCGACGAGCTAGGGAATGATTCGAATCCAATCCAGGCCTCGAAATGCCGATTCGAGATTTCGCTGCCGCGTCGGGGGGAACGAAGGCAAGTGTCGGGAAGGAAGATGCGGATTGAGAGAGAAGTCAAGGGATCTACATGGATATCCTTGGTAGCGACGCCGTCGGTGAAGGACGGATTGGCAGCGGCAGCCGTCTCCTCCTGCGGTCGTGACGTCACCCCAAAATTACTTCCGCCGCCGCCAGCGGCGTCATGTTCCGGTCCCTGTAATCTGCTCTGCAGCCGATGCTTCAGCATAAACTTGAAGAAGACGCTGTATAACTTCACACCGATGCTTGGCATTTCCGGCAGGTGATTTTCAGCTCTTCAAAACACGAATTTCACATCCAGTTCTCCAATCCGACGATTACAGAGAACAGGCCCGCAGCAAAAAACCGATTGAATTCAATCCCGGATGTGCAAACGCGTAGATTTCACATTTGAAAAAGTTAGGGTTTATCGAATTGGGGGAAATTTCGGAAACAAGGAATCAAAAACAATTTTCCCCAGAAAATTCCATGATACATAGAAAGAAAGTCAGATTTCTACCGTCTTACTATGGTGATTGCTATCGAAAACTAATCGAATAAATAAATGAATTGGGAATTCGATTGCTATTATCAAAATATGCTTTGCTCAGATTTCAGGATGTGTTCTATATTTTCTTATTTTTCAATTTTCACAGTTTGGTATCGCGTCATGTTTTGTCTGTGTGGGCTGTCAAGATCCAGTGCGGCTCTGTCTTCGTGCACCGTGCTATGAATAGTTGTACCAAAAGGGAAATGTGGATAAAGTCGTGAGGTACAACTCGTACGAAGCTTGGGCCTTGAGGTGTATCAGTGTATGAGAATGTTTGGCGGATAAACAGTGGCAGGTAAACCTGGCGGTCATGATTTTGATTTCCATTGAAAATTGATTAATCAAAAGCATTTTTTTTCCAAAAAGTCATAAAGTATAGTACTAGTGATAACTAGTAGTGAATAGTGATCGATGGTAATTGGTAAGTGGTAAATGCACACATAAAATGGAAATAATTATTTTTATACATATGCTTAAAGGTCATTTTCATAAAAGGAAACTGTAGATGTATAGGTTGTGGGTTATTTTGGGCTTGCAGGGAAGAATTCCCAAGAAAACACAATTTATACTCCCTCCGTTCTCAAAAAATTGTAACGGACCCACAGTGAACACAGTCCAATTCACGTTTTAATAACTCAAGTTCGGTACAAGTAAAAATTTTAAAAGTTCGATATTTAAAAAGTACACGACGAGACAAATCTAACAAGATCCCACTTGACTATATTTTAACTTGTATAACCATGATAAAACCTTAAGTTAAAGTGTGTGTGTATGAATAGTACCAAAATTACAAATGTTACAATTATAGAAAAACGGAGGAAGTATTTATATTTACACAAAGGGTATCAGAATTCATATTGATCCAATTGAATTGAAGCAGGGAACAACAGACATGAAAATCACTCAAATCTCACAATTTGAATTGAAGCACAAAGTGGAGACTTTGCCCAAAGATCATATAATCAATTTTCAATGACCATTGAATATATAGTAAATTATGGCAAAAGGTTTTACAATTTGGATTCTGGTTACTGCACACTGACATGAAAATCACTCAATCTCACAATGTTTCAATCTGTCTTTGCTCACAAAAGAATAAGATAGAAAGGAGATGAAGGAAGATGTGGAGACTAGAGACTAAAGAGGGCCATTCCAAGTCATATACATATATATATATAATTGCAGATTAAAAGTACACAAAATGAAACCCCAATTCAAAAAGGAAAACATCAAATCACTAACAAATTTGGACTGATTGAGTACTAATCCAAGAAGACAAGAAAAGACTCCTTTTTGTAGATGGCTCTGCCCAGTTTCTGTATCTACATTCCCATTGCCTGCTTTGTAGTATGTTAAAAAGCAAAGTCTGACCATCACAAAGTCATTACCATACCCACAGCCCACAGGCATCACCCACCACTCACCCATCCATCCATTCTTCCAAGAGCCTGACCACAGGATTCAGGATTCTCACTTTTATGTTGGCTCAAAATTCAGGTAGCAACCAATTCAACAAAATTAACTTACTACTCCCAACTTCACAGGCTTTTTAATTCACTCCTCTCCCTCAACAATGATCAGCATCAACACCAAGTTCATGTATGTATCCAATCAGCCTGATGATGGTTGGCTGGCGGTTGTTTTGGGAAGAGAAGAACCCTTTTCATTGTTGCCGGGGTTGGTGGTGGTGGTTTTCGTTGCCAGTTCCTCGAGGCGCTTCAAGTTGCTTCGCGTTTGGTTCTAGTTTCCTCTTCTCGCTCTTCGTCTTCTTGGAATTTGCGCAGGCACTCATCGTAAAGCTCCTGATCTGTGTCTGAGAAGAGTTTGCGAACATTGAGAGTCAAGCTCTGGACTGCTTGGTTCCAGTGGCTTCTAGCGTTCCTTTCCAGGGATGAGAAAATGATTGGAAGGATGACTTTGCGATTTTGCTTGATCAGATTCTCAACATGATCGTTGTTCCATAGAAAGAGGGCCCTTTCAGCCACCTGTGTAAATAAAGACAAATCAAGAAGATTACCAGGAGATATTATTCTGCATTCCAGTAAGCAAAAGCCGAAGCAGCAGCACAAGGTGATTAAGAATACAGTCTCTTAATCAAGGCCGGGAAATAAGTCAGCAAACATTAAGCAGGATAAGAAAACAAATAAATCAATAATAGTTCGCAGGAATACCTGCAAGACGTTAAAATGACTGGGAAATGCAAAAACAGGGACCAAAATGGGATAAGCCATTTAACAGATTCAAGTCAATGCAGGGCATATGAACCAAATATATAACTCCTAAATACGATGAATGGTTATCTTGAAAACTAAGGGTCTATTCTGCACGCAGCTTTTGGGAGCTTTTGATTGCTTTAGCTTTTATTTCAAAATAAAAGCCCCATTATATACACTAGCTTTTGGGAGTTAGAAGCTACAAGAGGTAGCTTTTGGGAGCTTTCGGAAGCTACTTTCCAAATTTAATTAATTTTTCTCTTCAAAATATAATTTTTGACATCTACAGCTATTTGTTCCGAACACTTATCTACAGCTTGCAGCTACAGCCCGCAGAACGGACCCTAAATCATTGGAAGCAAAAGCTTATCTAGCTCACAAACTAATGAATGCAAATAGGAAAATATAAAGAAAAGCTCATTGCACTCTAGCCCATTATGATTCAAAATTGAAAGTATTAATGAGCTGAAGTGTAGGTTCAATTACAAGAAGAAAGAGATATGGTCCTTTGACTTAAAGCCACAAATCCAGTTCTGCTTATTGAATTTAATAACAACAAAACAAATAACGGTCCTTCACCGGAAAGCCATAAAGCAAGTTCCATGTAGCATAAATGCATTTTCCTTAAAATGGTAAAACTGCATTACTCAAAAATAAATTGGAAGAAAGGGGGGGAAAAAAAGTCAGACATACTCCCACAGTCTCACTTTAATTATTGTCATCTCGGGTTCTCTCATTTTTAAGGAAATTCATATGAATATAAAAATATCCTTACCAAAAATACAAACTATCTACAAATTTTATACGAACCATTTAAATTCCAAAGGATATACATTCTTTGTAAACAGACACACCAACCACCTTCCATAATCAAACTCCAGCAATAAAGTGACAAGAAAGACAAAAGGGGAAAAGATAATTCTTCAAGGTAAAACACAAAAAAATGTAGCGATCCAATGATACAGCCAAACAAGATAACAAAACTAAGATGCAAGGAGTGTTGTATTTAATTTTAACAGAGTATCTATGTTAACAGACCATGATGCACATGTGTGATTCATATACGAAACCCACATAACAAGAAAAAAGGAGTCTACATCACCCATTTATATAGATGACAAAAAGACTAAATACTATATATATGCTAGTTGTCTAACATAATACCACACACACACATACATAGAAAGAGGGGATGGGCCGAGATAGACAAAAGCGCAAAATTGGTTGCATTTTCAAATTTTCATACTGTTTACAATCCCTAATATATAACAAGGGAAATCCAACTAATGTCTTCATTACATTAACATATTAGAAGATTTTCCATATCATTGTACATAATCTTTAAAATTGCTACACGATAATCCACTCATTTCACAACGTAGATGACTGAAACATAACTCAAAAAAGAAATCTCAATAAAACGAAAATGAAATCCAGGGGAAGGGTGAAAGTATCAAATAGGCGCTAATGTGCAGAAAGCAAAACTTACTTAAAATGATAAATGATTAATGAATGTTTAACAATGCGGCCAGCATGATCTGACGGTGTAAAAGTAATTAGCACTCAGATCATAGTTTCAAATTTCAATGGCACAAAAACCAACTGGGGCAAACACTTGTAATTTGTATATATGGCACATTTTGAAAGGTACAGAACGAGAACAATAGAGTTAGCAAATTTTATAATGTTACCGACCTGAAAATGTGAACTGCTCAGGCAACGAGAAATTTGACGGAACAACGGAACCATACAGCGTTGGAATTCAGGGGCCTGAGTTGCTTCGAGAACTTCCTCTAGCTCACCTAAGAACATGACCTCCTTTGAGCTGTTTGTGATTGGCCAATACTTGAGCAAACCTCTTATAACTGTGTCAGCAAGTTTGCAGTCCTTCTCGACAAACTGTGTGATGCAATAAGTCAACTGTTGGTGGTACATAGTTATGCACTTTGGTTTGTGAAGTGGAATGAGTGCCCGCACAAGGAAAAGCTTGTGCTCCTCCTTCAATGGGAGGGCAAACCCATTTATAATGCTTCCAAGAATTTCCAACAGTTCAGCAATCCCATTATGTTTCTCCGTTTCAAAAATAAAACGGTAGAATATATTGTTTATGGCTTTCCTAATGAATGGCCGGTGAACCATGAACTTTCCATATATCCGGTGGAGAACTGTCTTTAAATATTCTCGTTCACGAGGATCTTCTGAATCAAAGAGATCTAACAACTTTGTTACAAAAGATTGATCAATGTAGCGCTTGGCCAATTTGGTGTCAGTCTCCGAAGAAGTAACAAACCGAAGAAGGAATTCATAGACAATTTGTAAATGAGGCCATGCAGGATCCATTAACGGCTCCTCTTCTTCCACATCAAATCCTTCCACAACTTTGTTTTCGCGAGGTTGAGTGGAGAGTGCGCGGAACAGATTCAAGGACACCATTTTCACCATCTCTTGCATAACAGTTTCACTGAATTTCCCAGATGCTGAAGTGACATAATCAACCAGCTCCATCAATGTCTGACGTTTGATATCCTTTTCCTTCAAATTCTTGGTGGGGTCAGTGAAGTCAAACACAACACAGCACAAGCTCACCTTTCTCACGAACAAAGTTTGCTTCTCTGAATTCGGAACATCTCTGAAACTAGGCAATGCCTCATATGGCACAGGCACCGCTGCACTCCCATTCATCCTATTATTAAGCTGATCGAGAAGCTTGTTCCCATGATTTGGACCAGCATTCTGAATCGAATTGCCTCCGGGGACAACTCCAGTATTTGAGTTGCCCGACCTGGAACCTGCAGCAAGATTACTTCTCACAGTGGCGGATTCATTCGAAGGTACAGCAGAGGATCCTCCATCGCGACTTTCTAGAAGCTTTTTCCGAGGAATTTTGTTTAAAATGTTTTTTATCATCACTCAAGAGCCACCAAAAAGCAATCTTCTGCAAGAAGAAAATGACAACAGCCACCAATCAGAAATCGAATCGAGTGGAAATGTAAACCAAGAAAATGTTGCAAACAACAAAACTAATTATTACCACTCTTTAATTTGATGATCGCCTCGCCTCGTCCCTCTTACCCTATCCTATCCACCTCCACAACCGGACATATCATAAGTGGCTGATGCACACTCCCAGTTACCAACAGCTAAAGCATGATAAGCATCATCATCTGAAATCAAAAGGAACCAAAAATCAAATAACCACCACAATCCCCACTACAGAATTCTTCCATTATCCATTTTCCATTTCATCGATATACAATTTATTACCGTTTTTCCAAAACATACAAGTTCAATTATCCACATAATTGCACGTCACAATCACACTGCTTAATTAAAACTCCCAGTTGCAGAAAAATCAAGTGAAAATCAAGACAAAACTGAATTAAAAATTGTCCAGATAAGATCTCATCAAATTTGACTTTTTCCCTAAAAAAGGAAACAACACAGTTAAAAAAAAGACGCGAGATTTGAATACCTCAAGCCTCCAATTGACCCAATTTTTTTCCACAGATTCCCCAACTGTTCGTTCGGATCAAAAGGCTTCAAGATCTGGACACGATCTGCAAAACCCACAAGGCATTCTTTATCAAAATCGCATATAAATAAGAGGGGAGAAAAGGGTATTCGAAATAGTAAAACACCCAGAAAGAAAAACACAGAGAAAACACCAAAATCAAAACCTAGACGTACAGATTTATGCAGAAAAGGGATTGCAAAAATCGTGGGTCATTGATGCATGGACAAATCGAGTATATAGCTGATTTTAGTTATTGTGATGCTGGGAATTGAAGAAAGGGGTAAAAAGATTGGTCACTGTGAGTTGGGGCAGTGATTTGAACCAGGAAACAGGCCCCAAGAGAGAGAGAGAGAGATTGAGAGAGAGTCAGAGAGAGGGGAATGGGATTTCCAGAGTAGAAAGAAAAATAAAATAATTTAAAAATAAAAGACGGAATCAATTTCCGGTGGCTGTTTTTTTAATTTACTACAGTAGTTTTCTTGACACGGGCGTTTCTAAATCAGTACTCCTCTGTCCCATTAAAAGTGGCCACTATTTCTTTTTGAGTGTCCCATTCAAAGTGGCCACTTTCCTTTTTAAGCAAATAGATTAATATAAGCATAATTAAAATACTCACAATAATGACAATTGTACTTTCTGCACAAAGTCCCTATATATATTTAACCATTAATATCTCAAAATGGGTATAAATAAAAATTATATAAACTATATATTCTAAAACTATATGATTAGACGATTCCAACAAGACCACACTTGACTATTTTTTTCTTTCTACATCATAACGATAATATTAAGTTAAAGTTAAATAATAAATATGGTTAAAAGTCAAATGTAACCATTATAAATTAGATGAATGGATTAGTCAAATTTACTCAAACTACTTTAACTACTAAACACCACAACCTAAATTCTCGTGCCCAAAAGAAAGTGGTCACTTTTAATGAGACGGGGGAGTATTACTCGTAGATAGAAATTTGAATAATTAAAAATAATAAATAAAATAATAAGTAAGTATTGTTTATAATAAAAATGTTTTGAGTCTAATAGCATTCAAAAGTATTTCTTATTATTTAATTAAGGGAAAACCAAGCACATAATTTAGTTTAATTGAAGAAGACAAGTTTTTAAAAAAAAAACGATGGGTTTGGTTAATTGTTGAATTTCTTCCTTTTTTCTTTGTGGATAATTTTCCAATTATCCAATTATTTATAGAATAAATAAAACCATTATTATTGTTTGAGGACCGGTGAGGATGAATCGAAACCGTTGGTATTCATGTGGAGTGGAGCCGTGAGGGCATGATGTATGTGGAAGATTATAAGTGGCGTACAGGTCCCGGGTTCGGTTGTTGTTGAAGAAATTGAGCTGCAGCCTGAGCCTGAGCCTGAGCCTGACTTTACCGGTCCCTTTCTAATTCTCCTTATGGCCATGTTCGTAAAATAAGCTAAACGAAATTAACTTAGGGTCTGTTTGGGAATTAGTTGTTAGCTGGTAACTGATTATGTGAGTAATTTGAATAATAAATTAGTTAAAATTAGTTGTTTGATAGTTTTGAGGCAAATGTTTTTGCCTAGAATAAGCTAATTCCAAAATGCTTCTATTTGCAGCGGTTTCAAAAATAGCTGATTGAACACTATTTTAAGGTATTTTGTCTTTTGAAATAAGCTAATTTAACTTAAAATGAATAGAATAAGCTAATTTCGTTTAGCTTATTTGCCAAACAGGGCCTTATGCTATTCATTTTAAGTTAAATTAGCTTATTTAAAAAGATAAAATATCTTAAAATAGTGTTCAATAAGCTATTTTTGAAACCGCTACAAATAGCAGCATTTTTGAATTAGCTTATTCTAGGCAAAAACATTTGCCTCGAAACTATAAACAGTTAATTTTAACTAATTTATTACTCAAATTATTAACATAATCAATTAACAGCTAACAGCTAATTCCCAAACAGGCCCTATCTCTTTGTAGTTACTCGGCTTTTTTTGCCCAAATTTTAGTACTCCCTCCATTTTTTTTAAATTATCTTTCTAGCAAATATTATGCAAACTAAGAAACATAAATATTACCACACAATCTTTCATTTCTATCTATCTCACTTACCAAGGAATATATTTTGGGTGGAAGAAATAATGAACATCATTGGGGGAATAAAATGGTAATATTGGAAAACTTTCATAAAAATACCCAAATGGGGCGTTTGGTTGGGGGTATCTTGGATGCCCTCTGGGAATCTTCTGCTTCTGCAATGAATGACACATTCAATCTTTTAGGAAGGAATGTGAGATTCCCAACCAAGTGGGAATGTTGTCTAAGATTGATGGGAATGTGATTCCCTTCAATACGCCAGGTAATCTTAGATTACTAGACATCTTCCATTTCATTTTACATTAAATTGTCTTTTATACCCTTTTAAATTTTAAAACCATACATCAACCCATTTTAAAACTTAATCATTTCATTATTTTTATTCTTTTTTGTGCCATAGAGTTTTTGAACATTTTCGATGAATTTCGCTGTATACAGTTTGCACATTCTATACAATTGCAACAAACAAGTAGATTTAACTCATTCCGATGTACAATTATCTTTCAAACGTAATGCAATATATGATAATTTACGAAATAAAAATTTAAAGACACTGCAGAGGAATTTTATTATAAATGACAAAGCATCGAATTAATAAGAAATAAGCTTCATGAGAACTATTAAATAATAATTTTGAATTAAGGGCATTATAGTCTATTCATGTTATGTAGGAATATGAGATTCCCAATCCAACCAAACGCAGTAATCTTAAAATACCAAAAAATAAGATTCTCAGCAATCCAACATTCCCAGTAAACGCAACGAAAATGACAACTATTGTGTAACACTTTTACATCTCTAAAAAGACTAATATTTTGGAACGGATAGAGTATTTATTTATTATTGCTTATAAGTGGTCCCTGCATCATGGAGTCTCCTCCAGTCGACCTCTTTTTCATTCTTCTTGCATGATCAAGGCCCGCTAATAATTTTTTGTGGCCATGTTCTATAATAAAAATAAGGCCTTCATAGTATTTAAGAAAATTATATATATTTTTTTTAAATTTATTTATTAAACATAACCCTGTGATAAAAATTTAAATAAAAAATACTGTATACATTTTCTTTTATGTTTTGCACCAAAAAATATACTACCTAAACAAAATGATCAACTGCCTATATAGTTCTTTACTAAATGTAAAAAAAACAAAAAAAAAACAAAAAGAATTCTTAAATTCAAATTTTTTCTAAAGAATTAATATAAAAATATAAAAATATTAAAAAATACATGAAAAATAAAAAAAAAATACATAAATTTTGAAAAAAAAAATGGGGCCCAAAATTTGGGGGCTTGCACAGCCCATTATCTGCCCTTGATGATAATGTATGTGTTGGGATTTCTTCTTGGGTACGTTTTGGCTGAGGAATGTTTAATTTGAATGTTGACTTTGGTTTGTGAATGGTGTAAATAAACGGTTTTTTACATTGATGAATCCATCATAGGTGTTGGTACATATTTCATCCGTACTCAAATATTTTTTGTGGACCCAGTTTTTACGCAGTTTAATGTATATTTTAAATTATTAATAATTCAAGTTCGGTATAAATAAAAATCCTAACTCTAAAAGTTTAATATTTAAAAAATACATGACGAGATGAATCTAACAAGATCTCATTTGGCTATATTTTAACTTGTATAACTTTGATAAAACTTTAACTCAAAGTCTGATAATAGTGACATACTACTAAGTATAAGAAACATTCAAAGAAACGGATGCATATTAAACAAGAGGCCAGGGGTACGGTTGGTAATTGCGAATGGTGGCTGTATTTAATTTGGTGTATTTTACAAAAACGAGTGATGATGATTTGGGTCAAAGCACAATCAATCTTTATTCTACAGTGTTTTCACGGAAAAAATGACAAATACTATATCATTTTTTCATTTCAAAAAATTCAAATCATTCCATTTTTTATTTTATTACTAAAATAATCCGCTACAAATACTAATTATGTCCAAATCAGTCCCTTGTTCATTAATTATGCTCTAATTGCTGATGTGGCAAGTGTTTTAATTTAAACCTGACACGTGGGCATAATATTTTTTCTTTTATATTTTGTCAATTCAGTCCTAAACTTTTGTTTTGTTCAATTTAGTCCCTACCCAAATTAGTCATTTTTATATTAATTGGCCTCCAACCTTTCAAATTATTTCATTCAGATACAGAACCTTAAATTTTTTATTATTACTAATATATTATCAAATAAATGTCCAACATACTTCCATAAATAAAATTAAATATCAAACCTCATACATTGGATTTGACTGCTCTGTTATCGGGTATTCCAAGTACTGGAAATTTTACAGACTCTCTCTAATCACCCGACCGCAATCGATGGTTAATTGATTTTGGTTTACTTCAGCAACAATCAGTACAATTTTACTTTGTTTCATACCTTAGGACGTAGTAATGTTTGAGTAAATGATCTAACTTGAATTTTTTGAAGGTTATAGATACAGGAAGCCTTGATTTTATTTTAAAAAATATTAAAAATATTATTCAAATATTATTAAAAATATTAGAAATATAGTCTAAATTTTATTGTCCATGCTTTCTGCATCCATAATCTCCCAAAAAGTAAAATTAAATCATTTACACAAAAGTTAAAATTAAATCATTTACTCAAACATTGCTACGTTCTAAGATATGAAACAAAGTATGATTGTGTTGATTGTTGCTGAAGAAAATCAGAACCAATGAACCATCGGTTACGGTTGGGTGGTTAGAGAGAGTCCGTAAAATTCCGGAACTTAGAAGACCCAGTAACAAAACAGTCAAACCCAATGTATGAGATTTGGTGTTTAATTTTATTTACAGAAATATATTGAGTATTTATTTGATAAATGGATTAGTAATAATAAAAAAATAAGGTTCTGGGCCTAAAATGAAATAATTTGAAAGGTTGGAGGTAAATTAATATAAAAATGACTGATTTGGATAGAGGACTAAATGAAATAAAATAAAAGTTTATAACTAAATTGGCAAAAGATAAAAGAAAAATGGGTAATATTATGCCTACGTGTCAGGTTTAAATTAAAATTCTTGTCACGTTAGCAATTAGAGTATAATTAGTGAACAATGGACTGATTTGGACATAATTAGCACTTATAGCGGACTGTTTTGTAGAAAAAATATTGATTTGGATTATTGGAAGAAAAAAATGATGTATTTGACCTTTTTTTTTTTTTTCCCGTTTTTCACATACAAATTGAGAAGTATATAGGCAGGCATAGTGTAACCTCAATCATAATTAAATTAAATAATAAGTACAACTTTGAGAGGGGTTTTTTAGTATTTATTTGTTACAATTAGTTAGTACTACATCCGTTTTTTTTATTCTTACTACTGATCCACGCAGCACGTAGTCCAACACACATTTGAAATCATTAATAATTCATGTTCAATACAAGTAAAAATTTTAAAAATTTTATATTTAAAAATCTACAAGACGAGAGAATCTAACAAGATCCCACTTGACTATATTTTAATTTGTATAATTATAATAAAACTTTAAGTTAAAGTGTGAATGGGGCAAGAAAAAATAGCCGGAGGGAGTATATTTGTATGGCTAATTATGTTAATCAATATCCTTGCAGTTCTAGTTTTAAATGATAACCTTGTCCTTGTGTCACGTCAAGTCATTTGGAATTTAGATGTTAGAAGGCTGCACTGAGGATACCCCTATCAATATTCGCATGGTTGTCGCTTGTCAGGATGCTCGCTCTCCACTACGGATGATATCGAGTTGAGTGGAGCTGAGCTCGAGTACCATGATATTAGAGCTCGAGTTTGATGGTATTGTTAACGCTGAAATTTTTGGAGGAGCGGAACCTCTTTTTTTATTGATGAATGTGAAGGAAGATTACAAGAAAAATATAAAAAGCAAAAAGAGGAATTGAAAGAAAGCTGTAAATAATGAAAGTGCATAAAGCGATAAATAAACTGCAGAAAGTAAAAATATAAAATGCGGCATCTTTGAGGGTTGATTGGAGGTGCTTTGATATGACCGCCTAAGGTCTTATTTATAGACCTGCGCAAACTCTAATAGCGGCTCATGGGCTGGGCCGATTTAAATGCGGACTAGGCTAATTCATATGGGCTGGGCCGATTTTTTATTGGACTAACAGGTATATATTTGAGTTTGAACTCGAGCTGGAGTCGAGTAGCGGTGCTCGAGCTTGAGCTTGAGTATCATCAAGTTCAATTCAAGCTCGAGTAGCTCGCGAATATATATATTTTTAATTCTGTTAAGCTCGAGTCGAGTCGGTAGTTTAAATTTGAATTTTATTTTATTTTTTTAACATTTGACTTTGAATTTTTAACCATAACCTAAAAAACACAATTCAATTTGATATTTGAATATTGTGTTGGTTATTGTATAATTAAGATAGAACTAATATTCTTTAAAAATATACTTTATTTTAATTTTTTAATAGTGACTATTTTTTCTCGTTTAAATATTTTAAATAAGTGACATATTTTCTAATAGAAAATAGAGTGGAGTGTGAAGGAAAGTATGAGAAGAAGATTACATAAACTGTGTGACAAATGTGTTATCAATCGAGTCGAGCTCAAATGCTCGAGTATTAAAATACTTTAGCTTAAGTTGATGCGAACTCGAGCTTGAGTTAAGTAACAATAGTCAAGTACGAGTTGAGTTTTTTCCGAGATGAGTCCGATTCGAGTACGAGTTTCAATATTCAAAAATGTGTATAAAATTGCCTTTCATAATTATTCTTCACTTTAAATTGAGGCCCTCACCGTCAAATTTAATCAAACAATGCTTCAGAAACCAAGCTACAAAGTATACACTTGAATCCTAGATTTCATGCCTTGATGCTTGTGTAATAATAGTTCCTTTTCTTTTAAGACAAGTCCTTTACCATTCTACCAACTCAATCAAAGCACTTGTTAATTATGCTTCGAATATCGCTAGAACCACACCAAAATAAACAAACTGGGTAAATAGCTCGAAACATGTATTATTTGAAGTAGAATTTGCAAAGCTCCGAATATGTAATTTTTGTCCACGCAAACCAGAAAGAAATGACAACCACAAAAAGAACCATTTCGCAAATCAAATGGTAAATAAACATGGAGTGGTTTATGTTGAAGTAACAACCACACCATCAGTTTATAGACATAGACACGACATATAAAAATCAACACGACATCAATTTTATGACTGCCAAACCCAAACATGCCCAATTCTAGACAGAATAAACTTCCAACACTATGCATTTGTAAATTCATCTAGTTCCTTTTTTTTTTTCTTTTGGTTATCCACCAAAACAATACCAATAATGCATCAGAGTAGTGAGAATTGGGTTAGCAAGATTGCAAGAATCTACACCTAAACAAGTACATGATCCGGCAATGAGGTAGAACCTTTCCACCTGCGGTTTTTCAATCAATGCACGACAAAATTTCAGTAGCTTCATGTCGCCTTCATCGATACATACCTGGTCTGGTGAGCACATCCCAGTGCCCACATATTGGCGTGTAATCTTACCCTCTTCTGAGAGTCGCACGAAATCTATGAAATTTCTTGAGCATGGAAAGAAGATTGAGACATATATGCACCACAATGGGAGAAGATAGAATCTTACAAGTACCACGTCAGGGAAGAGGTCTGTAAGTTTGAAGAAGAAAACAAAGGCATTCCCACTAGCTAGAATATGCCCACTTCGGCATTTCAATGTTAATGATCCATCAAAGCTGTCTCAGTCTCCGATAAAGGTGCTGCAACAGACAGTGCACAAGTGGATGAAATTCAGGAAAAAATACTAGAGAAATTCCCAAACAAAAAATAACACCAATACATGTTAATGAAGCAAAATAAAACAAAATAGACGAACTGAAGTAGCTCTAATGGCTTTAGCTTGCGTGAAGTTAAAGTTTCAGATGTACAGTGAAATTTTTTTAGCAAGTAGAAGTAATCAAAAAGCACAGTTAGATTATGGAATAAAGCAGCATTTGACAGACAAAGGTCCTATCTACCATGTATGAAAATGTAGACAAATGAAAACACATCACAAACTAAATGTAAGATAGAATTAACTGAGAATGGTGCCAGAAAAGATAAACATTGTGAAGCCAACAAGTTAAACAGGCACTTAAAAGGTTAAACCACATGAAAATAAGAAATTAAACCAAGCCAGCATCTTTAACAAGGAACAGATTCATGCTTAAAGCATTTTGCAGAAATTCAGAACCAGATAATTAGGAGTAATGTCATCATACCAAGCAAATCTTCATAAGAATCTTCTCCCAGAAGTGATGTATCCATTAATAAAGGAGGCGAGAAAACCTGATCCTGAGCTTCATCCATATCATAAAATGACCGATGTGCATCAGAAAGGGATGAATTTGAACCAGCCACAGAGAGGAAACCATCTACACCATCAAAATCATCTAGGGAGTCCAAATCATTTATCATGTCTGCAACCTCACCATACTTGCCCCCAACATTATTGTCCCTAGCATGCATCTTATCTTCCTGAGAGGTGAATAATTGTCTGTTTTTAAGAGAATTGAGTTTCTTATCTTGTCCATGACGAGAAAACCCTGTACCAGAAAGAGGTACAAAGTAGTGCTCGGAACCATCAGTAGAACGACTGTCCTGTGATGATCCTGAGTGGCATACTTGAGAAGCAAGTGCAGCTTCTCTAACAGCTCTCTTAAGCTTTTGCAGAGAGAAAATGTCTTCCTCTGCAGATGTAATAAAATTTTGAAATAAGATATTAAATAACAGATGCATAACAATATCAAAAGGATGGAACTAGTTGGATACCAAGGGGTGGATTGTCCATGTTAATGTTATTGTTCAATGACGGCTGCTCCGTTATTGTTTCTGCTGGATTACTTTGAGCCACAATCAGTCGCTTTTGCACACTTGAACTTTTCCCTGATGAACTTGGAGTAGAACTAAACAGTGGTGGCAGTTTCAAAGCAGGAGAGCTAGCTGATACCTTGTCAAGCTGAACAGATGACAGTCTAGATGAAATTTCACCAACCTCATCATCGGTACTGTTTTCCTACACATTCC
Source organism: Hygrophila difformis (assembly GCA_030278955.1). Classification (NCBI taxonomy): domain Eukaryota; kingdom Viridiplantae; phylum Streptophyta; class Magnoliopsida; order Lamiales; family Acanthaceae; genus Hygrophila; species Hygrophila difformis. The sequence continues at coordinate 50,100,150 of JAOANR010000011.1, forward strand.
AGTCACTTATCAATAACATAACATATAAAGGTCAATGATGTATTTCTGCAGGGAATAAACAAAACAACAATACCAAAGTCCTCCCACTGCTCTGTGCCTGAATAGCAGAATTTGATCTAAGCTTCACAAAAGGAAGATTAGATAAGTTATTGACTTCCTTTGTAAGCTCTAAAATTGAGTTTTGTATGGTTGGAGCAACATCTTTTAGCTGATTAATGAGCACCTGCACATAAACAGAACTCTTTTAGAGAATATTCTAAACACATGACTGCAGGCCAGGACAACCTATGATATTATACAATATCAGATTACCTGTATGCTGTCCAGGTGCTGTCGATGTTCAGCAAGTGTTGTGGCCAAAGACTCGGCATGACTGCTGGTACCACCATCATGTGCACTTCGTAGGAGCTCTGGGCCCTCTCCATCATTGGCTTTTGCCTGCATGCATAATCGGTTTAACGACTCCACAACATGCTAAAAAAAACTAGCCCATCAATCGTGTGGCAAGTGCAAAGCAATAATATAAGAATGCACATGAATCTAAAAACCTTTTTATATATATAACTAAATTGGGGGTGTGGGGGTAAGGCAACGGGTAGGTTTTGGTACCGCTTAGAAATAGAAAGAAGTAAGGGAAAGAGTTAATCCATATTAATTTAAATACCCCCTTTCTATATGAAATGAAGCCAATGTTTTTCATTGAATTTCTTTTTTATTAGATATTTCGTCTTTGACTCTAATGAGAAATTGGAAATCTATGTAACGATTGAGGTAGAGGGGATTTTTTCTTCCCCCCAAAAGGGGGGGGGGGGGGGGGGGGGCATATCAATAATGGATTAGGGGATAAAGATGTTTTTTGAATGAAATCAAAATCGCCAAAATATACAGAATTACAATACACCAAATTCATAATATACCCACAGAAGCTCTGAGCACAAGAAAACAATTAACAACAGAGCATACCAGTTGGAGTGCTTGCTTATGAATGCATTGCAAAGCATGGGTCCAACGTCTCAACACTTCAGCAACATCGACAGTAGGCTGCCCTTTCATATTTCTTTCATCAACTCGAGAAGTTTTCTCTTCATTCCCATAAGAAGTTTTCTCCTCATTTACGCCTGCTTGTGAAATCTCAGCATCCTCATTGTCCAAGTGTTGAGGATTCAAATTAGTTGACGAAACCAAAGAACTTTGATCCATCGCTGCTAGCAAAGATGAACCAGAAATGCGGTATCTAGAAGAGACAATCGAGCATGAATATAAATGGAGTTATTAGTCACAAGTATTTACATAACTCATTCTAAAAATATTACCTATGCTCACGATGAGCTATAAGATCCTCAATTGGGCCTGAAGCAAGAACCTCATGTTGACCTGTACATATTACACAAATATAGAAGCCAAATCAGTACTGTAAAACAATATTAATTTATTGATAGTTATTCCCAAAAAACAATATTGATTGCTGATGGCTCTTGGTGTTTGAAAGAACACTGATTTGATTGGTGGCTGGAGAAATGCAAACAGATCATACTATAAACTACATGCATTGTTATACTGACCAATGTATAAAAGAAATTTAGCAGTATGTCGGGGATAAAGAAAAATAATTTCACAAGTAGACAAGCGCGATGAACTCAACTCCTAACTTTATTTCTCCCCCAAGGGTTTTCTTTAAAAAAAAAAAATTGAAACCAAATGTGATAATCGATAAGGTTCTCGATGTGTAGTATATAAGCTGAGAGGTATGAATTTTTCCTAAACAGATTACCTAAGCTGTGGCCCAAGGAAACCAACAAAAAAAGATTAATATCGTAGCAACTAAATATGCTTACTCTTGCGAGATAACAAAGAGTCCCACAAGCGAGTAGCTCTTTGAACCATATGAGAATTCTGGCTTGAGCTAGATACAAGCTCATCCCAAAGTTCACCTTCCAGTTTTACCTTGTTTCTCATATCATGCAGTTTTTCAAGCTCTTGCTGCAGATATGCCTAAGAAGAAAACAAATGGAGGGGGCTAAGAAAAGTGGAATGAGAATTGCCGTAGAATACATGTGATTCACATATTGAATAAGATGGGGCTGCTTTAGAATCCACGATAAGAATAAATTTATTTTACCTCTTCAGCACATAGAGCACGAAACTCTGCTGTCATTTCATGAGCCAAATTAGACCACATCGCCTGCCTTTGAACTGCTGTCTCTGCATTTTTCAGAAACCTTCTTCTTTCAAGAGCAATTCTTGCCTGTTTTCAAGAAAATTACTTCAAGAGTTTGACTGGCATGTGGGAATCTGAAAACACCATAACAAGCTAAAAGAAAAAGTATCTGGAAGAACGTGATATATATCTTCAGGACCAAAATAATTCATTATAGTGGCGCATACACCAAAAGTATCCTGAATTAGGACACAGAATTGTCCATCATATCTATTACATGACCCTGAAAGCATGATGTCAAAAAAGGTAATGGTGGAAAGGTCAAATGAATTACCTTAGTTACAGGAAGTAGCGTAGCTGCATGCGAGAAGGCTACATCAGTCAAAGGAGCCGGCAGAGGATTTGATGCCACATCAGAAGCAAATGAACGCCTATGAACTTCCCTCAAAGCATGCAAGGAAAGCTGCCATAAGAGTTCAACAAATCTGCAACAGGCAAGTGAAAACACTTGTAACTTAATCATGAGCAATCATGAAAATAGAAGTGCTTTGGAAGGTTATCTATCTGCACGAGTGAAAACAGAAACACTTTTGCTAGATGTCGTCAATTTTACTAGAAGATATCTTAGCTTGATTAGTGTCCCAAGCAAGTTCAAAAACAAAATGAAAATGCCAATCTACTTTGATCCAGTATAGATACTTCGTATTTCCCAGTAGAACCAAAACTGGAACTCGACAAATTATTCTTAACCAGCTTCTGCAATTTGAATTTTTCCATTACACTAGTAAGTCGCACACCCACAGGCCACAGACCAACCAAGCGACATACAAAATAAGAATGTTACAGTATAAACATGATCTATTCGGAGTTACACCGCAATCACTGCAAGTTCCATCAAACCAGATCTCAACTGCTAATTTTTAAACACTGATCCAATTCAATCTAAACTAACCTCGGTCCACAGCAAGTTGCAAGCGACGAAACCCTCGAATTGCTCCTGGGCAATGCTCCTTGTGATTCTAGCTCACTTATAATCCCTTGTACGACCTAATTATTTCCCCGGACGAGAAGCGGACACAAACATTACCAAACCCAAAATTAGAAACATATATACCTACTACACAAACGTAAATCGATAAATCCAGCAATTCTACCTTCCGGAAATCCCTAGACTGAGCCGAATCAAAAATCGGCCACACTTTATCAAAGTCCTACAAAAAGATCAAAGAAAATTACGCAACACTAAATTAACATAAATGGATTCCCCAACCGAAATTACAATAGAGATTAAAATTGCCTTGGCTGATTGAGCTGGACCGCGGAGGGATGACAATATGAAATACAGAAGCTGTTCGCCCAATTTGGGGTTGGAATGGCGGAACAGCCCCACCCGAGGGGCACCGTTGTTGGATCCAACGCCGATTATACTCGGATCCAAGCCAAGTAACAAGCAATTCGTGTACATTGCACTCTCGAGCTCTATCTCTCTTTCCTTCTCCCTATCCATCGTCATTCCACGCGCCGCCCGCAAACTCGCCGCCTGCGCTTCTTCTCGGGATGGACCGCCTTTTTCCGATTAGATTTGTTTCCCGTTTAACTTTGTAAGTATAGCAGTTCAGTTTTTGAAAAAGCAGGGACCTTTGAAATGCTCCATTTGCAAAATAATCCCACCGGGTATCTAAATATTATTTTCTGCCCTGATATTCAACCATTTGAATTTGCTTTATTGAGAAAAAATCATAAAAAACCAAAACCATTGTTTAAAATCAAGCAGATGAATACAAAAATAATACTACTACTATTAGTCTATTATTACGAATTAGAAATAATACAATGATGATTGAGACATTGATAATAAATGATCACTTTATTTTGTGCATTGAGAAGATAAAAGTAAAATTATGCAGAAAAATAAGTACTATACTACTAAACTACCAGCAAGTGAGAACTAAGGACAATACCGGTGTGGTTTGTGTGCTGTCAACAGCACATACTGGAAAAAATAGAATGATGGATAATATAGAAAATGATATCAGAGCAATGAAAAACGACGACTGTGTGAAATGATGTGTGCGCATGAAAAAATGATGAATATTATAAAATAAGCAATATTATTTTTCATGGAGCTAACATCATTTTTCATAGCATGGACATCATTTAGCATGTACAGACAAATTAATTGCCAGTATAGGAACCGGACTGGGACAATACTGTGTTGGATGATTGTAATATTATGACTTCATCTCGGTAATTGTTGACAGTAGAGTTACATTACATATTTTATCTTTTTAATTGCATATGCAGTTGTGATATCGCACCATTTTTTGTGATGTGCCGAATCTTCTTATCATATAAAGCCAAAAAAATAAAAAAAGATATAAGCATCACAAAAATAATCTCAGTCATCACATTTTTTATTCTACATTACAAAAACTTCTCATTTTATCACAACTGTACCTACAACCAATACACACAAATGATACGCAACTGTTGGAATAAAATGTTTTAGCCTCCTTTTACCTTAAAAAAAGGGGAAAAAAGATAACAATAAGCAAATCATAGACCTCAATATTCAGTGGAAACATAAGACGTACTATAGTATTTTCAAAATGAATAATATAATGGATATAGCTAGATAATTTAAGTTAGTGTTTTATAAACTTGGGGGGCGGAATTGTAAAGTAGGAGAAATGGGAGCCCCGGAGGGAGAATTAAATTAGTTTTGGGGTGTAGAAAATGTGAGGTGGGGCCCAGGCGGCACCGAGGTGATATGGGTGGGTGTTTATTTATTGTTTAATGCTATTATAGGGTGAAATATTTGAAATGATTCCGTAACGTGCGCGGGTGGCAGCCGTTTCGTTAGCCGGCCAACAGCCATGACCCAACTTCGGCCCCTCTGCCCTGTCGCTGTTATAATATGGTCCTCATCGTTCAGCTTTTCCCACGGTATTTTCATCATATTGTTTGTTAGTTGGCGGACGTTCACGTATCATAATTAATTATTAATCGGAGTACATGAAATCCAATTTAGGAGTATATTTATTCTTGTTGGGCCTTTTGGCTGTATACCAGGTATTCATCCCTATGCTACATTTGGTTCAGGACCAATCCATCGAGAATCTGGTAAGTTTGTCTCTCCCAAAGCAAAATTCTTCATACATAAAGGCTCGAACCAGATACATTTGCTTAAACTGTTGTAGCCTCATACATAAGTTTGGTAATTTAGGAGTATTATACTTCCTCCGTTCTCTTTTATTTGCTCCATTTGCATAGTAGTAATTATTAATTGAGTAACTTTGATCAATTTTTTTAACATAAGAAAAACATAGTCAGGAAAGATCTAGTGACATTCGTCTAATCACGTAGATTTAAAATAACATTTTTATAATTTTTACCTATGTACAATGAGTTATTACTGGTTAAAAATATTTATTGGATTGCGTAAAATGCAGAAGGGGTGCAATTATTAAATAACAGAGATAGGTATTTATTAAGACACTATAAAAATTTTTATTTTTGGCTCATCCAAAAAAAATTTATTTTTAAAATTTTGGTGTATTCAATCTAAATTTTAAAAAAATTTTAAAAAGTAAAAGGTATTGAATACAAATTATAAAAGAAATCATAAAAAATTTAGAAATATTCAAATATACTCCCTCCGATTTTTTATAACTTCTCCACTTATGCACTGTACGCAATCCAATGCACATTTTTAATCATTAATATCTAAATTTATATACAAGTAAAATTATAAAAAATTAATATTTTAAAACTACGCGATTAGACGTATCTAATAACATCTTACTTGATTGAGTTTTATCTAATATAACTATATTAAAAAAATTGAATTAATATTACTTAATAAATAGTGTCTACTATGCAAATGGTAAACTTAAAAAAAACGGAGGGAGTAGATTTTAAAAGTAATATCAAGGAATTTTGTAGTCACATTCCAAAATACATGAAAGTTAGGGATAAATTATTTGGCAAAAATTCGTCATATACTGGGAATGGTTGGGAGCCGCCGGATCTGCTAGCGGATAGCGGATTCGGAGAGAGAATTGTCTCACAATCTGCTCTCCAAATATGTTATCTGTTAGCAGATCTGCTGACTCCCAAACATCCACACTGTACTACTTATAATAATCATATGTGGGTGTACCACCTTTAAGATGAATTTATAAATCAATTCTTCACTCATAGTATAGACTACGTGACATTAAATTTAGTACTAGTAATTTACAGGTGAGAAATGAGATCTACACATGTACATGCAGATTTTATGTATGTAATGTAATAGATGTTTCATATGTTGGAAAAATATGGTGTACGCATATGATGGGAGAGATGTTCTGTGTGGTTGAAAAAGTACGTAATGAAAAATATATTTACGTGACAATAAAGATGTCTTACATGATGTGCAAACTATTTAAGATGTTGTAATTTATCCGGATTGAAAATTTTCTACTGCTAATGATTTATTGCTCATTGAGTCATTGTATTGTTTGAAATGTACTCCCTCCATCCCGTCTTAGATATTTTGTTTGACTTTTCGACACTGTTAATTGTTCAACTTTGACTCAATATTATTGTAAATATATAATTAATAAAATATAGTCGAGTTCAGGCCTTATTAGATTCGTTTAATTGTATAGTTTTCGAATGAATATTTTACATATTTTTTTTCTTGTATATATTTTGATATATTAATGATTAAAAAATTGTATTGAATTGTGTGTAGAAGTCGAACAGTAATCTTTGTTAGTTGTGACAGAGGGAGTATTTTTTTTATGCGTGGCATAAACACCAAATCTATTTCTATAGTTTAATCTAAAAAATTAAAACGACTGTGGTATGATTTATACTGTATTTGCAAGTATTTGTGACATATAACCAACAAAGGTGGCATTGTGTTCAAATAGCAATTAACCTTAAAGTTTAAATTTACAGTACAGTGGAGTACAACATATTGCTCATTCAACTCCATCAACGCCAGGAGGCCTTTCTAGTTTCTACCTCTTTCTAGGTCATTTGTTAGCTTCGGTTCATCAGATATTCAGGTTAATCTCAAAATTTTCTCTCTTTCTACGTTTTGGTACCTTCGGATAGGTTTAATTGGTTCTAGCCTTCTATTAATCTCCTTCCTCATTTTGATATTCTGGCGATAATGGCTGTGAATCACCCAAATGCAGAAATTATGTACAAGTATGGTTTTTGAGTAGGCTGTAAATTTAAATTTATACCTCAAAGGAATACCTTGTTGATTTACGGCCCTACTGTTGAGTGTTCGAGTGTTGACGACCTGAATTTTGGCATGCAGAGTTTGGTCACAAAAACATTGATTGATTTCTGGATCCCACACTCTCCCAGCAGCAATGCATTCATTGAATTGCAGGAATGCGTTCCAGGAGACCAGGACGATGCAAATTCAATGTGCAATAAATTCTGTCCTTCGCGGTAGATTTCGTGTTTTCATTGTGGTGTAGAAATTGCATGATTTTCCTCACATTACGTTGTTAATTTGATCGAATTGGTGAAACCGCAGACCAAATGCAAGCGGAGGCCTAGAAATTGGGAGGTTCCACCCAGTCTATGGCGGCGGCGGCGGAGGAACAATTAATGCCGCCGTTGTCAAGTCAACACTCGAGAACACAAACGGTTGGTGAATGCTAGAACACCTAGAGCAGTTCCTACATACGAAGAAAAATTTTCACCAACCTACCAAAATCGTTTTCCGAAATCAAAACGTAGAGAAATTTCCTTTCGGTGTCTATTACTTTTCGTGAGGGTCAAGTACTGTTTTTGCGCTTCTCTGTCGAGATTATATTGCACTTCACTTCCTTCGATTTGGTTCTGGTTCCGGTGCCTTTCTTTTTCTATCACCTAACCGAAGGCTGTGAAATTGGGGGAAAAATAAATTGAAAGGGAAAAGGAGGAAGAAGAGTTGGTGCTTTTCATTAGGTGAAACTGCTTGTGTCGGATTTGGTTGATCGCGATTCTTTTCCTTTTTCTTTTTTTTTTTTTGGTTTAATAATTTTCATTTTAGGTTTAACTCTTGCCTGGGTTGATTACGTGCTTTGAACCAAACTGTGGTTAATTTAGAATTACAGTTGGGTTTTGGTTAAGAAGGAAGTTTGAAGTAGTTAAGTTCAAAGCTTATTTGATTATGGTGTGATCAATCGTTTAAGTTGCTATTTGGCAGTTGAGATCAGGTGCCTTCTTGCATTTCTTTTGGCTCCAGAGAATTGAGAGAATGGCGGCGTCTGGTGACTGGCACTGTGAGAAAAGATCATATTTGAAGAATGGGTCCTTTGCGAAAGAGAAGGAGAGTGTGCCGGAAACTGGATGCCTTTCGATCATAGTTCTTGGTGCTTCTGGCGATCTTGCTAAGAAAAAGACATTTCCGGCGCTTTTTAACCTTTACAAGCAGGTTAATCCTAGCATATGTATTTCTTTTGATGCTGCATAAATGTTGATTTTTATTTTTTATTTTTCCTCGTTGCAATTAGATAGTGAGCATCCCTTGACTTATGAAAAGTTGTATTTGAAAATGTTATAGCGTTCAATTTCCTTTCTCATTTTCATCTTGGCTTGAACTGTGACATGTTCAGGGATTTCTGCAAATGAATGATGTTCACATATTTGGGTTTTCAAGGACCAAGCTTTCTGATGATGAACTGAGAAACCGAATTCGAGGGTATGATTTTATTATCTACTTTACGCAGATTAAGAATGCCATTTTACATTATTGGTAGACTTCCTTTGTCTAGTGATGCTTCTCCTTGGCTGCCTCTGTATTTGAAGATTTTCGTTTTCATTTCCCATGAAAAATTCCATGGTTTAGGTATCTTCCTCGGGGGGATGAAGTCTCAGATGCTGTTCTAAATTTTCTGCAGCTGGTTAGTTACTGCCACTTGCCTGCATATCATCTTATAAATACGTGCAGATGTGTTGGTGTGCTTACAATGGATTTAAACTGTTTTCTGGCATTGTAGATTAAGTACTTGAGTGGCCCTTATGATGCTCCGGAAGGATTTAAAAAATTAGATGAGGCAATATCTGAGCACGAAATATTGAAAAACGGTGCAGAAGGATCATTCCGGAGGCTATTCTACCTTGCACTTCCTCCATCAGTATATCCACAAGTCTGCAAAATGATTAAAAGCCATTGCATGAAAAAATGTATATATTCTTTTCAAAGTCTTTGGTGTCTCTCATTGATGAATCGCCGACCCTTCTTTTCTTACAAAACGAAGTTTGGTCATTGATGACATATTCTTGGCAAGTTGCACTGCAATGTGTACTATAACATAAAGAGTTTTTTGGTAATTTCTTTCAGCGAATTTTGGTGGTTGGACACGCATCGTTGTTGAGAAACCCTTTGGCAAGGATTTGGCTTCAGCTGAAGAACTGAGCTCCCAGATAGGAGAATTATTTGAAGAGCCACAAATTTATCGCATCGATCATTATTTGGGGAAGGAATTGGTGCAGAACTTGGTAATTTTATCTTCCGGAATCTTGATTCTTGAGTTTAATACTGGAGAATAGCGATCTTCAAGCACACAAGTACGTAATATGTTTGTTTCTGTATCTTGAAATGTTGCAGTTGGTGCTTCGTTTTGCAAATCGCTTCTTTTTACCACTTTGGAATCGTGACAACATTGCTAATGTGCAGGTCAGTTTGTCTTTGCCTTAAACCATAGCATGTTGTTTATACATAATGACAGAAATTTCACTTTCTTCTACACAGATTGTGTTTAGAGAAGATTTCGGGACTGAAGGGCGTGGGGGATATTTTGATCAATACGGGTATATGACCCGCAATTGAACATCATCTCTCTATTGCAATACTACACGGCCAGAATTCTTTCATGCTTTATATCACTCTCATATGGAAATGATGAAATTCATACACGGGTTTGCTTTGTGTACTTTGCAGGATCATTCGCGACATTATGCAAAATCATTTATTGCAGGTGAGTCTTTCCATTGTTCAGCCAAAACATATGTTGGTGAGAGTTTATCTTGCTGCTATGGTTTCGACTAACACATTTGAAACATCACGGAAATTTTGCAGGTTCTTAGCCTCATAGCTATGGAGAAGCCCGTATCTATGAAGCCTGAGCATATACGAGACGAGAAAGTGAAGGTAATTTGGGAATTAGTTGTTAGCGTTTAACTGATTATGTGAGTAATTTGAGTAATAAATTAGTTAAAATTAGTTGTTTGACAGTTTTGAAGCAATTTTTTTTTTGCCTAGAATAAGCTAAAATGCTGCTATTTGGGGCGGTTTCAAATGAGCTGATTGAACACTATTTTAAGTTATTTTGTCTTTTCAAATAAGCTAATTTATCTTAAATTGAATAGAATAAGCTAATTTCATTTAGCTTATTTGCCAAACAGGGCATATATGTACATTCTCTGTTCCTGCAAGAAACTTATTTGAAGTGGCTCTGTATTAATATCTTTCTTGTCGCCATGAATTAAGGTTCTGCAATCAGTTGTTCCCATAAAAAACGGAGAGGTGGTGCTTGGACAGTATGAAGGGTATAAAGATGATCCCACAGTTCCAGACAACTCAAATACACCTACTTTCGCAACTATAGTTCTACACATACACAATGAGCGATGGGAAGGTAGCCAATATCTTAATTACTTTAGCCCGTGTTATTTATTCAAAACTGTTGGATTCATCATTAGAAGGCTTTATCCAATGTGGTTGTTCTGAATGATTGTTCACCATATCATAGGTGTGCCTTTTGTACTCAAGGCAGGAAAAGCTTTAAATTCAAGAAAGGCAGAAATACGAGTTCAATTCAAGGATGTTCCTGGTGATATATTCAGAAGTACGGTTGATCTTTAGCTCTCATCAAGTTGATAGTTCAATTCACTCTTTTGTCTCGATAGATTTTTGAGAATGAACTTATATCTTAGGTCAAAAGCAAGGCAGGAATGAGTTTGTGATCCGACTGCAGCCTTCAGAAGCCATATACATGAAACTCACAGTGAGTTGATATGATGGATTGGGTCAAATTCTGCATTCCTCTTTGTTCCTCAACTCATTTCATCTCATGCAGGTCAAGAATCCCGGGTTACAAATGTCCACTGTTCAAAGCGAACTAGACTTATCCTACGGACAACGCTACAGTGGAGTTGTCATTCCCGAAGCTTATGAACGACTTATTCTTGATACGTGAGTCCAATTTCACAACAGGTAACACCAACTCATTCCATTTGGTAATAGCTACATGAAAATCTCCTTTTCTTGTGTGCAGAATCAAAGGCGATCAGCAGCATTTTGTCCGCAGAGATGAGCTCAAGGTAAAAACTTACTAGTTACTCCAATTGCTTCTCATCCAAACCACCTACTGCATTGTATATAACGCTCTCGCTTTTCAGGCTGCGTGGGAGATTTTCACGCCCCTTTTGCACCGTATCGATGCGGGGGAGTTTAAGTGCATTCCTTACAAGCCAGGCAGCAGAGGCCCTGCAGAAGCTGATGAACTTTTGGGAAGGGTGGGGTACGTGCAGACACATGGATACATTTGGATTCCTCCAACTTTGTAGCCAAACAAAAAATTGAAAGGAGACAAAATCAACAGAATGGTTGTTTCGTATGGTTTGGTTTGGTTCCTTCCTTTTGCTGTGGAACTTCACATTGGTAAACCAAGGAATCTTGTGCTATGTTTGTTGTCATACTGACGCCACATATGAATTTTTGTCAAACTTGAAGGTCGAGCAATATTATGATGCAGTTGTGTAATAAGCCCATCTTGTAATAAGTGAAGTGGTGTGAAATGAGTATACATTCTTCCGAGTGTTGGGTTGTATCGTTTATTCCTTTCCCAGGCGAAGAAGTTTAACCCAACAAAAATAAATGAGGGAAATAACTTTTGTGCTACCTTATGGTATGTTTTGCGCTCTCTTTTTTCTAATGGGAATTATAGTGCATACATCCAATTTATCTAAAATGCATATATTAGTAATAGTAATATTGAGATCGTATAAAAAAAAATATAGTATAATTTTAACTCACATGAAACGTGTAAAATTGTGTTGAATTAGTAATAAAATGGTTTATACTATAAACCTTGATTGTTATAATATGAAGAGAAGCCGGCAAAGAAGTCACATGTTGTGCCCCATCAATGTAAATTTTCCAAGTGAGAAGGCACTAATACTATGGTGAAAAGCAAAATGTATGGCATAATTGAAGTTTGTTCTTACAAGTTACAACCTCATTGATTAATCCTTGGAATGCACTTCACCACTATTGATTCTTTCATTCTTCCCAATTTTTGTACTACTAGTTTCCACCACATTTGGGGAAAGAACATTTTACATTATCCAATTGGACCACCACTACTACTACTTTACCCATTTACCCATTCAAATTTATATATTCATTTCAAAACCAGAGGTCACAATTTGTAGCTTTTTATTTTGTTTTCTTCTATACCCTCTTTACTCACATGTAGGGGTGGTGTGTCGGGTCGGGTTGTCGGGTTCGGGTATCCGGCACTATCGTGTTTCCAAAATGGCTACCCGAACTCAACTTACACAAAACCGGTACACGATACCCGATAAAAATATTTTTTTAAAAAAGTATATTTTATTTATTTAGTTTTACTTTTATAAAAATACAATTACTAACCCAAATTACACAATTCGTTAAAAAATTTAAGATTACTAATATTTAAGCAAATATATATGTATATTAATCTATATTGTTGTTACTAAAATAATTATACCTATCTATTTTCTTATTTAAAAAATATAAAATTTCAATTTTATTTATTATTATTTATTGTCATTTTATTGTTAGTATTATTTAATTAAATTTTAGTGTTCAACAGTGACATTATTTATTAAAATAAAAAATATAATTCATCAAAGTTATTTTCGATTGTTAAAATTTTTTATCATATTCAAGGTTAATTATCCATTAAAATTCATTATCATATTCAATATTTGAGACTTTACAAATTTTTCAAGTTTATACTTGGTTTTTCACCACATAGAATAAAATACTACTAATTATCAAATAAGTATAAATATTGTAAAGCAAAATAAATAAATAAATGTTAGGAATTAAATATTAAAATCTATTTATTTGTTTATTTCGTCGGGCACCCAATACCCGATACCCGCCCATAAACCCGACATCCGACCCGATAGTTAGTGTCGGATTCGGGTACCCGAAATGTCGGGTGTTTAATATCAAAATCCGACAAAACCGAACCCGACAGGTCGGGTTCGGGTCGGGTACCCGATACCCGACAAAAAAGAATGCCCACCCCTACTCACATGATGACATCTTCACAAACTAAAATATATTTGCTCCCCCACCATTTAAAAAATATTTTGCCTAATAAATTTTGAACTGGTATGGTATGATATGGCACGAAAGGAATGTACTCCAATGAAACTCAAAAACTGGGTCCTTGCCTTATTTGTATTTTTTTATGTAACTTTGTTTTCTTTTGAAAAAAAAATAACAAATTAATTCAATATGGGGAAATTATGCCCACCACATATAAAAGTGCTCCAATTTATATTGGGCTTGTTTGGAAGCCGGCATATTTAGGAGCATATAGCGGATTCAATCAGCATATTCTCTCACAATTCTCTCTCCGAATCTGCTATCTGCTAGCGGATCTGCTGACTCCCAAACATCCCAATGAATAAACAATAATAAAAATACACCAATATATATCTGACTTGTAGAATAATTTAACAAATACTACTACGTAAGAACATTTTTACCATCGGCAGACACAATTCTAGGATATTACTCCTTATTAGTAGTAATTTTTACGAGTGCGTTTGTAATTTGTCCGAAGCACGATATTTTATTTCTTTATTAAAAAATATAACAGAAATAAATAAATAAAAAGGCCCACAAAAGGAAAATAATCGTGAGGTAAATGTTTAATACTAGTACTATACAGTTTACAATGTTGACAAGTTTGCTGAAAGAATCTACTCACTCCGTCCCATTAAAAGTTGCTACATTTGACTTTTGACACTGTTTATTATTTCACTTTGACTCATTTTTATTGTATTGATACAAGAAGAGAAAAATAGTCAAGTGTAGTCTTGTTAGAATCTTCTAATCGTATAGCTTTAAAATATATATTTTATATAATTTTTACTTATATCGATTTTTTGAGATATAAAGCGTTCAACAACTGCATTGGATTTTGTGCAGAATAGAAAGTGACCACTTTTAATGGGACGGAGTAGTAGTATTTTGGAATACTTTGATATTCTGTCTGATAGGATTCCTAATTTAAACTGTAAATACTTCCTCCGTCTCAGTTTGATTGTTACGTTTGACTTTTTGGTACTATTCACTGTTTAAATTTGATTCGAGTTTATATCATAGTTATGTAAGAAAAAACATAGTCAAGTGAGATCTTGCTAGATTCGTCTAATCTTGTTGTTTTAGAATATCAACTTTTTATAATTTTTTATCGTATGCAATTTAAGTTATTAACAATTAAAAATTTGTATCGGCATACATGTCGGATGGGTCCGTAACAATTATAGTGAGACGAGTGTAGTATTATATATTGATAGTATAAAATAATACATTGTCCACGTACACTTTTTCTCTTATATGATAGAAAATAAAAAAATCAATCAAATTACTTATTTTTTCACACTTTTAGTTTAGTTTGTACATCACTATTCTTTATCTTTATCTATAATTACGAAAATTAATGTTAAACAGATTTTATATATTCGATTCCAAGAAAATACTATAGCCAAAAGGAAGTTCAAAACGTACTAAAAAAAGCATAGGAAAAATACTACTTCCTCCGTCTCGTTAGAATTGTTACATTTGGTTTTTTTGACACTATTAACTATTTAAGTTTGATTCAAATTTTTATCATTGTTATGTAAGAAAAAACATAGTCAAGTGAGATCTTATTAGATTCGTCTAATCTTGTAGTTTTAAAATATCAATTTTTCATAATTTTTATCGTACACAATTTAAATTATTAACCGTTAAAAATATGTATCGCATGCGTGTCATGTGGGTCTGTAGCAAAAACAATGAGACGGAGGTAGTATAAGCAAACTGGCAAGCAATAAATATGTAGGCATACGGCAAATTATCTATATAAAAATATGTATTCATACTTGTCATTTCTGGAAAATTAGGGTCCCTATTAAATAATATCGTATTTTAAATGAAATGATGATTGAATAAAAATATTGGATTATTTAAACATATGTACTATTGTTAATTGTAATTCACATACACATAACACAATCATACTATAATACTTCACTTTATACATACTTATAAAATATGTTCCTCTTTACAACTATGTATTCACAACTTGAAATAAAATTTTGAATTTTTCTTAACATTTGAACTCCAAAATGCACTTTTCCATTCCCTTTTATTCGGGTGTTGATAAACCTTCCCTGCAATTCAAGTAAAACTATTTAATCATTAATCATTGACTGTGTTTGGTTTGTAGAAGGCATGGTGATAAATTTTATAATAATAATCTTTAATTTAGAAAAAAAAATTGTTTGATCAATAAATTGGTGTGCCACGTTAAGTTTTTTTTTTCTTTTAAGAATATAATTATGAATCTATATTCATCATAAAAATAAAAATATATATTGGACCAAATACATCCTTAAGTTTATCTTTTGACAACTTTGTTGTGTAACTTGAACTCTCGCACACATTTATCATGAATACACGAGTGTCAATCTTTAGTAAAAGAAATTTGTTCCGAGCCCTTTTATTACATGTACATTGTAACGTAATTTTGTAATCACATTTGTCCATGTTATTTAATCTGATCATATTTTATCACGATAAAATCTGAGAAAGGTAATGTAGATTGAAGTGAATTCATTAAAAGGATTAATCATATCATTTAAATAATAGTTTAAATTTTAAAAGGAGTTTAGTAACCAATAATAATTAATTTTCCTATGAAAATTCATCCAAAATGTATACGCAGTTCCGTGACACAAGTATTTGAAACCTATTATTAAAAAGGGGAAATTCCACTTAAATACCCCAGTCCAAAATCTATACCACTGCAGACCCTGTATACTATTTTTGTTATGTATTAATACCCACTGCCAAAATACATGACATGTCAGTCCCCACTGCATTTAACTTAATTCAATAATCAAAATAAGTGTGAACAGACTATTATGCCCCAAAGTAATGATTACTATGTTGAAAATTAATCAAAATAAGTGTGAAAAGACTATTATGCCCCCAAACTTAATTCAATAATCAGAATTACCCTGTCACTTCATACTGCGAGACGGGACAAATTCCGGACCCCACATAGGCTTTACATCAGCATCTACTGTAAGAACCACACTTACTGCAGGAAATAACATACCTTTTGAAGGAGAATACTACACATAGTCATTCCAACACTTGACTTAAATTTCATTCATCTTGGTATCGATGTTGTTATGAATGGGTATGGGTGAGCTACTTGTGGAGGTGTAAGTGTGTTATAAATCTAAGTTGGTTAGGTATAAATCAACAATCAGCCATGTATAGATATATGGCCCCAACACGTCACATCACACCTTTATTGGACACTGTACCGCGAATGGGCAAACCCCAAAAAATAATAAAATATGGAAAGACTTCATTGGAATTCGGAAATGTAACCTGCTGGGGCTGTCAAATCAGTATTTTTTATGACATTGCGTAAGATAATAGAATTGCAGTCACATCAGTGCGACATATACTTGATGAATTCAAATGCATCAAACCAATACGAGATTGTAACAAAGAAATGCAAGGAGAGTACCATATTCGTCCAATTCAATACCTGAGTTAGCTAACCCCGTTTGATTGGATTACGTGCACCATTCTAAGATGCACCATATCTTAATCATACACTATAGTTGGACACATTCACCGTTTCAAACCCAAATGGGACAGACTCAAGATGTTGTTTAAGACGCCATGGCACCCTCCATTGAATTCTATAATACACATTGCTCCCTATATGAACCACTTCAGTTCAGAT
Organism: Hygrophila difformis; assembly: GCA_030278955.1. NCBI lineage: Eukaryota > Viridiplantae > Streptophyta > Magnoliopsida > Lamiales > Acanthaceae > Hygrophila > Hygrophila difformis. Next base: position 50,117,343 of record JAOANR010000011.1, read on the forward strand.
TATAACTTATTATGGCTTAATCTAGCAATATGCACAAATGAACATTTTTACGTATGATGTTGAATGCATATGCCTCCTACATCATTAATCGGGCTGGAAATGGAGTTCAAAAACAATACTCAACAGGAAGAATTACTACAATAGACATACACGTATGTAATATCCAATTCTGGAATTTGGATACAACACTGAAAAGTGAACCGTACTAGACTCCACAGACTACACATTGACCAGCTTCTTGTTTATTGACCAATGCCTTGTTTGGAAGGTAGTTTGTGGATTTCTAATCATTTTCATTCTAGGCTTATTGTTAGGGAGGTAATTGTATTCATGTAGGTTTGTTATGAACCGGGCTCCGCACTTGTAATCATCCTTGTTTTGCATCTATTATATTACTGAATTTCTGTATAGTAACACACTTGTAAATACTAGGGCAGTACACATTATCATAAAGTCCAATACCATCCAAAATGAAAGAAGGCACATCAAACAAAACCAAATTGTTCGGTCAAATCCAACATGGCCACATCGAAAATACACAAAAAATACACCCCTACGGAACAACGGGGCCTGATGCTTGCCGTGTCATTCACATCACCGACCTGCTTTTTCTTACTTTTTCCGGCAGGTTTCCCCGTTTTTCCCCGTCAACCAAACAAGTACAACACAGAATTGATTCAAATACTCCACCTTCCCCTAAAACAGTGGCATATCAAAGAAACAATCTATACCTACATTTTGCTCCAAAATACAACAAATTTGAAACAGAACACTTAACATATATTCTTACCGTTGCTGAAGACTCGCTTGCTCTCTCCTTCTTATTGTCCCTATGTTCTTCAGTGATGATATTTGCCTTCTTCTCAGCCACACCCTCTTCCATAATCCCCTTCTCCTCTTTCGAAACCATTTTCCATGCCAATCACAGCCAACGGTTACTATTACCAAACAATACTACAATTTTCACAGAAAAACATAACAGAACATAGCAGAGTATATCCAACCTTTTATTATATTTTAACCTATGATAAAGCCCAAGCATACAAAAACCATTTATTCGCACTGAATACTTATATCCACAGACAGAAATAACCAACACAATTCGAATAATCACACTCGAAAACACCTTATATCAACACCCATTTCTTCGCATTTTGTACTCACATCCACATACCACAACAACCAGTATCATTCGAATACTCACACTCCAAAAAACCTAAATTTCATCAGCAATTTCACTTTCGAGATAGCATTAAACCTTACAGCACCCATTTCTTCGAATTCTGTACTCACATCCACATACCACAACAACCATTATGGGGTGGTGGAGGAGGCCAGTTATCAAGGTGGTTTTGGGAGTGGTTTTGCGATTTACGAGGTGTGACAAGACACCCCATGGTTTTGGGAGTGGTTTTGCGATTTACGAGGTGTGACAAGACACCCATGTTAAATTACCCTGCTGCCCTTCCTTCTATTTCATGGTTTTTTAAATTCACTTAAGGGTATTTTGGTCTTTTCATATTTTCTACTTTTAAAACAAAATCAAAATTCGAGGGTGGGTACTAAACTGGATGTATTTTCGTATAGAGGGTGAATTGTTGGATGTATTTGGGCTTGGGGGACTTAAGTGGAATTTGCCGTATTAAAAAATGAAAAAAATACTCGCAGAAAGCAAAGAAATTACAATGCAGGAACCAGGAAAAGAGTATTATTGGAGTATTATACAATTATTATAATTTAAAAAGGTTGGATAAAAAAAAAGAAAATGAAAAGTGGAAATACAAATAGAAGAGATGGGCCACGGTGGTGCCACGTGTCCGTGGCTGAAATATCGTAGCGGATTCTGTCGCCCTTTCACTCGTGATTTCCAAAATTCCCATCCTTCATTTTCTTCCATTTCCTATTTACCCGCAAGCACCACACATATACTCAACAACAATACTGTATTCTCCTCTTTTCTCTCCGCACCATCCATTTCCCCTTCATCGCTAACAGGTTTTGCTCCCCTTATATATATGTTTATTTTTGTTCAATTTGCGTTTGTTTGTATTGTTCTTTTGCTGGCAATTGTCGATCTTCCTTGGCATTGCCTGTTGGTTGGTGTTAATCGGCGTTTTTCTTTAACCCAATCGATGGGTGTTGTAGTTGTATTTTCGTAATTTTTGTGGGTTATTTATTTACTGTTGTTATTGTTTTGAATTTTTTGATTTAAAAACATGTTATTGTTAGGTTTTGGTGGGATTTGAACGTTTGTTTGAATATGCTTTAGGGTGAGAAGCGAGGGCGTTTTAATATTTCTGGAGCTTCAATTGAGTAATCTGGAGGGTGATTTGTATCATATTGGGTAAGGAAGGTATGATGTTGGGTCAAGGAGAGAATGTTTATCGTGGAGTGAAGGTTGATGATGGGTGTTTCGTGGAGGAATGTGTTGGTTGTGATGACCGGAAAAAGTTGTATTGTGTTGATTCTGAATCCGACGAGGGTTGTGAAGATATAGCCAGTTTGTTGCCTAATGATCCGTTTGATACGGCTTTTGATATTGAGGCAACCGTGGCGGCGGTTTCTAATTGGGTGAAGGACTGTCGGTTAACACCCTATGATGGATATGAGATTGATGACGTCTATGAGGATGTAAATACTGATGGAAACACATTTATTGCCGAATGGAATTTTGTGTGGACAAGCTCTGTGAACTATGATCATGAGGAGGGAGAGGATGTGTTGGTTGATACTAATTCGGCAATGCGGGCCTATGCCGAGTTGTGCGAGGAACAAGATATGTTGTTGGGTGATGACATGGAGGAATTGATGTTCTTTGGCTGTGAAAAGTACCTGCGCGAGCCGGAGAAGGACTATCATTACGCTCCTGGAGGGGCTCTGGCTGATGGAGGTGCTCCAGCAGATGCATTGTATTATGCTCTTGGCTATCTTGGTGTTCGGGATCTTCTTTCTGTAGAAATGGTCTGCAGGTCGCTGCGTGACACTGTCCGCAATGATCCCCTTTTGTGGAGAAATATCCACATAGATTATTCATTGAATGAGAGGATCACCGATGATATTCTTATGCGGTTAACTGACAGAGCTAATGGTAAACTAAGTTGTTTGAGCCTTGTGAAGTGCCGTTTTATCTCAAATGATGGTATGAACTATGTGCTTGGAAGGAACCCTGGGTTAACAAAGGTTTGTAATAGTGTAATGATTATATAGTGTATGGTTTGTCATGCTTATGTGTCCTATATTTCAACTTTGTTAAGTACGGCCCATGAGCTTTTGATCACCGTGAGTGACCGAACTTTATCAATTAACTTTGTTGACATTCTTGTGAATATTTGAAGTTGTCTTCATTTTGGGCATAGAAATTTGCATAACACAATGCTGTAAGTTACAATGTTAAATGTCCTGCTATGTGAGTTTGATGTATGTGGTAGAAGAAAGTGAAAATTATGAGATATAGATATCAAAGCTTAATAGAAGTATTAAGTTCCATGGAATGGATTATTCTGTGTTCTTTGCCTCTACTTTCTACAGTTAATTTCAATAACATGGTTTATTAACTCTTGAGTTTTCAATGTCATAGCATTTATAATGTTAATCCATGTATCCCAATGTGCTGCCACGAATAGGAATGAATGTCTATGAACTATTTGGCCTTGTTTGGATTTACTTTTGGGGTGTGTTTGTTTGTTGTTTTGGTTTAATCTGTTTGTAGTACGTGCAAAACATTTCATTGTGTTTGATTCTTCGCATTGTTCGGTGAGCCAAGATTTTTGGAGTTGTCCTTGTATGGAGAATATTGTCAAATGGCTTTGGTGATGTTTTGTTGTTGCCTTCCAGGAATGTTTTGGAATATTTCGAACTTTTTCATGTGGTTATTAGAATATACGTATTGTGTGGCATTTTGAATGGACTTCTGAATTTTTGGAAACAATAAAGTGCTTTTGTAACTAGCCTCATTTATTTATTTATTCTTTTTCACAATGATGTTTCTTTGTTTATTTATGTTTACTTTCTTTTCTTGAATGGTGCAGTTAAGTGTGCCAGGATGCTTCCGAATCAGCGTCGAAGATATTTTGCATAAGCTAAAGGCCTTTAATTCTAGTGCCGTCCCTGGCATCAAGCAGCTCAGAATTGGTGAACTTATTGGTATGACAAATGATTATTTTGATGAGTTTAAGCGTATGTTGGGGATGAACGAGGACAAGAAAAACAAGTCACCCAGAAAGTACAAACCAAGATATTACCGTGCACGGCAATTATATCTCCCCTTGGATGATGAGCGCGCTATTGACATCGAAATTTGCCCCGTCTGCCACGAAGCAAGACAGGTGTATGATTGCCCGGCCGAAGGTTGCCAAGTAAATGATAATCCGAAAAGAGCATGCCGAGCTTGCATCTTCTGTGTTTTCCGTTGTATAAACTGCGGGTGCTGCTTGCACGAAAGAGCTTATGAAGAGACCTTCTCCTTTGATCTACTGTGCCTGGACTGTTTCACAAAGCTCTTTAATTGCGAGGATGGTGTGGAAATAACACCCAAGGACACTTTCTTCCATCAGGCAAGCTATCGATTCTTCCTCTACACCTAACCTAACCACTCATTGATTTGGTCGTGTCTTGGATATTGGCGGCGGCGTGCTGTTGCTAGTTTTCAGTTTTCCGCATCAAAAGTATGTGCAAACGGTGGTTGTTGATGAACTATCCAGACACTGAAGTCTTGCCGTGAACCCTTTAGAATTTCAAAACACGGCGATCCAAGAATTGTCTGTTTCTAGGCTAAGATGGTGAATTTGCTTCAGAATTCAATCCATCTGTGGTAGACTTAATCCTAGTTGTTGTTAATATCTGGCTGCACTTGTTTAATTTCCCAGACACTACTTGTTTGGGAGATTTTCATGTGTTGATGCAGTAGTTTATAATAAAAGCAGGTTGTGTATTCTGAATCTCTGGAGTATGTTTTATTAGAGGCTAGTTGTTACTACTTTTTTCCGGCTCGGGGATAGTGTGTGTAGGAGCCGAGCTGCACTTGTTTGTTTGAGGTCGGTTCGTTTAGTTTAATGAACCTGTCGGACTTGCCAGACTTGAGCATAATGAGCTACATTGTTTTTAAGCTCGGCTTGTTAAAGGTTGATTTGGCTCATATCCTACTGTGGTAAACCAAATAAATTTTCAAGCTTAGGCTTAATTGCTTGTGGATATTTTCGATGGATTAGTTTTTGTGTCATGGTTTCAACAAAAAAGAGTAACAAATTGTTTGTTATGCTAATGAAGTCGAGTTCAAGCAGGGACGAACATGCTATTGGGAGGGGATCAGGGGAACCATGAGAAAGTTTAAAAATGGTTCGATTATTTTTGTTTTGAAAATAGTGAGCGAGCGACAAAACGTCAGCAGTGATCGAATAAGAGATTGAGAGATGTAGAGTTTTGTGATTAAATAAAAATAAAAGTACTTTAATTTTAATCAGGGATAATATTTTAGTTATTTTTATTTATTTTGTATTTATACATATTGAAAACGTTAAGATTGCCTCTTGTTTTTGTTTAATGGAACAAACAACGATATTCATACACCCAAATAAACCTATTATTCTTCATTACTTTTTCCTTTTTTCTATTTAAGCCGGAAAGTTTCATCAATCTAACAAAGGCCATGGTTTCTTCTTTTTTTTTTTTTTAAAAAAAAAAAAAAATTAATTCCTAGACAAAATATACCTTAGTATTTTTTTTTAAAAAAAAAAATCATAGTTTTCATACTTATAGATAATATAAATAACTTCATAATTTGAAAACTTTTCCTATTTTGATTTTGTAACATCATAATGTTAGTAATTGTCATGTTAAAATGTTGAAGCCAAAAAATTATGGTATGGGGCAGGGTTGCAAACGAACCGAATCGAACCGAATAATGTAGTATTCGATTTGATTTGTTAAGCTTCACGAATACTATCGAATCGAATCGAATTATTCTATAAGGTAATTTATATTTAAAAAAAATTAATTTTTAATTATTGAAATTAAATATTTAGTTCAATTTATATATGTACTTTAATTTCATATATAAATATATTCATATTAATTAGTAAATATAATAATTAAGAATAAATTTTAAATTATCTAACAAAATTATTTTATATATTTATATATTATTTTATATAAAATAAATTGTTTAATCGAATATCGAATCGAATCAAATATCATTCGAATATCAAAATTTCGAATAATTTTGAATCGAATCACGAATCGAACCAAAAATATTTGATTCATTTACAACCCTAGTATGGGTATAGGAATTACGAACTGGGAAGTGAAATGAGGCATGACGCATGAGCTGTTTTTTTAAATTTTATTTTATGGCCCATTATAATAAGCCCATTATATTGGGTAAGACCGCAAGAGATTACTTCAAAACGAGTACCGACCTCGTTCTTTTCTTTTCTTGGATCTTGATTCTTGCCGTGCTGAATTTCCTACGCTTGTCTTGACCAAACCGACTAATAAATATTGCTCCGCGAAATGCGAATACATTGGTTGTAGTTCGGAATAGCTTGCTGAAGAATTCTTGGTTCGCAGCTCACCATTAGGAGAAGAAATGGCAAGCAACGGCAATGATATTCCCGAAAACGCCAACGAGCGTGAGTATACCTACCCTGCGTACCTTTTATGTATATTTCGGGAGTTGAGATTTCTCACTTTCATATTCTATTTGCTTTCAGATTGCCCGGGGCCTCAATCTGAATCAGCTGGAAAGGATGAGGCTTGTGCAGGATGCCCTAATCAGGAGGTTTGCGCCACCGCTCCAAAAGGACCCGACCCTGGTCCGTTGTTTATTTGAGTTTTTTGGTTATTCTACCCAATATTCTTTATGCGTTACTGCGTTAGGGTTTGAGCGGTTTTTGTATTGGCTGCGTGTGGATGGGAATTCGATGAATGAATAGGAATATTAGTTTGGGGTGATTGATTGAATAGTTCATCCCGATTGCTAATCCTTTTGGTTTTCCCTTTGCTGGGGTAGGCTAGTTGGATTATGTAACATGCAGAAATAGCTAGGCTCAACTTTGATTTTGGTTGGAATTGGGATTGAAGATTTTTTTTTTGGATTCTTAAGTTAAACCTGGTTAACGGTGAAACCCTATGATAGAGTGAAAAGAGAGAGATAGCAAAAGCCAAACCAACTTTGTTCTATGATATCCTCCTTGGAATGCCTCTACAGTTATAAATTCACCCTTTATCTTCTTGCAACTTTCCCCCCTAATTGTTTAGTGCTCCACCATCTCACTACCCAAATAATATTCATATCACTGTAGAGTGGCCATAGTTTCAATCTCAGTAGTGATTTTCATATTAGTAAGTGTGAATGTATTGTTTATCTATGTAAGAGTGTAAGTGTACCCTGTTTAGACATTTCGATCATCAATATGTTTATAGCTAACTGTAATATTTATACCATGATAAGTGTTTGTCAATGTCATCATTAGTGGATGATAAGAAGCTGTGATATTTTTAAGTATTTGCTGGCTGAATGTGGAATTTTTATCATCACATCTTTTTATCGGAGCTGAATTCGACTTTAATTATTTCTGATTTAAGAATTGTGGTTTATGTAACATGTTCCAAAGTCTAGTGATGTTGGGTCTATCCGCGATTCGAAAAATAGGATTGAGTTTACTTGTCTAGGAATATCTTTGCCTTCAATGATATGTGCTCTGTCTGTTTATAACTAGTTCCTTTAGCTAGTACAGATTTGCATTATTGCTTGATGATTCCTCTTGACTTGATTAGAATTGATTTATTCTTTTCTAACATCGTTTCCAGATTTGGTCTCCATTGTTGAAAGAATGGCAACGGTGAAACACAAAATACTAATCTTATCTGGAAAGGGTGGCGTAGGCAAGAGTACATTCTCTGCCCAACTTTCATATGCTCTTGCAGCTATGGACTTCCAGGTAGGTCTCCTCGATATTGATATTTGTGGTCCAAGCATCCCAAAAATGCTTGGTCTGGAAGGACAAGAGATTCACCAAAGCAACCTTGGCTGGTCTCCTGTGTACGTTGAGTCAAACCTTGGAGTCATGTCAATCGGATTCATGCTCCCTCATCCTGATGAGGCCGTCATATGGCGAGGACCCCGAAAAAATGGGATCATCAAGCAATTCTTGAAGGATGTGTATTGGGGGGAACTTGATTTTCTGATAGTTGATGCTCCACCAGGCACCTCAGATGAGCATATTTCAATTGTTCAATTCCTCCAATCAACCGGAATAGACGGTGCCATCATTGTCACCACACCACAGCAGGTGTCTCTCATTGATGTTAGGAAGGAAGTAAGTTTCTGTAAAAAAGTTGGGCTACCAATCCTTGGTGTGGTCGAGAATATGAGCGGCTTGCACCAACCTCTGCCCGAGTTCAAATTCATCGCAATGACCGAGACTGGTGACCAAAAAGACATGACACAGTGGGCCATGGAGTACATGAAGGAGAAAGCTCCTGAATTACTGAACCTAGTTGCGGTTACTGATGTGTTCGACAGCAGTGGTGGTGGTGGTGCTAAAATGTGCAAGGACATGGGCGTTCCATTTCTTGGGAAGGTCCCATTAGACCCCCAGCTATGCAAGGCTGCAGAGGAAGGAAGATCGTGCTTTGAGGATGTCAAGTCGTGCAGATCAAGCGCCCCGGCATTGAAGGCCATTGTTGAGAAGGTGCTGTCACAAATGCAGGTGTCAAGGATGGAGGAAGGAGAGTAAGTGCAGTTTGTTCTATGGACAGCACTGTATTCCCATTGTGATTAAGTTTTAGGTATTTTTTTAGTGAAATTTTGTTATATAACTGCATGATTCTGTGGAGTTATCCAACAGTATTGTGTAGGATTGTGGGTTATGTATGATGAAGGCTTTCTCATGGAGTAAACCCATAATTAAAGATTTGAGATTGTCCTTATTTTCTTTTGTGCTTAAATTACACTTGCTTTTATTTTATTGTAGAAAATATTAAATAGTTAATTAATTTCATAGTGTTCTATTGGCTTATTAGCTAACATCGAGTGTCAGTTTGTGATCCAGTGCTGAGTTTATAAAATGTACTGTAGATGCTACATTCTATATACTCCCCCCATTGGACACTTGTTCATGTGTTTTGGCGGATGTTGCTTTGATATTTTTTTAATTTATACTTGCAATAATATTAAGTTATTAACAATAAACGGTATAAAAAAAGTTAAAGTGCACTATTTTCACCTAACCTTCTTTAAAAAAATCAAAATTATACCATAAGGTTGGAAGTTATGGATATCACTATTGGGATAAGTCTCATCCCAAATATTGCTACTAAGGATCTGTTTTGTACATGGAGCTGTAGCTACAACCCTCAAAAGCTAGTGTACAGAACAAAACTATAATTTTAATATAAAATTAAAATCTATCAAAAGTTTCTGAGCTCTCAAAAACTATTTTCAGAAAACCCTTATTAGATTGCCTAAAAATATCGGATGAGATTTTTGGAAAGAGAGTGAGTAGAATTTTAGTTGTGTGGCAAAAATATAAAGGATCGCCCAATAAATGCGGCCACGTTTTGAAGTTTGAAAGCTAATTCATTCGCCTCTTATATTCCGCACAAACCGAATCTGAAGCAGACTCATCTCATCTGTTTCCATCATTATATATATACTCACGCAAAAAACCTACATCTCTCACCCATTTTCCCTTCTGCTGCCTTCGGAAACCATCCTCCCTCCTTCTGCTTTGCATTATCCGTTTCTCTCTTGGTCTCGATCGCATTTGTCAGCCATGGCCAAAGTCAAGATCGGAATCAACGGTATTTTTTTCGATCTTTGTTGTTTTTCATTCATTTCCTTGCAGATTTAGGGGTGGATTCGATTGAGAGTTTATAAGATTTTTATAGACTTTAAAAAGTTGATGGATTTAAAAAGTCTATAGACTCCACATAGAGTTTTGACTGATTTATATAGAATCTATGAAGAGAATCCATTAAAAGAGAATATATAAGGGTCTGGCTGATCTTAGAGAGATTTTGTTGAGTTATATTTTTTAAGAGAATCCATTAAAATCTATAAAGAATTAAAATCCATTTCCAAAAAACTCCAACAGAGTCTTATTGAATACACCCCACTTAATCATTTTCATCTTTGAGATATTGAGAGGCGACTGTACATTATGCGATTTTTCGTGTCTATTGCTTGACTGCATTGTGTAGGATTTCGGAGTTTTTGGAGTTGGAATTATACGAGTTTTTAGTTTTTGAGTTGTGATGAAAATTTTGTGTAGTTTGTTTATAATTATGGCGATTCTTCTTTAAATTTCGTAATATGCATGTTGCGTCGTAGATCTGATCGAAGAATTGTTTGTCTGTTGGATCTCTGGTGTCGAATGTGTGTGTGTATAGGATTTGGCAGAATCGGACGTTTGGTTGCGAGAGTTGCTTTGCTGAGTGATGATATTGAGCTTGTTGCTGTCAACGATCCATTTATCAGCGTCGACTACATGGTACGGAGTATTATTTTTTCCTTCCATGTTTATGGAATTACATTGCGATAGAAATATATTATGCAGAATATAATATTTTTGTACATTTTGCACCCACTTGATTTTTTTTTTTTTGTTTTTAGCTGCATGTTTTTATTTTTGGTTAAAATCAAATATTGCATTTTGGGTGTGAATTGCAGTTTCGCAAAACTCTGCCAACAGAAGCTACCCTTAATAGCCTTTGGGAGCTTATGATAGTTGTTTTAAAAACTACAACTACTTGTAAAGAATACTTTATTTCAAATTAAAAACTTAAGCCCTATCAAAATCTACACTCGCAGCAACAATTTGCATCTACAACTAGTCATGCAAAACAAATCCTTTTGGTTTTGCTCCAATATCAAGATTCAGTTCATTGATGGGGCTTCTTCCCTTATGTTTCAAGCATATACGCTTCTTGCTTGTAATCATAACATGTCTTGATTCAGCACTCCATAATTACTCTTCTCAAGGTTTTTAAGGCATTTTCCAGTTTTATGGAAACCGTAGTTTGATTTTTTATTTTTTAAAAAATTTATTGGACAAAAATGACGAGCTTAGAAGATTGTCTCATGCTTTTATTGTTTGACGCAGTTGGAAGTAAATGTACTCTTGATTTCTGAACCTTTTCCATTATTCTTTAATTGCTTTCTACAGACCTATATGTTCAAATACGACACTGTTCACGGACAATGGAAAACGCACGAACTCAAGGTTAAGGATGAAAAGACCCTTCTCTTTGGTGACAAGCCAGTGAAAGTTTATGGCATGAGGTACCTACCATCTTCCCTTCTCAACCTTAGGCATAAATTGAGATTTATACTGACAAATTTCTGCATGGTACTAACTAGGAACCCAGAGGAGATCCCATGGTCGGAGGCAGGAGCTGAATACGTTGTAGAGTCCACTGGAGTATTTACCGACCAGGACAAGGCTGCTGCCCACTTGAAGGTTTTCACTGATTACCAATTTCCATCCTTATAACAGCTGCAGTGATGCTTTAGTTGTCTAGTGTTTACTTGGAAAAGTTTGGTCGTTGAGTAGTATGTGAGCTTCTTGGCTATCTTATTTGTTGGTATAGGGAGGCGCAAAGAAGGTGGTAATTTCTGCCCCAAGCAAGGATGCCCCCATGTTTGTTGTTGGTGTCAATGAGAAGGAATATAAGTCGAGCATCAATATTGTTTCTAATGCAAGTTGTACTACCAACTGTCTTGCTCCATTGGCTAAAGTATATTCTGATCCCTACCAAAGTTTTCTTCTCGTGGCCAAATGAATAGTAGCATCTTGCTTACATAATATTACGCCTTACTATATTACAGGTAATCAATGACAAGTTTGGCATAGTTGAGGGGTTAATGACCACTGTCCACTCCATGACTGGTGAGTGTTCCCCCTGTTGCTCAAATCTCATTCTCCAAGATATGAATGCAACAGACGACGATAAATGATAATTGAATAATTTATATTTCCGTCTGAAATATGGTTATTTTGTCATCTGTCGTCGTTTAGCCACACAGAAAACTGTTGATGGCCCATCCATGAAGGACTGGAGAGGCGGACGGGCTGCTTCATTCAACATCATTCCCAGCAGCACTGGAGCTGCTAAGGTCACATATTCTTATTCTAGCTTGTGGTTTATTTTTATCTTATTGTGTTTCATTAGACCTCGCTATGAAGATCAGATTGGATTAATGGAGTTTGATAATTCACAGGCTGTTGGAAAGGTACTACCTGCCCTGAATGGAAAGCTCACTGGGATGGCTTTCCGTGTTCCCACAGTCAACGTTTCAGTGGTGGACCTAACTGTTAGACTCGAAAAGGCAGCCTCATATGATGAAATCAAGGATGCAATTAAGTAAAGCATCTCTCGCTTTCTTTTTTTTTTTTTTTTTTTTTCAGGCTCTTTTTTCAACATTTCCCTGATGAATAATGTATTCCGATCCATAATTTACTACCATCATTGCAGAAAGGAATCGGAGACTAACTTGAAAGGTATCCTAGGATACACAGAAGATGATGTTGTGTCCTCAGACTTTTTGGGTGACTGCAGGTGGATGTTGAATATATTTTTTTTTTTTAAAAAAAAAAAAAAAACTTGTACAAACTCATTAATGACCATCATTCTTAGAGTCACTTTTGGTTTACATTTTTTTTGTGTGGATGCGCAGGTCTAGCATTTTCGATTCCAAGGCTGGAATCGCACTCAGTGGAAACTTCGTCAAGCTTGTTTCTTGGTATGACAATGAATGGGGATACAGGTGTGTACAACATAGGAGTAGTATATACGTACATAATCAGGATTGAGTAGTAACAGAGGCAGCTACTACTGGCCTCTATAAGAACTACTAGTATTGAGTATGGACAGTATCCAATAGTAATTCTTTTGACATTGTATCTTGCAGCAACCGTGTTGTAGATTTGATTCGACACATGTCAAAGACCGCGTGAAGGGGGTATGCAATGGAATCTGGATTACCAATTTTGGCTGCCTGAAGGGGATTTGATTGTTAGAGAATAAGTGCAATGCTAACAAGAATCTTTGCTCTTTCTTTTTCCTCTTTTACTAGTGCAAATTGTACTAGCTCCATCTATCTTCGAGAAATTTTGAATAAACTCACCGAGTTTTTCTATTTATGTAAACGGCCTCTCTCTCTCTCTCTCTATTTTTGGGGGAAAAAATCAATTTAAAGTATTTTGTGGTTGAAAAACAAAAATGAAGTCTAAAGTCCGATCAAGCCGGAGAAACAAAATAAAAACTTAATCGATTTTTAAAAAGAATGCAATTGATTATGGTTGGTATTGGGTTATCCATCCGGCCCTCTATCCAAATCTTTTATCCATGTCATAAGTTCCCATGTGGAAGATATTTTTTTACCTAACTAAAGATTAGCATTACAAGAGAACCTGTTCGTTTTCCTAGAGGCACGACCAATCATCCAACTACTAATTCATACACGTGTTATATTCATCTATACGATACGATATGGCATTGCCAACTTTCCAAAGATGATAACATGCCAATGCCAGGCTACGCAGGCTATTGAAAGATGATTTATCTTCTTGTGCGTTACTTTTACCTGAACATCAGCGCATCATCAGGCAGCAGCAGAAATCTTGTCCTTTTTCCCAGACACATAGATCACATTCTTATTATTCCTGGACAGGTCCACTGCATTCTCCTTTGCTGCCTCAAATTTCTGCAGTTGAAGCAAACCCCATAATACCTGCACTACTTGTTATTGCATCAGAAATCAGCTTCGCCGACATGCTCTCCCCTTCAGCCCTAATTATTGTGGCGGCCTCCTTCTCTTTGCTCGGCCTTTGCCACCACCAGTTTGGACTGCTCCACCATTTGCTGCGCCACCTCTTTATGTTCTCCACTGCCTTGGAGAACTCTTCACTGTAATATAAGTCAGGTGATCGCCACATCATCCAGCAGAATGTGAAACTCCTTTGCCTTATGAGACAATTTCTCGCGCAAGAGGTTAGAAACTCGTGATCGTTCTGTAAGCAATTGATCAGCATTGAATTGTGATACGACTGTCTTGATCGCCTCGTTTGCAATTGAGGGAAGGACTTTGCCATCGTATGTCTCCCCAAGGGATTGGAAAATGTAAGGAAGAGAGTCGATATGACAGCACACGCAGAGTGAGGTTCACCATCTGAAGGTCTTTGGTGCCTGTTGATGAAATCACGCTTGCATAGTTCACAAAGGGAAGTGATATATTTTATGAACTAAACAGATGTGAAATTGTGCAAATAGAAAATATAGTAACAGATCAATCAAATCATCACCAATTCACCGTCAATCAAGAAGTACAGGAACTTAATAAATCTGTCAGGAATGCAGTCATTACAGGATTGAGAGAAATTCATCAGGTTGAATCCTTAATGGAAGCATTCTGTATTCCACGTGCTCAGCTCAATGCATCAAATGCAACTTTGTGTTTATAAGAGAATCAAATTAAAACAATCTGGAGATGAAACTATGAAAGAACTGCAGCAGACGAAAACAACATCTGTAAAAGAACAACTCAATCACATCATTTAACAACAGAAATCTGCGGCCAGAGCAATATACAGAATTGCCAACAGCAGTAACGGCGCACTATTCGAAGCATTTCACTCTAATTTTATTCAGCTTCGCCAAATAAAAATTCTATAGAAACGCACTGTAAATTCAACGACCTCGCTTGATTGATTATTGAGAGATCCACCAAGGATATGTGCACTAACTCTTAAGACAAAAAAAATTAAACAACAGATCGCTGGAATTTGAGATTATTAAACCTGAAACAGATGAGAAAGTGTGGGCGCGTGTGCGAACGTTAATTAAGAACTCCTTCTGAAACCAAGGCACGCGGAAGTGCGCGCCTTCGTCAGCGGTGGAATTGAGAACGCCGCGGAAGCGATCAAAGATGACGGCGCGTTGGCCGCTCTCGACAGTGTAAAAACAAGTCCCAACAATGGCACCGAGTACCGGAGGGGCGACCGTCAGCATACCGTAAACGAACTGGCGGATTGGGTTGCGTTTACGCATGGGTTCAGAGTTTGAAAAAGAAGGGTATGGCGGTTACACATACTGTTAAGTGAGTATTTATACTCGATATGGATTGGGCCAAGAAATATGGAACTGGGCTTTGTTCCACGTTACATTGCGGCCCAATATGGGGTTGAAAGGCAATTGGGCTTGAATCCTGATGATAATGTGACGAAATAATTAATTTAATATGAATACATTACTTATATAAATAAAATCATATCCATGGATAAGAAAATAAATTTAAATAAGAGAGATTGCGTATATGGTATAAAATTCAAAACTCAAATTTGATGATAAGGTTATTGATTGTGGTGGTGTCTACCACCTTTACTTGTTCCTGCCAGCCCAAAATTGGTGAGGCCCATTATAGACACTAATAGTAATATCATCTTTTTTTAATTCTTGCCTTTGGAGATATGAATAAAGAGGTACTCCCTCCGTCCCATTTAACTTGTCTTGTTTCACTTTTGTACACAATCCAATGCACTTTTTCAACTGTTAATATCTCAAAATATGTTTAATGAAAAATTATGCAAAATATATATTATAAAACTATATGATCATACGATTCTAACAAGACCCAACTCGACTATTTTTCTCTAAATATATACTTGAAATAAACTTGAGTCAAAGCTGAACAATGAACAGTGTAAAAAAGTCAAACAGGACAAGTGTGGTGGGACGGAGGGAGTATTAACTACAAAACGAGATAATACCACTTGGTTATAATTTAATTTGTATAACTATGAATAAAACTTTAAGTCAAAGTGTTTGTGTAAACGGTATCATATAACAGCTTCTTGGTAATAAAATTAAGCATGGCTCTCATATTCCTTAAGGGTTTAGGTTCAAGTAACATCATCTTTTTAATGTGGCTAGTGCATTATTTGTAGGGCTTTGCCATTTTCATTGAGAAAGAAGCACACATAAGTAGGAAAAGCAAAATAGGAACATTAGGGATGTTGGCTTCTTGTGATTTCAAAAGGGGTTTTATGAACATGGTGCATATGCATGGATCTTTGTCCATTGTACAAGTGATATAATGGTGAATAAAATTTTGGTATATATGGTGCATTAATTAATTAAATTAGAGACAAGAAAGGTGGTGAAAGACCCAATTTGTCTTTTAGAAAAAAAAAAGGAAGAGAAGTTTAGCCAGCACATGGATAAGTCATAAGTGTGATTTTATACACAGAAAAAGGGGAAACAGGGCATGCATGATGGATCCATCCCATTCTCTATCATCACTTTATTTGAGCACTTAATTGGAAAGCTAAAGCTGCTTTTTCACATGCCCCATTGAGTTGGCCTTTATCTTTTCTTATCAATCATTTAGTTGTATTATAGAATTAAAATTTAAGGATTACTCCTAGTTAGTGGGTTTTTTCAGTAGAGAATGGGGAAGGATGGATTTGTTTCTGAAGGGATCATAGATCACTCATAACAGGAGTTGGAGTCCTGGGACCGGCTGGAATGACCAAGTATCCCTTTTTGTAATTTGACATTGGTAAAACTGGAATGTAGTAGTAGTACATACTTTCAAGAACTAGATTTTGGTGATACTGATGTGGACCTGACGGTCAGACACGACCACCAATGTAGTACTGTTACCATTATTAATTACAGCTGTAAAAAAAATTATTGAGATATGCTGCCAGGTGCCAGATTGCCACAAATACTTAGAGTCAATTTGAGAATTAAATGTTATGTGTTAACTGATTCTGTGAGTAATAATGAGTTAAAATTAGCTGTTTGATAATTTCTAGACTAACTTTTTGCATAGAATAAGCTAAAATCCAAAATGCTGCTATTTGCAGCGGTTTCAAAAAGAGCTGATTGAACACTGTTTTAAGTTATTTTTGTCTTTTTAAATAAGCTAATTTTGTTAAATTGTCTCACAAAAAGCTAATTCTGATTTAGTTGTTTCGCCAAACAGGGTCTTACTCCCGTTCTTTCAATGTTTTTTACAAATACACTTTTCATGCATTTAATGCACATTTTAAATCATCAATAACTCAAGTTCGGTACAAGTAAAAATTCTCGAAGTTCGATATTTAAAAACTACACGACGAGACGAATCTAACAATATCTCACTTGACTATATTTTAACTTATATAACTATGTTAAAATTTTAGGTGAAAGTATATGTGTGAATAGTAACATATTTTCAAATATAAAGATCATTCAAGAACGGAGGCAGTATAAAGTAAAAATTATATATGTACCCACAACGTTAATTTGCATAAAACAAATCATATAGGAATATAGGAGTACTGCAATTATAATGGATAAGGACGAATTTTCTCTATAGTTTCGGATTACAAATACAATTATTATTTTAATTAATGGGATTAATCCATATAATCATATTTTCTTGTTAACGAAATTTTTTTTATGGGGTATTTGATTCATGTGATTTTAGTAACGACTTTATTATTCACTACTACAACTTAAGTAAAGTAACAACACTGAATTGGATATAAAGGATTAAAGTAGACGTAATTGGAAGTAAAATAATTACACTGGATTCGATAAATGTCCAATGCAGTAGTAAATCGATTATCGGTATACTTTTTTATATGCGCGACATTAATACTAACATTTTGTTTATATTGTTTATTACACAAAACATACTTTTATGTGGGATGAGAACTTGCCAAAGTGGTCAAATTCATACGAAGTATACTTTCTAATTTTATTATTAGGGTTCAATTCTACACCTGACACCCTATCTCCAATTTATCTCTTTGTAAGGATCAATCTTCAACAATATGGTATATACACACACAACAAAGAGATGATATATGATTTTGTTACTCATAAAATCTCGAGTTACATAATGCATGCATGTATGCTGCTATTTAACACTTTTTACAATATTTTGATTAAATAGTTGTTAATTCACCCTTATATATTTTTGCATGCGGAAATGAGAATAAAAAATAAAAAAAAACAATGTGCGTAAGAACGAAAAAAAAAATACTAATTTTTTATTACTCTGTTATAGTTGCAATAGAAAACACAAATTCTTTCATACACCCATATTTAAATCAAAACTAAATTATGAAATAAATTAAATGGGTCAAAGTTCACACCAACATGTCAATACATGTAGTTAACCTAGAAAAATGAGGGACATCAGGCGTGGTGCCTATCCATATATCAAGTATGAGATAACCCAACATATAGTCGATGTAGGACTTTAACGCCCCTCATCGAGATGATATTCATCTCGGAAACAACGAGATACCTAAACGAGTATCAATGGCTCCCATGTTAGAGATAAGATGGATCTAGGGCTTTAACCCAAAACCAATTGATATTAAATAGAATGGCTCATGTCCATATAAACAGGTGGATAACCCAACATATAATCGATGCAAGACTTTAACACGTCTCTTGAAAAAAATATAAATAAGTGATTAATTTGCAATAAAGCATCAATATATATCTATATTTTTTATTTTTTATTTTTTATTCTTCTATATTTATCATAGGTGTGTTTAATAGGCCCTATTTTTAAATCGGTTGGAAGGAAAGAACAATGTTTGGATTCAGTAATCAACAGTGTCTTTTTAACAATGGAGTATTAATCTTAAAATATAATACTCCTTTTTGTTATTAATTATGGTTGGGACAGATACTATAGCATATATTATATGGTCATCTGCGGAGACACCAATGCTCAAAGATTTCCAATAATATCAATCAAAACTATATATAGTACAAGTGATACTACAAAAAAATACTCCAAATTGGAGTATTTTACATGCCATAAATTAATTTTTAATTATGGGCATGAACCCATCATTATTGTTTGTTTGTGGGGATTAAAAAAATGGAGTATCATCTATAGCACGAGTACTTGTACGCAGTGGCGGACGTGTGTATGGCCAGGGGTGGGCGGCTGCCCCCAATTGATTTTTTTTTTTAATTTTCTATATAAGTATATATATTCTAGTTATCATTAAAAATATATTTTCTATAATTTTGCCCCCAACTCAAAATTTACCATTAAATTTTTTATATGATTGTGTTAATTTTAGTTAAGGTAAGTCAATTTTACATAATTTAGATTGTTGGACAGAAGGGGAAAAAGAAGATACCATATTTTTTTTATTGGTGGGATTTTTTTAAACATGACTCATATTTTCTTTAATCTTAATAAAAAAAAATAATAAACTTGACCCAGTATCTAAAGTTATAAATAGATTAGAGATATCTTATATTTTAACTTAGTGTCTTAGCGGAAGCATGAACAACAAAGTGCAATAAAACTCCAACGGAATTTCACTCTTCGGTTCTCTAAGAAGTCAAGAAGTGAGTAAGTTTTGATTTTCAATTTTATTCTTTTTTTTCCTTGCCTAGACTTTGGTATATGAAATTTTCAAGAATAATATTGTTCGGCACTATCTATTTTTATATGTTTACTAGTGTTTAGATAATTTCAATAGTGTTTACTTTTTTTTTTCAATTTTGTAATAATTTAATTATTTGATTTTGTATTCCGCCACAACTAAATTCATTCAAAAATTGTGTATGAAATTGTGTTGTACTGATTGTTTTATATAACTACAATTGTCACCCCTAGTTTAAAAAAAAAATTTAATGGATTTTTTTATATGATATTATCTTTTCTTATTTTCTATGTTGTGAGAAAAAATCATATTAAAATTCGCCCCCCATCCCTAACCTTCTGCGTCCGCCACTGCTTGTACGTATTATACCAATGTATTTTTCATTAAGATAAAGGATATAAACTTATATATTGTGAATGATTGAAGATTAAGTGAAATATAAGACATAATTTTAAAATGCGGACCGTTTACCTGTTTTAGAATATACTCACTCCGTTTTTTTAGATCTGCAACATTAGTGTTTTTTGCACTATCTAGAATTTAACTTTGTCTCAAGTGTGTTTTTTTTTTTTTTTAAATCACAGTTGCAAAAGAAAAAATATAGTAAAGTGAAATTTTGTTAAATTCGTCTAAACTTGTAGTTTTAGAATATCAACTTTCTGTAATTTTTTTTATCGTATACACAATTTAAATTATTAATCATTAAAAATATGTATTTACATACATATCTGTATGAATTGGTGCAAATCCAAAAAACTGGAGGTAGTATTACTCTATTGCTATATCGCAAGAGGTTTTGTCATTGTTAAACATATAGCAAAGTAAAATATTGTTAGACCATTTTTAACCATGACAAGGTCTCTCCCAAGGTCCACCTCCATGTCATTACTTAATAAAAAAAAAAAATAAAAATCATAACACCCAACCTTTACAAGGTCGACCAAAATTAAAATCCAACCCCAAGGTCTCCCCTCCCTTGGCCAATGAGAATGAGACATTTGTCTCTTTCCTATTGGCCAACTAAAATTTTAATCAAATCTTATTAAAATCATTATATCTTTTATATTTTAAAATAAAAATAAATAAATAATATACCATATTTTATAATTTTTCATTCTCTACAAATAGAGACCACTCTTGCTATATTTTTATTAAATACATAATATATCAATTTTGATACATTTAACCCATTTAAAATTTATATAAATTAGAAATAAATAAAAAATATATTATTATTTTCGATTTTTTATTCTTTATAAATAAGATAAATATTTTATATTTTTGACAAATCAATATTTTTTATATTTCAACATGATTTAAAAATATATAAATTAAAATAATTATATATATAATATGGTGGTTGGATGGTTGGGTGGTTATTGATAAAGTATGTAAAATTAGGGTGGTTGGGTTGGGATGAATATTGATGAGTTGGATGAGAGAGAAAGTAATAAAATAATGAGATGGTTGGATGGTTGGGTGGTTGGGGTGGTAAGACTACATCTATCCATAACCACCCCAACCACCCAACCATCCAACCATCTTATTATTTAATTAATTTCTCTCTCTTCCAACTCATCAATATCCATCACAACCCAACCATCCCAATTTTACATACTTTATCAATAACCACCCAACCATCCAACCACAATATTATATAAAATTATTTTAATCTATACAATTTTAAATAATGTTGAAATATAAAAAAATTAATGTATCAAAAATATAAAATTTTTATATTATTTATAAAGAATAAAGAATCAATAATATTAATATATTTTTTATTTATTTTTATTTTATATAAATTTTAAATTGAGTTAAATATATCAAAATTGATACATTATGTATTTAATTAAAATATAGCAAGAGTGATATCTATTTGTAGATAATAAAAAATTATAAAATTTGATATATTTTTTATTTATTTTTATTTTAAAATATAAAAGTTATAATGATTTTAATCTATAAAATTTTAAATTTTAGTTGACCAATGGAAAAGTGACAAATGTCTCTTTCCCATTGGCCAAGGGAGAAGAGACCTCATGGTCTAATAAATTTTTTGGTCGACCTCTTTAGAGGGACCATTCCATATTTTTTAATTTTTTTTAAATTACAATAATGAGGTGTATGGTTGGGTTGGGGACCAAAGGTCATGGATAAACATGGTCTAATGGATAATGGTAGTCTTATGGTTACTCTTTCTAATATTGCATTTTCTATGTCATAGTTTGGTGGTGAAATCGAAATTCTTAAATTGTTCATTTGATATTTAATTTAATTCCTCTGGGGCACGCCTATCTTCTTTTATAGGCAACTGATTCTGTGTTTGTTTTCTTACACTAAAATTGCAATGCCCATTAATTAGGGAAACTCCAGTGGGCTCATCTCCTATCAAATCCAAGCTGTCCATTCTGCACACCTCACTTCATCACTGCCCTAGAATTTTCTCAGGAGTTCAACTCCTTGGAGTTGTAAAGAACTCAGAATCCTCTGTTCATTGAAATCATGCCTAATTACTACTCCCAGCAAACAATGCTAATCAAGGCATGTGTTCATTTACAGACAGAATCCTTGATCCTGTTTGTCCAATTCTACTGACACCCTTTTGTTCTTTTCACTGCAGTAAGTATTTATTTCTCCCAAGTAACAATGGTAAATTTTCTTACTTTTTTTCCTGTTGAATTCTCAAGCAAAGAAAAGTTGGTAGGGTCTGTTCCATTTATTGCTCGATTCTTGCAATTTTCTTCCCATTGACCCATTCCAGGAATCAACTTTCCTCTTAATTCCCATTTGACTTCTTTTCTTCTTCTAAAGAATTTCTTCAAACTTGTATTTATATCAACCCATGAAATATTCTTGGGGTTGGATTTTTTACACAAAGGGTTTTTATTATACCTGAAAAAGTTCCAGTTTTTTTCCATAGAGTTTTTGGCCAATTTTCATTGTCAGGAAAAATACAAAACCCTAGTTTGGATCGTATTCGACGAAATGTCTGAACCAGCATATTTCCCGCTAAGGTGGGAAAGCACCGGCGATCAATGGTGGTACGCCTCGCCGATCGATTGGGCGGCGGCGAACGGCCACTACGACTTGGTCCGAGAGCTCCTCCGCCTCGACGGCAACCACCTCATCAAGCTGACGTCCCTGCGACGAATCCGCCGCCTCGAGACCGTATGGGACGACGAGGAGCAGTTCCACGACGTCGCCAAGCGCCGCTCGGAGGTCGCCAGGAAATTGCTGTCCGAGTGCGAAATGAAGAAGGGGAAAAACTCCCTGATCGGCGGGGGATACGGCGGGTGGCTTCTGTACACGGCGGCGTCGGCGGGGGACCTGAATTTCGTGCAGGAATTGCTGGAGAGGGACCCTCTGTTGGTTTTCGGGGAAGGCGAATACGGCGTGACTGATATACTGTACGCTGCCGCCAGAAGTAAGGATTCGGAAATGTTCAAGGTCGTCCTCGATTTCGCCGCCAACCCGAGGTTATCGACGGCGGCGGAGGGGCACGTTGGGGAGATTCCTTCTGGGTATAAACTGGAGATAATGAATAGGGCGCTTCACGCAGTCGCAAGAGGGGGGAATTTGGGGTTGTTGAAGGAGCTTCTTGAGGAGTGCTCCGATGACGCCTTGGCTTACCGGGATGTCCGCGGCGCTACCGTGCTGCACGCCGCCGCCGCCCGCGGCCAGGTTCAGGTCAGTCTCGTTTTGTTCAAATAAAGTTTCAACCTTTTTTCAGGTTTTCATATTTCTGCTTATCAGTATACACTGTCACTGCAAGAAACATTTCATTTCATTAAGCTTTATATTAATAAATCAAATTGACAAAGTAATTAGAGTACTATAAGGCTGAATTGTCAAAATTTAGAGATCGATATGGCTGATTATCACTGATCACTTTATCATCTGTGCAGTTACTTGGTTGTTGAATTTTTATCGATAAATAAAGTGTGTATTTAGTTCAAAAGTTTAGGATTTTATTACCAAGAAGCAGGTTAGGTTAATGTTTGCGATTCACTAAGACTGATTGCTGGAGTTTCTCTTTTTGGTTGTGAATTTGGGTAAAAATGCAGGTTGTTAAAGAGCTTATCTTGTCCGAGATTTCTGAATCAAAAGACAACCAGGGCAACACGGCGTTGCACGTTGCAGCTCAGCGAGGGCATTTACCTGTCGTGGAAGCGCTGATTCTCGCGTCACCTTCATTGATTTGTGCCAAGAACAATTCAGGAGACACGTTTCTGCACTCAGTCGTTACAGGTTTCCAAACCCCCGGTTTTCGGAGATTGGATCGCCAGGTTAAGCTCCTGAAGCACTTGCTAGACGGGAAGTTTTTCGACATTGGAGAAATCATCAACGAGCAGAACAATGTTGGCAAGACGCCTCTCCATTTGGCGATCACGGGAAACATTCATTCCGATCTTGTTGAATTGCTGATGAGTGTTGGTTCGATCAATGTAAACATCCGCGATGCTGATGGCATGACCCCTCTTGATATCCTGAGGCAAAACCCACAATCCTCGTCGTCGGATTTAGTAACAAGACAGCTGATTTCTGCCGGAGGGATCTTCAGTTCTCGGGACTATACGGCGAGGAAGGTCATCGCCTCCCATATAAAGAGGCAGAGCATGGGAAACAGTCCCGGCACATCTTTCAGAATAAGCGACGTCGAAATATTTCTCTACACGGGTTTGGAGAATGTGTCCGATGGCGCTCATAGTATCGCCACGAGCGTAGCAATGAGCGCCTATTCACCAGAACCGAGCCAGCACGACTCGACTATGGAGCTCCACTCTCCAAGAAAGGCCAAAAAGCTTCACTCTGTTTCCCATCGGCTGAAATGCTTCATCCCTTGGCTCAAGACGAAACCCAAGCCTTCCGAGAGGCTCAAGAAGTTAACTTCAGCCAACAATTCCGAGAAAAAGGCTGTCCCGTTACGAGAGAAGTATTCGAAGCCCACATTGTTGCCTAACAACAAGCGGGCACTTTCCGTGGGGAGCAGCGAACCGAGCCCAACGGCGAAGAAGAAACTGGCATCTGGGATGATGCACGGCGTTATGCAGGGTGTTACCATTCAACGCCAAAGGTCACGATCGAATTCATTCTCTAAACTGTCGTTGTCTTCGCAGAGTTCAATGGATGGAGGCCAGGTCGACATCGACACTGCAAAGCCTTCGTGCTCCACCATGGATGGTGGCAGAAGCTCGACCCACAGGCGTAGTTCTTCAGGGAACAAGAAGTCGATGAATCACTACCTGTGCTTTGGTGGTGGTCCGTGCCATCATATCGATGCTTCTTACCCTGATCCACAGCCGTACGATGTGTATGAGCGGTCGGTTCTGTCGGCCGCTTGATTGGAGGGATCGATGGATGAGTTCTAAGGTTGGTTCTGTACAGAATGATAAGTATTGAGCTGTTCTGTTAAGTCTTTAAATAATTATACTATGAGGTTTTGATATTGCTGTGTTTAGGGTCTCCTCTGCTTATGTTTGGGATCATATGAACCAATACTATCAACCCTTTTTGTTAGTACTATTGATCTTTTTATACTATGTGGGTAGAAAATGACTGGAACAGCATTTGAATTAGTTTGAAAATTACTTATCATAATTGGGCTAAGATTCCTACACTGTGTATGTTGGTGGTTGCACATTTGCAGGCTGTCTGGTTGGTTAGCATTTGATTCTTGCGATGAGTTAGGTGGCCAATCTATTTGTGCTTTCTCGTTAGTTTCAAATGGCAATTAATTAGTATGGCCACTTTTAAATGATTAGAAGTCTAGTTTAATTGCGATTAAGATAGTCTTTTCGAGATTTATGAATGGAGATATAATTACTTTGGAATAAGGTTAACTTAATTGGTTATAATTTGCAATGATGCTTTTATCAATTAGGGTTTAGTTTAGGACATAGTCACATAGACATGTTCAAAGAATCACTAACGATGCGTTTGGTTGGAGGGATCTTAGATTACGGAATGTGATTATTGAGAATGTAAGATTATTGGGAATATGAGATTGCTGAGAATCTTATTTTTTGATGTTTTAAAATTATTGAGTTTGGTTAGATTGAGAATATTAGATTTTCAATTCTAACTAATTTACTATAATGTCCTTGAATTTCAATTGAATGAAAGTTATAAATATGTCATTTTGCTACACAATAGAAAATATTTAAGTCGATTTATTTTTTTAATATAGAAAATTATTAATATATAATTATTATATGATAATTAATCATTTGATGTCTCTAAATCCTTCTCATTTTTATTTTTTATATAAAAGATAACAATAAATTTTCCGAGATTATGAAAATATATATTAAAACATATATTTAAATAATTTAAAGTTTTTCAATTGATTTTTTAAAATTAAATTTCATATATTATTATTTTTTAAATAAAAATATCTAAATTTATAAAATAAAATAAATATAAAAAGTGAGTGTATAAAAGTCAAATCAATATAAAAGTAGGTGAAATGGAGGTGGTAATATAAGATTACCTGCCCTTCAGGTGGGAATGTGATTCCCACCAAAACCTCTTAACATTCCCACCCCGGGGGAAATGTGACATTCCCACATGAAACATACCCCGAACCAAACATGGGTATGTTTCATTCCCTATCCAAAATTTCCACGGGGAATCTTGGATCACCCGAACCAAACGCCACCTAATTGTAATTTTTTATGTTATGTCAGCTTTTAATAGGTCATTAATTTCAATTACTAATGTTGGACAGTGAATTTGTAATTTCCATAAATATTCGTAGCACGATTTTGCACACCATTCCTTCCTAGCGCATCTTGGCCTATTTGTTAGTACTTTTAGTGCATGCTGAACATCAATGGTTCAGCGGGCTAATCTATTCACTAAAAAATATACCCCAATGTACCAAGGGTCCATTCTGCACGTCGAGCTGTAACTGCAGGATGTAGCCGCAAGCTGCAACTATAGTTGTTGGGAGCTGTAGCTATAAAGTTTTGCATAAATGTTCGGTACAAGTAGCTGTAGCTGTCAAAAATTATAATTGAAGAGAAAAATTAATTAAATTTGGAAAGTAACTTCGAAAAGCTATCTCTTGTAGCTTCTTTTTTAAGTTTTCAAAAGCTCTCAAAAGCTAGTGTACAGAACGGAGTTTTTGTTTTGAAATAAAAGCTAAGGCTACCAAAAGCTCCCAAAATATGCGTGCAAAACAGACTCTAAATTGAAAATGGAGTTGCCGATTGCAGTTCTTTCAAAACACTTATGTCCGGAGGGTTTAAATTCCACCCAACCCCTATTCCTCCACTTTGTTCATTTGTAACTGTGGCATGGGCCCCACTACCATATTCCTAACTTGTATAGACTGTTAAAGAAAAAAAAAATAAACATTTTTCTCCGATACTAAGACTTTGGAGACTTTGTATTAAAAATGGAAGTTTTTTAAAGGACGAGGGGTTGACTAGTATTAAATTCTCACTTATAAGGGGATGGTCAATAGTTCGAATCCTTAAATATGGACTATGGAGGCTTAAATATGGGCCCAAAACTGTTGGACTAACAAGATATTATAGTCATGAGGCTTAAAACTGTGGGATTAAAGCCCAAATCAGCTGGACGGTCATTGATTTAAGTAAAATATAAAGTCGTGCAATGCAAATAACCAGTCAATATAGTCAATACTCTGAGGGTTGAGGTAGATGGATTAAATGATACAGGTTGCTTAGACGGAGACTCAACTTCGGTCTTGATAATTGAATTTTTTTTTTTTTTTTTCCAAAGCCGAAAAGCCTATATATGCTAGAAAATGGGTGGTGGGAGTTCGTGACACACAAATTACAGGGAACAAAGATGAGAGATAGCAGGCCGCATGGGGAATCGAACCCCCAAACATATGTTGGGAGTCAGGGGACTTGACTACTGGGCTAACTCTCAACACCAATTAAAGATGTTTATTTATTTATTTTTTACGTATACCGGGTATTCCCAAGCCACATTGGACTCAATATTAATCCCTCGAGAATCTAGTGGACATTGAAGGGCTGTCTCTCCCAAAGCAGAATTCGGCATAAACAAAGGTTCGAGCCCAAAACAATTGGTTAAGCTGCCAGAGTCCCATACCACTCAAGTCAACTACGTTTGGTCCAATTAAAGATGTGTGTTTTTTTTTTTAATTATTTTTTTTATCTACCAGTGTGTACAGTATTATTCAATATTAAAATCCGATTCTCATTACCCAGTCAGAAAATCAGACTTGAACCACATTATTGGATCGTATATGTGGAGAAAATTAAGGGGAAAGATTCATGATTTTATGTAATGGCACTTGGTATTATTAATTAATTGAAAGGGATCGTCTATATCATTGATCACATGGCTTACCCATCCACTTAATTCAATTCCGAGTATTAAATTAAATAGTGGTATAAGTATTAGTTAAATAACTTAAATTATTTCAAAATACCATATATGCATAATTAACGGGTCAACCAAACATTGTCCTCAGCTAAAAGGGATCGAATGGTTAGAGTTGTAACAGCATATAATTTGGAATTCCAAGGTAGTAGTAGTATTTCATAAGTAAAATCACAATTGCAGTTCTCGGGGGCCTTGATGGGGGAGGAAGCTGTCCTGTCCTTAAAGGATGTCTGATAGTGACAGTCATTATATCTAGCTAGGAAAATGCTACTTCCCTCAATTTCTTCTTTTGGTTCTTTTACAAAAATTTACTCATTTGTTTCTAATTTTCCTAGGTGTATGTTCTATTCTGACGTTGATGTTGGAGAAGATATTCATATTGAAACCAAGTCTCGTACACCCATTTTTTTTAATACAAGTGTAATAACCCTTGATACTATGTCAAACAAGGATATACTAGAAGGTTTCAACTCAAACTCATATTTCATAATTCCTCCGTTCCTTTTTTAAATGTTACGGATCCACATTTCAAGCAATTTAATACATATCTTTAATGCTTCATAACTCAAATTGCATACAAGTAAAAATTATGAAAATTTGATAGTCTAAATTTATGTGATTAGACGAATCCAACAAGATCACACTTGACTATATTTTATCTTATATAATTGTATTAAAAAGTCGAGTCAAATCTACTCAATGAACAGTACCAAAAGTCAAATGTGCATTTAAAAAGGAACGGAGGTAGTATAAATTAGGAAAAAATCCACAACATATAACCAATGTGAAATCTTTGACATATTGCACATTCTCCTTGCCTCCCTCTATCTATGTTTTTTTTTTTTTAAAAAAAAAAAATATTTTTTATTTTTTTATTATGAATTTTACTCTTTCATTTCTAGTTTTTGTAGGTAATCATAGAAACGGTAAGTAGAATAAATAGGATAAAAAAAATTCGGACTCCTAAAACGAAGTTAGTTTAGTGTTTAATTAGTTGATGATTAAGCTTCTGTAGAAGTATAATATTAAGAGATTCTACCTCTAATGATTTATTCGATTTTCTTATCGATGAGAGGTGGATCTGTTTGATGTCTGATAATGTCTAATAGGACAAATATCATGAAATAATTGAGTGTTAACACTCTTTGTTAAAAAACAATCTTATTGACAAAAATTTTTAATTAGATAAGTGATAAGAAGGGATAAAACCCTGAAAAATGCAACAAACAAGATCTAAGTAATCCTACATAAGAAAGATGGTGATGATTTCTCCCTAAACCGTTCTTCGTTTTCTTTTCTGGTGAAACCGTGTATCCCAAAGCCACATTGAACCCAATAGTAATCCCTCGAGGATCTGCAAGGGCAATTAAGGGCGCCTCTCCCGAAGCAGTTTTTTACATACACAAGGCTCGAATCTGAAATCTTGCTTAAGGGACTATAGCCCCATCCACTCAAACCAACTGCTGTTGATAAACCGTTCTTCATTTTTATTTATTAATTCATTCATTTTATTTCTAATTTCTTCATATTCAATGTTAAAAGTTACTGTCGTATGAGCTTGAACTATTGATCAAGTTCTAATGTAGTAACTTTATAATTTTTGAAATCTTTTTTTAAAATAAGCGAATCCGCTAGCAGCTAATGATTATGGAAATAAATCATATTGGAGTATTTTATTTATTCATTCATTTTATAATTTATGTGTCGCATACCCCCACAATCCCTTGAAGTAAGAAACCTTGTAACTTAATTTTTAAAAAAGAAAAATGTGCAAGAACTACCATTTGTGAATGGGCTAAAAGCCTAAGAATACTTAAATAGAAGAAAGGAAAATTTTAATATATTTTGCATATGGTTAACATCATGATGACGTCCGTTATATTGTTTTAATTTGACTTGGTCAGCTAACCAATCACAGTTAGCTGCGGAAATTCAATAAGCATTTCCAAAATTCTTCATTAGTACTAGTAGCACTATTTTTAAATTTTGGAATATACTTTTAAATAATATTCATTTTTCTTCTTTATTACTTTTTGACAATTTAATTTTTTTACTATTACAAAAATATTATATTTTTTTCACTAATTTAAAAATTTGATATTTTCCCTTTTTCTTAAAAATTACATCACCAATTAAATGGCAGTGTCTTTATCCTAAAAATATAAAATACGGTATAACGAATTTATTGATTCTGAAACAAACATTGAATATAAAAACTAGAAGCCTAAATAAAGCAATGAGTACATAGGATTACTGGAGAGGTTACAGCGTATTTCTTAGAAAGATTGTGTGAATTTCCAATTTGAATATTGACAGAGCATAAGTCAAAATCCCTCCTAATTGGCTTTTCCAAATAAAAAACAAAATCCCTCATAGTAATTTTTTATATTATAATAATTTTCCTTAAATGAATGCGGCTTTTTTTCGTATATAGTGATGCTACATTGTTGACTTAATTATTCTGGTTTGTATTGTAAGTCAAAGTCTTGTTTGTACTACAGTTTCCACTTTTCCAGTTCTTTGGTGTGAAACCCATTAAAGTTTAGTCAAACAACGCAGTAATGCTCCTTGTTCTTTTGGTTTTTCCTTCTATTTCCCTGTCGGCTTCTCTATTCCATTATTATCCAAAAATTGACATAATTATTATGAATTGTATTTATAATATCTTATTCAATACACACATAAGGTAAATTTTATGGATTCATATTTATTGTGGTGGAAACGGTGATAATATATAGTATCGAATAGAATTACAATTATATAGGTTTTTTTGGGAAGATAATATAGGGTTACTTTCCGACTCTAGGTATTATTAGTATTATAATATAATATATTATAATATGGTACTATTTCATTTTTTTTTGAGGGCAAAAAAAAAAAAAAGGGTTACTTTCCGACTCTAGGTATTATTAGTATTATTATATAATATATTATAATATGGTACTATTTCATTTCATAGGGTGGTTAATAGGGATAGATTTATCAAAATGATTATACTGTTTATATAAGAAATACAATTGTAATACGAGGATTAGTGTTTGCGATCTGGATCATCACCCTGGCTTTCGTTGCAGATTCTATTTCCTGAGGAAGGGCAACTCTGTTGCGGATCCGTTGGCTAAGAAAGAGACTCGTTCGATTGAATTTTTCACCACACGGACTTTTCCTTCAGATAAAGTTCGCCCGAGCTTGAATATTGATATGGCGGGAGTGTGGTTTCCACGCTTCTAGTCTTTCATTTTATTTTTTTTTCATCCTTCTTCTCACCTTGTTGTAGTTTTCTTATGCGTTTCTTTCACCAAAAAAACTTTTGCATATGAGCCCTATATTTATTTATTACTCCCTCCATCCCAGCTAAGTTGTCTTGTTTGACTTTTTGGTACTGTTCATTGTTTAACTTTGACACAATGTTATTACAAGTATTTATTTGAGGAAAAATAGTTAAGTTGGGTCTTGTTAGAATCGTATAATCATATAGTTTCAAAATATATATTTTACAATTTTTTTTGTTGTATATATTTTGAGATATTAACGGTTGAAAACGTGCATTGAATTGTGTGCAGAAATCAAACAAGACAGGTTAAATGGGACAGAGGGAGTAATTTGTAAGACAAAATTTTAATATATTTTTAAAAAAAGAAAAATAAAAAATTATGTAGTATGTCACTATTAGAAATTTTTGGATTCTCTTTAAAATTGTAGTAGCTAACAAATTTTGATCGTTAAAATAGTGGTCGCTAACGAAATTCGATCGCAAATTTAATCGCTATTATAATATTTTTATGACTGGATTTACCAATTCTTTTTTCTTCTATCACTAAAAAAATACTGTAATAATTTGTGGTGTATAGTATATATATGGAGTTCGAATCAGCCATGATGTTTTACAAATTTAAATAGAAGGAACATATAAATTTCAATTAATTAAATCAAAAATTAAACCTGGGAATTCAATGTACAAATTAAAAGTCCACAAACATATGTCAGCATTGTTGAATTTTTCATGAATTTTGTAGTGATTAGGAAAGCCTTTAATTTTTTTTTATTTTTTTTTGGCTAAGATTATTTATGTGACACATTTGCTGCAAATTTCAATGAATATATAGGTCATCTGCGTAATCCATAGTTACACTCAAATGATAATTGACTTTGGAATATCTATTTTAGGGTTTAATTAATTATATTCTTGCTTTATGCGCACAATTCTAACATCAGTATATTCTTCGTAAGTATTTATATTATTGGTATATGTAATATATCTTCACTCGATAAAACTTTAAGGATGATGATATGATCATGCGAGTGTGCGATTGAATCACGTAGTATTATTGAAACCCAAACTCAAACCGTTGGGCATGTTCAACTGTTGTTTATATCACCAATAAAGTTAGGATGCGGACTACTTATTCGATTGCATGTGCAGTTGTAATGGCGCACATTCTTTTTGTGATGCCTTAAAGTCAGCCAAAAATAGTTGAAATCGTGATGTCATACGTTATTTTTGTGATGGTCGCAACATTTTATGCGATGTTTGATATAGGTTTTGTGATATCTGAAACTAAATAATGTGTGACTTGTATGAAATCCATAACCATCAATACTAAAATATTTTCGACTACCAGACAACAATATATATCCTGTAACCACCACATATTACATTATGTATCGCGGCCTGCAATGACTAATGTAGGCATCACAAAAAGAGGCAAGGAAAATTCCCCTTTGCAAAAAAATCATTTAAGTATGGCATGCATTATTGCTATATAAATAAGATATACATATATATATATATATATTTATCAAGTGAGCTGATCCAATTTAGTTATTTTGTCGGGCACCCATTAAGTTTTCTGCTACATCAACACAATATGCTGGTCATCTAGAATAAAAAAAATAAATATTTTTATTTATATACAGCAAATAGTTCACTATGTGTTAGAAAAAAAAAGAAGAAGATATTTTGATGATAAAACACTAAAACATCACAATTATGAACGTGGTCATCACACTAATTGGACATATCACATATCGATCCCTAGCTAGTCATCACAGTTGTAGGTACCTGCACCTTAGCAGCATTTTCCTTATATAACTACGACTTTTTTGTTTTATGTTACGGCTGCGTTTGGTAACAGACGTTAGCGATTAGCGTTTAACTTTTAAAATACACACTAAAAATAGCCTAAAATCCTATATATAGTAAACACTAATTATAGCAACAGCCAAATTTTAATATATAATCTCTAAACACTCCCCTCCCCCAGCTTTTATTTAGCTTTCCAAACTCCAGACTCTAAACTCTAATTTAAAATTACATTACCAAACACCATTATTCAAATTTAAACTTATTTATTACCATTAATTTCAAACTCCAGACTCTAAACTCCAAATTCCAGACTCTAAACTCTAATTATTTCCCAAACATACCCTACAACTAATGCTGAATCGTCGGTTAATAGATGGACTGGTGGAGTTAATAACAAATTATAAATAGATAAAAGAAGATCTAGTTTTAAACTCTAGGGGACTATATGAAGTGGGATGGAAATGTGATGGTAAGTTGGTAACTTCAACAAGCTAGGTGAGGAAGTTGGACTGTTGGGAGTATAAACACATCCAACGTGTAGCTATACAAGTAGTGTCCCTTTGGCTTTTAGGTTATTTTTTTTTTTTTTTTTTTTTTTTCGGCTGTGTACCGGACCTTTGGCTTTTATTTGACCCTTGAATATGATATACTATTCAATTCAATACTACTAACAAAAATCAATTTCAAGACTATAATCTCCAACATGATAACGAGCGTTGACAAATGGAAATCAAGTAATTAATCTCGACCTACGTCTAATTAGCTTAGTGGGTAGAACCGCAATGGTTTTTTTATTTTTATTTTTCAAAAATAGTTATTTTACAAATGGTTATGCTCGGTTATGTCCCGTTGTTACAAAAAAAATGTGTAGAGATTTTAAAATAAATAAATAAACAAAACCAGTTTAACTAGAACTGGGACCGCCAACTTTAAAATCGGTGGCGGCATGCATGTTCAAGTTCAACTGTTCCAGTTACCAAACGCAGTTGGCTTGAGTGGTATGGGGCTCTGGCAGCTTAAGCAAAGGTCTCGGGTTCGAGCCTTTATGTATGTAGAATTCTGCTTTGGGAGAGGCAACCCTTCAATGCCCATCAGATCCTCCAAGGATTAGTCTTGGGTCCAATGTGACCTGGGAAGACCCTGGTATTCAAAAAAAAAAAAAAAAAAAACTGTTCCAGTTATGGTTCCAACCACAACTTTAAATTACGCTATCATAATCTGCATGTAGTTTATAGCCTAATTATAATCAGGTAATATAAAGTGATTGCTTTACTTTTATATATATGCTACAACAATTTTTTGTTTTAATGACCGATTTTTATTTTTATTTTTTAAAAAGTTAAGTTAAAGATGTTAGTGATCAGAATTCGTTAACTGTTATAAGTTTAGCGATAAGTTTAGCGACCGAAATTCGTTAGTTTCCATAATTTTAACAATCGAATCTACAGTTTTTTTTAGTAG
The DNA here is from genome assembly GCA_030278955.1 of Hygrophila difformis. Lineage (NCBI taxonomy): Eukaryota > Viridiplantae > Streptophyta > Magnoliopsida > Lamiales > Acanthaceae > Hygrophila > Hygrophila difformis. The sequence continues at coordinate 50,151,687 of JAOANR010000011.1, forward strand.
CGATATACTCCGTGTGCATGCATGTATGTTCAAATTAATTTTTTATTTTCTGCATGCTCTCTCTTTTTCTCTTTTTTGGCACATTAAATAATTCAAAATAATAAATATTATTGAGGAACAGAATAAGAATGTGAGTGGGGTATGGGAGAATTACAAGTAGTCAACCATATCAACCTGTGATAAGGCAGACATCTATCTATGTTTCGACGGCTTTTTTTCAATTAGCTTTTAACTTTTATTTTTTAAAAATACTAATAACTTTGTTTTCTGACTTATGCAGTTATACATATATGACTTTACTTATATTTAAACATATTTATTAAAAAATAAGATTTTTTGTTTTAATATAAGAAAAAAACAAAAAAAAGGGGGAGGCGTAGTCTAAAACATGATTCTGATTTTTGAAGACTGCAGGTGGGAAATTCCCCAATAATATTCATCCATTTAAGAATTAAACCAACAATTAATAATTGACACGTGTCGACTTGTTTGCTTCACCCATGTTCCATACTTTGATTCTGTTTTCTCTTGGAAATTACTACTAGTCACGATTATTATAATTCCCAATACCGTTTGAAGAAATAATAAATTATTTTTTTTATAAATAAAGAAATGAGTAGTAATAAAGTACGAAGTATTGATTATATATTGTATGAATTTTCATTACCTTTTCCTGATACTCTGCAGGATTTAGGATTTAGGGTTTTTTTTTTTTTTAAAAAAAAAAAAGAAATGTAAATTTTAACTATCATAAACATGATTGAAAAAAGAACAGAAAAGAAAAATGATTTAAATTGTGTGTCAAGTTTAATAGAAAAGAAATGTAGTATTGGTTAATTTTAACTAATCTTATTATTTTTTGGTAAACATTGGCAAGGAACATGACTATTTGGATCAAGTTTCGTTCCCTAACTAATCTTAAAGTTATATAAGATTTAAATGGGTGTTTGGATAAACTGCAACAATATATGGATTATTTGATTATTGTGTTTCTTAGTTTAACCAAATAAACTATATTTTCTTCCTCTTATTGTAATGTTACAATGTTGTTTGGATGTAAGTAGATAGTACTAATTAGCACATAGCATATTCAATATGCTATTTACCAAACAAACATATAGGTCAGTCAAACATGTTATATGCTATATGCTTTCTAATATGCTTACAATCAAACAACTACATGGGCATTATTTTTAGCTAAACAGCCTATTCAGGCTAGAAAATGAATGGTAGAAGCTTATGCCACATAAATCACGGGCAACAGGAAGGGATATGGGCCGGGTGAGGAATCACTCCAACCTAAAGATTGGAAGTTAGGGGGCTTGACCAATTTGGTCAAGTCCTCATCCCATTCTACATGGACAAACTTTAAAAAAAAAAAAAATTGAGCAGGAGGCAGTAAATTCTACATGGGCATTTGATATAAAGATTTCAAAAATCATTAGATTTGAAATTAATTGAGAAAGAATATATACTTTTAGGCATTGTAACATCAAATGGTAAGTGTAATATTTCTAACGAAACACATTAATGCCACACAAATTACAAAAAAATAAAAAAGAGGGACATGGGGTCGGATGGGGAATCGTACCTCCAACCTATAATTTTGGAGTCGGAAGACTTGACCATTAGGGTAATCCCCATCCATAGTGAAACACATTATATAGTACTACCTAGGGGTGTAATGAGACTGATAGGCTCGTAAAATATTCGGGCTCGACTCGATCAAAACTCGACCAAAGCTCGACTCGAAAAGGCTCGACTCGAGTTCGAGATCGGCTCGGAAGGTTAATGAGCCCGAGCCGAGCTAACCAATACTCGGCTCGAAAGCTCGATAATAGGCTCGAACATATATATATATATACACACACACACATATCAATTATACATAGTAAGTGCATAATCTATTTATTAATCCTATAAATTTTCTTTTCTATTTTTTTTTATGGTTAGAAGTAGGAACTAGGAATAGTTTAATATATTAAATCTATTAAACTTCAATCATTCAAGTTTTTAAGTTCATTATTTAATAATTTGACAATTATTCTTATTTTATATCGAGCTTAATTTGGGAATGGAGACCTAGTCCAGTGGTAATGTCCCATCTATCTATCTCTTTAACTTGTGTGATTTGAGCCCCTACACATATTTATTAACATATGAGTGTCAATGTTAAAAAAAAAACAAAACAAAACAAAAAAAAAAGAAAAAAAAAATCTCGAGCTTTATTCGAGCCTCGAGCCGAGCTCGAACTCGGCTTTTTTATGTCGAGCTCGAGCCGAGCTCAATTTTTTAAAGCTCGTCGAGTTTCGAGCTCGAGCCGAGCCGAATTTTTCCTTAATCGAGCCGAGCCGAGCCGAGCCATGCTCGAGCTCGGCTCGGCTCGTTTACACCCCTAGTACTACCTCCGTTCTTTTTTATTTGCATGTTTTGACTTTTGTCACTGTTCATTGAGTAGCTTTGACTCGACTTTTTAATACAATTATAGTATAAGATAAAATATAGTCAAGTGAGATCTTGTTGGATTTGTCTAATCGCATAGATTTAGAATATCAAATTTCATAATTTTTACTTGTATGGAATTTGAGTTATTACGGATTAAAATTGTGCATTGGATTGCGTGAAATGTGGGTATGTTGCATTTATTTAAGAACGGATGAAGTATTAATTAATCACTTGAAGTATTTTGTTATATATAATTCTTCTGTCTAGATGGGGGATATTTTCTTAGTCGCGAAGACCATTTCATCCACAGGAATTTAGTTTATTACTACTATGTAGTAAGCAACAATTAACAAATACTAGTATTATAACGTCAATTGCCGTTGTCATATCGTAGGATCATTAATTGAATGGATCTGCTTCGATTTCATCTTCTTCTCTTCGTTCTTTCTTAGTTATTTTAAGACAAAATTACACACATCAAGGAATGCCATAACTAACCCACAATTTTCTGTTTTTACACTTCTCATTATAAAGGATGAGCAATATTCTAACATATATTATGAAATACGGCGTATTTTTTAATTTAAAACTAGAACTAATTAGGAATTGATGGAGTACATATAGAATTTTTTTGGGTTAATGTTTTTAAAAGGCCATCAAAAGGAGGCTATTCCGCTTTTTAGTCACTAAAAGTTGCAATTATGAAAAAAGGCCATTATAAACACAGTTTTGAAAAATTCAGGCCAAAGGACCTATTTGAAATTAATAAATGATCCCAACAACTTTTCCTTTCTTTCACTTCAACCCCATAAAAGTTTGACCTTATTTACTTTAGTCCTTTCTCTATATACTTAATTTTTCATTATATAAACAACACCCAACGCGCTTGAAAATTGGTATCAGAGCCTAGGTTTTATTGAAGAACATATTAATTATATTATTTATAATATTTTATTTCTTAATGGAGAAGATTTAATTATTTAATGGATTCAATTAATTTGAAACCCATTATTTCCAAATTTTGGAAATAAAAAATAGAAAATTCCAAAGGAATTTCTTGAACTTGTCCCATGGACAAAATATTATCAAAATCAGTTTCTTTCCTAAAAATGAGAGGAACGGACTGGAAAGAAATTGATCCGGATAGCTCTAAGTTATCAAAAGACTTAAGAGAAATCCAAAAGACGATTCAAGATTTTGGTAACCAGGTATTAATTATACCTGGGAAAATAGATAACTTGAATCAAACAACAGACGAGATCTTGAAAGTATTTCAAGATCTAAAGAAAGAAATTTTGAATCTGAAATTTGACATTTCGGATATCAAGTAAAGGCAGAAGGATATTCCTGGATCTTACAAGAATAACCAAGCCAATATTAGAGATGCATTCGGACCAGTACAAGCTTTACATCAAAAGGGTAAAGCAACTATGGTTCCAAAGCAGAAATCACAAGAAGAGCTTATGATCGATCTCCTGAAAACAGTCGAATGAGTGTTTCCAGGGCAGATTGATCAGATCTACAAGAATTAGCAGAATCATTTTCCCAACTTGGGATTATGGATCTGGTTAATGTAAAACCCAATGAAGTTCTTCAATTGGGTTATGCGGAAGGATCGGGATCCAACGTGACCCACGATGGACCGCCTGATGTCCCAATGAGAGAAAGTACAGACTTCTACATGAACAGGTATCCTGAGGTGCATCTTAATGCAAGACGAAACCCAGGACGGAACCCAAGTAGAGCACCAGAATCCACACCGTGGGCCAAAACGATGTTACAACCATTAAATCCATATGGCATAACACTAAACCTCGACGTTATCGACTTCCGAAACATCGAAGACCTGATCGATGAATGGGTAGCTTCAATGAAGATTGCAGCAACCACCCTGGAACTCGATAAAGAAAACTTTGTCAGACTAATAGAGCTGAGTCTCGAAGGATCGGCAAAGCTGGGCTGGAAAAACTCCACGACTGCTTTAAAAGAGCAAATACTCGAGGGAGAATCCAAAAGCACAATCTGTGAAAGATTTGGCCTCTTATTCAAAACCCATTTTGTAGGAGATGGGTATTTTGAAGAACAGAGAACCGAAAAAATCAAGGTCTATACCCAAGCATTATTGGGTATGGAGTTAAGAAGTATTTGCGCAGTAGACGAATACATCTACTGGTTCCGTAAATACTATTTTCGGAGCGAAATGACAGCCGAAGTAGCATGTCCCATGTTCTTTGCAAAGATCTGCAGCCCATGGAGAGAAATGTTGATCCAATCGTACACCGTACCTTCTGGTACAGTGGACTCAATAGCTCGAAGAATGTCCTTCTTAAAGGATAAACTCAGAGAATGGTGTCAACAGGCAGCAGCCCAAAAGAACATCAAGAGACTAAGAGGTAAAATAAAAAGAACTCCTCTTTGCTGTGAAAATAACGATTTTCCAACAATTATAGGAGAATCAGGAGAAAAGAGGAAAAAGAAGAAGAGTCGGGGCTCATACAGTAGGAGCTTCAGAAGACCTCCATTCCGAAGAAGAAGAGCATGGTGGTCCAAGAGCAAGGCCAGATCATACAAAACTGGACAAAGAACGGGAACGACGAAGAGTTTATCCCAAGGTTCAACCAGCTCAGCAGCAAGGAGCACGGGGAGAACGACGTCCAAGAGAACATTCAGACGAGCCCATACCCGAGCCAACGAAAGTTTCAAGGACTGCAACTGTTGGAAGTGTGGAGCCAGAGGTCATATCTCACCCGATTGCCCTCAGAATCGTGAGGTACGAATGTACGAAGCCACGGAGGATATCGTGGAAGCAGTCTACCATGGAAAGCCGGTACCAGTCTATCAGTTTGAGGACATCCCCTCGGATGAAAGCATCTACGAGGAAGAATTAAGAAGTGACTCGGACTCATATTCAGATGGATCTTCAACCGAGTCTGACTGAAGAAGACAGGATTCAGACCACTGAAAACCTGTCTGGATTCTTTTCAAGGATGACGATCTCGAATCGAACCATGGAAAGAATAATGCGACAAGATTCCAACCTCAGCCCATATGACGGATTCAGAATTGGCGGGATTGGATGAGTTCTTAACCAGATGGGACTCAACCAGAGAAGACATAACATCATCTACAAGGTAAGTGCAGGTGAGTTTGCAATTCCTATGGAACTTACTTGTAATGTTATGGATATGCAATTAATTCCTAAAGAAGAAATTCTTGAGGAATTAAGCAGAATGAAGGAGGAAATCGCCATTACTATGAAATGGATCCACATAGGAGCCATTGAAGTAGTAATTAAGGCAACCTTCAAAGAAGGCATTGATTCTGAATTGCATCTATCAGTCACTGATAGAAGAATCAATAACCTTAGAGATGGTCTTCTTGGAACTATGGTAGGAAATTTATATGCTGGAAAATTAATGTTTGACATACATCCCAGAATTTCCTATAACTTAGCTGACCAAGATTTTAGTAGAGTTCTAACCCTTCATCAGGATTTTAAAAGAAAAGATCTGATGAAAGAAGCGAACAGGCCATATTCTATAACTTATAGAATCTCTTATGCACTTTCCAATAGTCATAATTCTGACTTATTTCTCAGGAAAGAATATATAGAAATTCCTAGAATTTTCAAGGAATTTGTTAAAGTCATGACTCCAAATCCTACCCAGATTCCAAGGTTAGGAGGAGTAGACATACAAATAAGAGATCATCCAATTCTAGACAGATCAACGAGTGCTAGAATTGAGTACGCAAGCCGTATGTCTTTTTCGGAAGACAGAATTATGGCATATAAAGGGAAGGAGTTCATCAAAGATCTAACTCCTCAATCCATTGGGGTAGATAATATAAAGATAAAATGCCCTGAAGGATGGAAAGAAATACGAGTAATATTCGACATCACTGAAAAGATTAACCGTTTTCCATGTGATGACCTATACTACTTGCAGCAGCCATCAATTGGAACCTATGAAGGAACAATTGAAATTGCAGGACACGAGATCAGAGTCTTAGGCACCGCCGGAAAAGACAATGAGGTTATGATTTTGGGATTAAGTTTTCTCGAAAATCATAAACCATGGGTAAGAAAGGATAATGGTATAGAATTTAATCTGAAGGGTCACACCATCAGAATTAAATGACAAGTCCATTCTCCATTTATATCTCAATAGGTATAATATATGAAGACTATAAGTTAGAATATTTCGCAGCTTATATTGATTCAGGATCAGGTATTTGCACGGCAAAACCAGGAGTTTTCCCTAGCGAAGCTATGGAATCATTACCCATTATTGCAGGAAGAGATTTTTCCCAAAAAATCTTAGTACTAAATAAGGGTATTCGACAAGCCAATATCATGATTGGAGGAGCATTTGGTACACCTTGGTATAAGGTAAAAACGCCTCCTATTTACTTTCATGACACAGGAGCGGATATTTTGTTAGGGAATAATTTTATACAATCCTTTACAAAATATGTTCAAGATAACAAAAGAAATTTGTTAATATTTACCACAAGTTGTGGAAATGAGATACAGGTGTTGCGCAGGGAAAAGGCATTCAACAGGTTAATGCCTATATTATTTCGCAGCAAACGTGGTGATAATGATGCCAAACTAACCCATCCAAAAATGCAGGATAAAAGAAAGTTTGGTAAGGCTTTGTTGTCTTTTAGACAGCAAGGATTTGATGAAGCTTCTATTGAGGAAATTATAAACCTCAAAGAAGCAATGCAGGAAATGAAGTCATTAAATATAACTTCACTAGACATTGATGGGGAAACTAAATTGTCCCTCGAAAATGTCAAAAGACTTATCCAGAGAAACTTTAACGAGGATCCTCTGGCATGGTGGGATAAAAACAAGATCGAAGCTACTCTACAGGTAAAAGAGCAATATAAATATGAGTATGTTCGATACAAACCCATCTTAATGAATATGCAGGATAAGAAAGATATGCAGCAAATTATCAAGGAGCATATTGATCTTAAACTCATCGAGCCTGGAGTCTCAGCTTATAGTAGCCCTGGATTCTTGGTAAGAAACCACGGTGAAATAAAGAGAGGTAAACCCAGGTTGGTAATAAACTATCAAGGTATTAACAAAATAATACAGTTTGATGGTTATTACATTCCGAGTAGAGAACACTTAATTGATTGCATCAAAGGTGCTAAAGTGTTTTCTAAATTTGATTGCAAATCTGGTTTCTATCAGATTAAGATGGAGAATGAGTCGAAGAAATTCACAGCATTCTCCACCCCACAAGGGCAATATATTTGGAATGTTATGCCAATGGGGCTTTCTAATGCCCCTCAGATATTCCAAAGAAAGATGGATAATCTATTTAAGGATTACCTAGAGTTTATGTTCGTCTACATAGATGACATTCTGATTGCATCTCGAAATATTAAAGAGCATATTAAACATCTTGAAATATTTTCTGATGCATGTCACAGGGAAGGTCTAGTTCTCTCTGAGAAAAAGGCCATTATCGCTGCTAACAAAATTGAATTCTTAGGAGTTCAAATTGATGAAGCAGGAATAGAGTTACAGGAACACATTGTAGAGAAAATCCGCAATTTTCCTGATATATTAAAAGACAAGAAACAACTTCAGAGTTTCTTAGGAGTTGTAAATTTTGCGGGTATGTTTATTAAAGACCTTGCAAAATATAGAAAGGATTTTAGACCACTCCTGAAAGAGACTGAAAGCTCTAAATGGAAATGGGAAGAAATCCATACCAAGAGAATTCGTGAACTAAAGCAAGTCTGCAATAGCTTGCCAAAACTCGCGATACCTCAGGATGAGGATGAGCTGGTAGTCTACACAGACGCCAATGATTTTCGATGGGCAGGAGTGCTCATGAGAAAAACAACTACGGGTCAAGAACCTTGTAGATACACAGGAGGGTTGTTCACTGAACAACAAGCCAAACTTTGGCATATTAACGAGAAGGAATTCTTTGCAGTATGGAAAACATTTAAAAATGGCCTTTATTCTTACTTGCAAAGAAATTTGTATTAAAAGTTGATAATACTAATGTCAGGGCTTTTTTAAAAAATAAACTTGAATCAAAAATTGAAAAAGCTCGTATTATCAGATGGCAAGCTGAATGTCAATATTATACTTATGATATTGATGTTATAAAATCTCATGAAAATGTTCTTGCAGATTTCTTGACGAGAGATGGAAGCATTTGAAGCTAATTCCATCATTACGAGATTCAGGCACCTCAGAGAAAACCTAGAGGAGCTATCGAAGCATTTTGGACAGCTCGAGATCAATGCACGAGCAGCTGGCCAAATACAACAGAGCGATGTGGACAAGGTCCGCAACAATATACGAACCTCCCATATAGCAATGACAGCACTATGGGAAACAGTATTAGAGCCAATCAGGAAAGCATCAGCTTCCCTGGTAAACAAAGAGAAATGTGCCCAAAAAGCTAAAGTGGTCACATATGAAGAAGCAGATTCAAGCACTGCTTCAAAGGAACCATTGTCGGATACCGACAAAAATGTTGAGCAAGAGGAAAGTCACATTTCCGAAAGCTCAAGTCAACCCACTGCCTCTGGGGTAAAAGAGGAAGAAATTAACCTTAGGCCAATGGCAGGCACCTCTAAGGTTAATTCAGACGAGAAGGTCCTATCTACTGCCTGGCTGGACTACCAAGGAAAATGGGAACAACTGGTTTCCAAAAAGGGAATTAACCCTAGCAAAACAGTAATCGAGACATCCGGGAGATACAACAGGGTATGGATGCTCGAAGGATCGAAACCAGAAGAAGTTCGGAAGTGGTATGACTTTGGAGCATTAGCATCTGTTCATACTACATCACCAGGGTTTCCGGAAATCGAAAAACTTCCGGGATGGATAAGTAGTGTGGTGCACGAATCATGGCAGAACAACCCGCACCTGCAAAGAGGAGATATTCTGGAGCTTAAGTTCATTTCAGCGGCACCAGAGATAGTCGGAAAAGGTTCTTATCCGGTCTTTCAATTTATTAAATTACAGAGACCTGATATGATTGCCTTCAACAGAGTTAAGTCTATGGATGAGAAGGCACCATTGGTATCTTCAATCAGCGAAGATGAAATCTCCACCCGACGAGCATGGGGATTCTGGGTCTGTCTCACCGAGATGGAAAAGGTTAAATATCCGTTTAAAATATTCTCAAACAATTTAAATGGATCGTTCCTGGTTAATTCTTTAACAGGGAAAAGCACAGAGTTTGCGGAAACCTCATTTGAAAAGAAGAGGTTACTCATCTGGGAAAACAAGTTGCCAGCAACCGAGTCTACCAGAAAAAAGGCATGCAATATGATGCATGTTGGCCAATGGGATAACCACATATGCCCATATTGTGCAGAACAGGAGAAACCCCTATTCGGTACAAAGATCCGGGTAACCTAGAAAAAATCCGGACCCGAACAGGACAAAGGGAAAAAACGTCCAAAAAACTTCCACAAGCCAAAGTAAGATTAGCTGGATGTAAAAAAAAAGAGAGGTGTCGGCAACACTCATAATTAAAAGCCGACAAAGAAGGGCAGAGTGGCTGGCAGAAAGTGGCCGACAAGAGAAGGTGGAAAGTTGACAAAAGCCACCTAACGCAATAATTCAAAAAAGGACAATAATGTAGCCGGTGGAAATTAAGGCCAAGTGACGAACGCAGTGACGTCACAAGGATTTAGAGAAGATTGGAATCCGGGGCTGAAGTCCGCGGGCGCCTATAAATAAAGGAGTTTGAAGCAGATGGAGGGCATCGAAAATTCCTCCCAACTCTTCAAAGTATTTGTAATATTTTTCTTTCTGCATATTTCCTTTCGAGTCTGTAAAAAGTATGGGGTATTTCCCCAAGAGTCTTGTATCCTCCATGAGGAACTAAGTGTCTGTCTTCTCCGTTAGGGGAAATTATGTTTAAATAATATTTTTAATATTTCTTCAGTAAAATCCAGGCTTCCAAATATCCCAAATATCCCGATAATATAATTAAAACCCTTTATTCATATCTTGATACGTCCTAAGGTAGGAAACGAAATAGGACTGTGCTGTTTGTTGCTGAAGGAGCCAAGAATCGGTGAACTATCGGTCGCGACTGCGTGGTTGGAGGAAGTCCGTAAAATCCCGGAGCTTAGGAAACCCGGCAGCAAGGCGGTCAAAGCCAAGGTATGAAGCTTAGTGCTTAATTTAATTATCGGAAGCATGATGGGGTTTAATTAGACTATATTCGATGAAAAATATAAGATGGGGGTCAAAGTGTAATTGGGCAAAAGTTAAAGTCAACTGATGGGGTCAAAAGTATAAATAGGGAAAAGTTGGTAGGGTCAAGTATAATTTCAAAAAGTCTGAATGGCCTAAAATTGAACAAAATGTGTTTGTAATGGCCGAAAATCATAATTCAAACTTATTATGGCCCAAAAACGGAAACCAATCCTTATAGTGGCCTAAAATTATCATTAACCCAATTTTTTTTTTTAAAAAAAAACTTCAAAATGGGTTTACCGAGAAAAAAAAAATCAAAAATAACAAAGAAACTATACCAGAAACAAGCAAAATCAGTTGATAAAATTTTGTCCACCAATTAATGTTGAAATGAAAGACCATCACAAAGCAAATGAGAGTAAACTAGTAATTAATTAATGGCCCAAATGTTAGGTGAAATAAACATGCTAGCTAGGGAGTACTGGCTATGCATTATTGATCATTAAATGAGAAAATATCTTAAATATATATATGGTAGTACTCTCCATAGTGTAGTTGTCATCAATGAATAATGAGACACACAGAGAAGGTTGGAGGAAACTTCCATTCATTTTCATGGAAGAGAAAAAAAAAAGGCTCATATATTATCTAATAAAAATGAAACAAAAACACAGAGTCAACTAATAAGAAACGTACACCCCACTTAGCCCTCAAAATTCTCTCCCAAATGGAATTAGGGACAATTAGTCATAAGTCATATATAATCAACAAGCTCGTTCACATTTCTAAAGAATCACCAAAACAAGAAAAGTACTGTATATGAAAATTGAGGTATAGAAATGAAAAAACAATTGGCAGTGGCAGGAGAGTAAAGACAAATTAAAGGTGATCGATGTTTCACATATATATATGGATGATGATGATTGATCGACATCGAAAGAGAATATATATGAAACGTTAACTCCAATTCAAAGTGTCCAAATACTGATGATGTTTCATTCTTGTCGCTAATTAATTCAGAAAAATTTTGGATTTGGAGGCCGGCCGGCTTAATTTCTTGCACTTTTATATTCCAATTCCGGTCACTTTTATTCCTTCATTACAACAATCATTTTTAAATATAAATAAAATAAACAAATTCAAATAAAAGCGTATCTCTCCATCATCATTTCTTTGGCTTGAGCTTCGTCTAATAATAATAATAAAAGATTCCTCTCCTGGCCCCTTATTCTTCAGAAGAAGGAAAAATTCCACCTTTCATGTCCCTATCCACCTTAATTATATGCCCTTTTGTCTATTAAAAAAAGTTAATGCACCAGTGTTTCATTTACATTTTATATTTTAACTTCGAGGTTTAAAAAGTTAAAATTGCATGATAGTTTTTTTTTTTAAAATAAAGAATTATATTATAATATAGTGTTTACTATTGTAATCGGGTTTAGATTTAAATAATTTTGACAAAACTTTGGTACTATAACTAATTCAAGTCTCAATTTAAATTCATTTATTCCGAACATAAACTTTATGATATTTGGTTAATAATTTTATATCCCAATCCTTTTATCAAATACCATAATTTATTTGTGTAACATGGACTTTCATCGCCCATAGCCCTTTTGCCGACACTCGAATGTCAAGTTCAAAAGAAAATATATCATAAATTAGATCCCCAACGCTCAGTCCCCTATCCACCCGTGTTATGTTTATCCTACTAATAAAAAAAAAAGTATCATGTAATATTTTAAGTAGTGTTACGATCCAATTATTTATATTCAATAGTTTCGAGAATTAGAAATTGTAATCGAAATATGTACACAAGTTCGAGGAACATGCATAGGCAAATTACACAGAAAGTAGCCGGATGATTATTATTAACACTAGCTTGATTTTGCATTATCTTAAATACTTATAAACAAGCACAGCTGCTTTGTCCAGTTTCGCCTACATAGTATGTCTTCTCTGAAAAGTCAAACTAAGTTGTGTGTCTTATGAACAATTCCAGCTGTAGCTTTCATACCATATTTATATATATATATATATATATATATATGATCTCGAGAGCCCCACTTGCATTGTTTGCTGATTATATATATGTGGGATTGATGGTATCTATAATTTCCACCATCATTTTTTGGGTCATAGTTGATGTAATTAAGTAGCTCGAGGGGTAGAGAGATCTACCAGTTTTGGTTAGCTTGTTGCTACTGCAGTTTACTGGATCATCTCATTTTCTCCCAGCAGCTTCTCTTCAACTCATCATCTTCACCTGTATATTATCTTGGGATTATAATTAATTAGTCGCATATAATTATTGAAGACAGAGACGAGTATGGGGACTCAAGTACCTGCAGATGATAACTCCAACTTCTACTCCAAATCCAACTCTGCAGACTCCAAGAATGTGAGTCTATCCATCTATCCCTCTCTTCACATTAATTTATGCCCATATTTCTACCTTACCTTGTTCATATATATATATATATATAGTACTATGTGTTAAGTGGTTGTGATGATCTGATCTCTTCCTTATCGTGAATATTTATTTTTCTTTAGTTTGACTGACATAAGCGCCAAGCAAGATCATGGTTCTTGATACTAGCTAGTTTTTATTTTATCATTCTTTCTTTTTTAGCTAAGAAAGGATTATTATATGTGAATTTTGTATGCATGTGTTTTTTTTTCACTTCATAAATATGGAATTATTAAGAGAAAACAAGACTTTCGTCCTACCATTTTCTGAGAGAGATATATTACAGTGTTTTCATGATCGAGTAAACATTCTTTGACATTCTTTTGCTTGGTAATTTCATTCCCAAACGCCTGATGCATTAAGATCCCACCTAGTTTCACTTCCTTTGTTTACCACCAAATTCCATTCCTCAAATAATGGTCGAATTAAGGGAAGGGGCCGGGGTGTGTTGTGTTTGTTTAAGAAGAGGCAACTCTATTTGCGTTTGCAGGAGGAGAGTATTAATTACTCTACACAATAACTATTCATAAAGTTGACCGAAAATGGTTTGAAAAGAAGAAGAAGAATACTTTTCTACAAAAGACCGCGGACCATATTGTGGCACGGCGTTATGCGCACACGTTTCCTTTCCTACTCTCTATAAGTCAGTACAGATCATACAGATATGTCCTAATGACTAATTAAAATTCAGCCTCTGGGAATTAATTAAATATACAGCTAGCTGGAGGGACTAATGGGGGAAACGATTTCAACTTGATGACATTATGTGACTGACTTGTGAGGTGGGGTATTACCACCAGCCACTCAAATCTCTTCACTCAGAATCGTTGACCTGAGTTTTTTGATTTCTGGGGATCTGTTTATTTCTTAATTTATTATTCATATATCTTCTCCCTTGAAGATTCTTGTGGACCTAACACACTTGGAGGGTTAGGAAAGAAAGAAAAAAAAACAAAACCCTTAAAATTTGGACTTAAACATGCTAGAATATGTCAACACTTCATTTCATACACCATATTCTACTTCGTTTCATATGTGGAAAAGGAATAGAACCTTATACTAGAACATGGACATATATCCATCCCTGTGTGTTAGAGTCTTAGAGATGACAGTGTTGAATTTTTTTGAGAATTGATGACTGGAATGGTACGAACAAATAGGTGGCGGATTTGAGAACCGAAGAAGAAAAGGCAATCGATGCGTGGCTGCCAATCACATCTTCAAGAAATGCAAAATGGTGGTACTCGGCTTTCCACAATGTTACTGCCATGGTTGGAGCTGGGGTCCTCAGTCTCCCTTATGCCATGTCTCACCTTGGATGGTAATAATATCTTTTTTCTTCTTCTCCATATATTTATTCATCCATAAATTAACTCCACAAATAGTATCATGTGTAACTAAATCAAACAATTTGTGTGTTTTTTGTGAATACAAACAGGGGACCTGGTGTGGCAGTGATGATCATATCATGGATCATCACCCTCTACACACTCTGGCAAATGGTGGAAATGCACGAAATGGTACCAGGAAAGCGTTTCGACAGGTACCACGAACTCGGGCAGCACGCCTTTGGCGAGAAGCTCGGCCTCTACATCGTCGTGCCTCAGCAGCTGATTGTCGAAGTTGGGGTCGACATTGTGTACATGGTCACCGGAGGGAAATCTCTCCAGAAGTTCCACAATTTGGTCTGCCCGGAATGCAAGGACATCAAGCTCACATATTTCATCATGATCTTCGGCTCCGTCCACTTTGTCCTCTCCCATCTCCCCAACTTCAATTCAATCTCCGGTGTCTCTTTGGCCGCAGCAGTCATGTCGTTGAGTTATTCGACAATCGCCTGGGGAGCCTCAGTCGACAAGGGACAGCAGCCCAATACGGATTATGGGTATAAAGCTCATTCGACTTCTGGTACCGTGTTCAACTTCTTCAACGCTTTGGGAGATGTCGCGTTTGCCTATGCCGGGCACAATGTGGTCCTGGAAATTCAGGCGACCATCCCTTCGACCCCAGAGAAGCCTTCAAAGGGACCTATGTGGAGGGGTGTCATTGTTGCTTATATTGTTGTGGCGCTCTGCTACTTCCCGGTGGCCTTTGTCGGGTACTGGGCGTTTGGTAACGGTGTTCAGGACAATATTCTCATCTCACTAGAAAAACCAGTGTGGCTCATTGCCATGGCAAACTTGTTTGTGGTAATCCATGTTATTGGAAGCTATCAGGTGAACTCTCTCTCTCTGTGTCCTTGCATTGTGAATTTGTAGCCTAGAGAAAGCAAGACATCTAACTCCCTATTTGCCTTTGGGACTCTTCTAATGCAGATTTATGCAATGCCTGTTTTCGACATGATAGAAACTGTCCTTGTGAAGAAACTGAGGTTTAAACCTACTTGGTACCTCAGGTTTATTTCAAGAAACGTATACGTTGGTACGTTACATAATTCGTTTTTCTCCCTGGGTACTTGTACTTTCCCTTGGTTGTTTTAGTTTCCTGTAACAATTTTTGTCTATGCTTTTTATCCAATTTTCAGGGCTGACAATGTTCATCGGCATGACCTTCCCTTTCTTTGGTGGGCTTCTGGGGTTCTTTGGAGGATTTGCTTTCGCGCCAACTACTTACTTCGTAAGCGTATCTTTTAAGCTGCATTCTACTTACTACTCATATCCTAAAAAGTGTAGTTGGTAAAACAAGGTTTAAACTTTGTTCTACAGCTTCCCTGTATCATGTGGCTTGCTATCTACAAACCAAGGAAATTCAGCCTCTCTTGGATCACTAACTGGGTAAGTTAGTTAATTGATCTAGTAGTTCATTGTCAAATAATACTGCAGCATTCCTGGAATTTTAATTCAGCTATCTTCTTATGGCCTTTGCTTTTTTGTTTTTGGAATTCAGATATGCATCATCCTAGGAGTTCTGTTAATGATTATAGCACCTATTGGAGGGCTGAGGCAGATCATACTTTCAGCTAAAGACTACCATTTCTACTCATGAAAATATAGTTTTCCTATCATAAGCAAGAAAAGGGGCTCATCCTTTTTCTACTTGGAAGACAGTTGAGCACTGGCAATTCAGAAAAAGAACCTCAGAGACATTTTCAGCAAGATTATCATGATGACGATGATGATTGAGAAACCTGTTAACCTTTTCCCTGCTTCAAAATACGCCGCCTACATTGATTGTATTGTGTGTTGATATATATACGTTTCTTGTGTGTTTCGGTTTCATTTTCCCTTATTTGAATACATTTGGTTTCAGGAAACATCAACTCTTTGTTATATTAAAATTGAAACATGTTCACAGTAGTGCAGTGTGTAATGAAAATTGCTGTCTAGCTTGAATAAATTTTTGCTTTTGCTGTGCTCAAGAAACTTTTGTTGTCTGTGCAAATCTAAACCAATAAATATTGGCTGAACAAATAGGATTGCTTTGAAATACAATGTTGCAAGAAGAATATGCATAATGACCTTTAATCACCATGAAGAGATGGAGACAGAGATCACATTCCATATTTCCTTCACATACAGAAAGTAAAGGGTACTTGGAAACATCACTCTATATATACATCATAAACTAGACAAGAGATTATAACAATGAATAACGGACAAGGGCATGGAAACATCAAACATGTCCTGATGTCCCTTTCCATAGATTCTTATTACTAAAGTTTTCTCATGTCCATCTCAGAATACACCTAACATCTTTATGGTGGTGATTTCTATGAAACACAACAATGCCACCTATGGCCAGCTAAAACAATACTCGAAAACTTTAGCAACTTATTAGCTCATCTTAATACATCAAAGGACACAGAGTTTAGGAATTAACTCACACCCTTTTGGCTCTACACCAGAGGATAAAATCAAGAAGCAAGTACCTTAGGTTTAGGCTGCAAGGTTGGTTGCTTTCAGTAGTCATATGTAGTATTTGATACGAGCAGTGTACGCCGATCTCTGTGTTCCTGTAGATTCTCCTCACAAACTGCACACATTGCTTTTATAAAAATGAACCATCAGTTAACATATTATGACTGCATTTTTTTCTGCATTCCAGAGTCCAGCTTAGCGATAAGATGGCAACGGAGGCAGTACCTGATGGGAATTCTTTTTCCATTGTTTCAACACCAATTGATGGGAATTCTTACATCCCAACTAAAGTCAATCTCTACCTTTGTTTGGATAAATTTTATGTTTGAACAGCTCATGATTCAGCTTCCTTTTTGTTCATTAATTTCAGGAAACTTACCGGTCAGTGGAACAGAAGGAGATCGATGATTGGCTCCCAATTACATCCTCAAGAAATGCAAAGTGGTGGTACTCTGCCTTCCACAATGTCACAGCCATGGTTGGTGCTGGAGTTCTGAGTCTCCCATATGCCATGGCAGCCCTAGGATGGTATCTGCAACCTCTTTCCAATTTCACTTCATCCAAGAGTAAAACATAACACTATTCTTCCAAACCACACCTGATGATTCAATAGCTGTTTGTATATGTAGGGGACCTGGAATTGTTATTCTAATCCTATCATGGATTATTACCCTATACACTTTGTGGCAAATGGTGGAGATGCACGAGATGGTGCCTGGAAAACGTTTCGATAGATACCATGAACTCGGGCAGCATGCCTTCGGTGAGAAGCTTGGCCTCTACATTGTAGTGCCCCAACAATTGATTGTTGAAGTTGGCGTCAACATAGTATACATGGTTACTGGAGGCAAGTCGCTGAAGAAATTCCACGAAACTGTCTGCCCGACCTGCAAGCACATCAAAACTACTTACTTTATAATGATCTTTGCCTCTGTTCACTTTGTCCTCTCCCATCTTCCAAACTTTAACTCCATCTCTGGAGTCTCGTTGGCTGCAGCTGTAATGTCACTAACGTAAGCACAGCATTCAATATTCAACAAACGTTACATCACTTTCAACAAATAGAACTACAGTTATATGAAGAATGTAAACGTACAGGTACTCCACAATTGCGTGGACAGCTTCTATCCATAAGGGCGAGCAAGAGGGGGTCGAATATGGCTATCCAGCCAGCAGCAAAGTAGGAACTGTTTTTGACTTCTTCACTGCCCTGGGAGATGTGGCTTTTGCCTATGCTGGACACAATGTGGTTCTGGAGATTCAGGCAACGATCCCTTCAACACCCGAGAAGCCTTCCAAGAAACCCATGTGGAAAGGAGTGCTTGTAGCCTACTTCATCGTTGCCCTCTGCTACTTCCCTGTTGCCCTCATTGGCTACCGGATGTTTGGTAACCAAGTGCAGGACAACATACTTATCTCCTTAGAAAAACCCGCGTGGCTCATAGCAGCAGCTAACATGTTTGTCGTGATCCATGTCATTGGAAGTTATCAGGTTCATTCCCCATGACATCTAAGCATGAACTCAATTCAATTCTTTCGCCTTTTTCCTCAAGAGGTAATGAATCCTGAATTGGGGACATGCAGATTTATGCTATGCCAGTTTTCGACATGATTGAAACTGTACTAGTGAAGAAGCTGAAATTCAAGCCTAGCACCCCACTTCGTTTCATCTCACGCACCATATACGTTGGTTAGTAATACACAATATCTCAGAATCATTCTTAACATCTTCAAATATTCAAGCTAGAAAAATTATGATACTTTTGGTCTTTCAGCCTTTACTATGTTCATGGCGATACTCTTCCCCTTCTTCGGTGGTCTATTGGGATTCTTTGGCGGGTTTGCCTTCGCCCCAACGACATACTTTGTAAGTTAACACTGTAGTATCCAATTCTAATCACTGTTTTACAAATAAAGGGCCATCTTAAACTTACCCCTTTGTTTCAGCTTCCATGTGTGATGTGGTTAGCTATCTGCAAACCAAGAAAATTTAGCCTATCCTGGTTCATCAATTGGGTATGTGATGGTGTGCTTTTTTTTTTGTTTTTTTCCATCATAATGAGTTTATTAACCACAGTAACCAACATGGTTCCTTGGCATACTACAGATCTGCATAGTTCTTGGCCTGATGCTGATGATTCTGTCCCCTATTGGAGGGCTAAGAAATATAATACTGCAGGCAAAATACTACAAAATGTTCTCATAGACATTCATTTGAGATGATTAAACACACAATGATGTAATTGCATGAAAGGCCACAAAGGAGGAATAAGAAGAGTAATTGAAATAATTCAAGCAGCAGCAAAGAAGCAGCAGCCAGAGAAGAATGGAGCAGTCACACACACACCCAATAAGAAGAGTAATTGAAATAAACTCAAACTCAGTTTCTTGTGTGCTGCTTGTTTTTACATTTTGTGATTGTTCTTTGTTCATAATTATTTACAGATAATGCTTCCAGTATTATGTGGTCTTTCAAGAAAACGATTTTATACTACTACTACTACTCTGAGATTAGAAATATTCCAAAAACAATATTCCAGAGAAGTTAGGTTAAAGTAGAATGATTGATTACACAGATTCTAGTCACCTAAATCAACTGCTGAAAATGAGAGTGCACTGCACAACATACTCAACTTGTTTTGCTCATCATTGTTGGAATATTGGGTTCAAAACTTCAAATGTTTCACTTCCTACCGGTCAATGACTTGTCATTGGTTGCTGGTGGATTTTAGGCCTTGTGATTGTTCTGTTTGATTACATATGATGCTTATTACGGAAATCGTTTAGGTACTGGCGGCCTGCAGGTGCTGGCATATTCAAAAGTGATGGGTATATGTGTATATGAAATGATGTGTGAGTATAAAGATGAGGTTATGAACAAAAAAAACTAATAAAAAAATAAACTACCGTCTATACATCACTTTATAAGACTTAACATCACTTTACAAAGGACTACACATCATTTTTAGCAGACTTATACATCACTTTACAAAGGACTACACATTATTTTTAGCGCTACATGCACCTGCCGGCAATTGTTATGCCATTACAGAAACTAGAATGGCTTATTACCTCCTTGATGGAATATACCTCTTCCTTAAAAAACAAAATTGTCGGGGAAACACAGAGTAGAACCTCTCTCGAGCATCCTCGCAAATTTTTAAATCAATCTTTTGCCAAACTATATCCACTCGTAGCACAGTAGAATAAAGCTCACACGGTGGTTGTAAATTATCCACCTGACAACTCCGAATCCCACTCCTACATTTCCTATTAAGTATTTTTACCACCATCACCACAGATGATTACAAAAAAATTACACATATAATTTTCCTTATGTATATATCAAATACAACAAATGCTGTTTCTCAGACGGTACATCATCACCCATCACAATTGGTTCCATTTCTGTCCATCACCACAGATGTTTCCGACCATTCTGATCCGCATTATGCCTTGCCTTTTCTTTTCCTTTCTTATTTTTTTTTTCTTTTGGTTCTTTCTTTTTTTCTTTTTTTTTGGTAGTGTCTTTATCTATTTTCTTTTTTTTTTTTTTGAAATTTTTCCAATAATGTCAATACCATCCATTTAAAAGTACACGTTGTCAGCAAAGTACACTAATCAATCTCTCCTTCCTCCACATCTTTCGTGGCAATCGGGGTTAGGGTTGGTGGCTCAGCTTCATCATCCTCGTCGTCTTCTTTCATGTACAGTCCGAGTTGTTCCAATGGATTGCTTCCCCTGAATTTGAAACTCCCAAACCCATCTTGAGATTCATCTGGACTGATCTCATCTATGGAACTAGGTAACTGCTCGGGAGCAGAGGCACTCAGCATTTCCAGATCTTCGAGGAACCGGGAATTTTCATTGATTTCAACTGTCTTCTCCATCTATGTGCCGACAGAATCCAAATAAGTTACAACAAAAACAGGGAAGGATGGGATGATGCTTGTGATGAGTAATGTGATTGTTTTAATCTTTAATAAAACCTTAAGCAACTTTTCTCGAGCTGCCTCTCTTTCGAGTTCTCTCCTCCGTCTGGCTTCAGCTGCGGCTTCAGCTTCAGCTTGCCTCCGAGCATCTTCTGCAGCTTTTGCTTCTGCCTGTAACCTAGCCTTCTCTGGTAGAATAGGTAGTAAGAACATGAATTCTTAGGGATTATTTTCAGAACGGATATTATTTGATATATATAGAGAAATGCCTTTCTGGATACCTCTCTTTCTAAGCATCTCAAACTCCTCTCTTTCACGTCGCAATTTTTCAGGATCTGCTTTCTCATCCTGATAGGGTTCCAATTCCAGAAATCTCAAGTCACATTGCTGGCAATGCTTGAATAAATTAGGAAAGCAAGGTGTATTTCAGTGCAACCAACCTGGCCAAGAGCTTTCTCCTGTGCTTTTAAGATTATATCTGCAAAACGTCCTTTCAGGAAAGCAGCTCTATAGCGTTTGTCTGGAGAGACCTGCCGCTCAGTTTGTGAACTCTCACCTAGTATGCCCAATAATTATTAGACAAGTCATGAAGAAATTCAGGGTAGCCAGCGAATAGATTATTTTCAGTTCTAACCATCCATTTGACCATCTGTATCACTTGAGTGTGATTTTTGTTGTGCACTCTGATCAGGCTGATCCAACCCATCCAATCCTACACAAAAGGAAGCTACCAATCATCAAATTCACAAGCAAACAATTTTTCATTGCTCTACAAATGTTCAATACCCAATCAAATGGCCACAAGCAGGCTACTGGTTAGAGACCACCCACTAGGGTGTGCGTTGAATGTGTAACAAAATTCAATCTAACACAGAGAATACAAATTGTGAAAGAATAGAATGTCATTCTTGGAACTGAAAATTGCGTCAGAAAAAACCAAAAGAGAAATCGAAACAGGACACTGTGCCACGTAAAAATTGTGATGGCATGGGAATGATCATGGAAAACAAAAATCTTAGAAAAGATAGGAACCATGTGGCTAGGGTCCTGAGAAAGCATGTCACACCTGAAGCGCCCATCTATACAACCCAAATTGCAAATAGATGCGAAAAAGGAATTGCTATGAAAAAAGTTCCAAAGAGCTGGATACAAAATGAAAAGAGTATATCTTTGAATTTGAATAGAACAGTGAATTCGATCCAAGTCCAAGTCGAGGAACTGAAACTTTGGCCAAAGAAAATTACAAATATAGGAGCAGAACTAAAAAAAAACAAATAATCAATACTTACCATGTTCATTGACTAGCTCATTGTTGTCTCGGTTTTTGTTTGATTCTATTGTCTGATCCAGATCTTCCTGAAACATAATAACATGGACATAAATCCCAACAAATTAGATAAACAAACTCATGGAAATCCAGATAAAGTTCAATAAATGGGATAGGGAAGTAAACTAGTTGGTGGAGGCATGCAATACAGTTACCCAATAGTACCTGTACTTGCTTTGCAGCTGGTGAATCTTTTGAAAATTCAGATCCTCCATCGGTGTCTGGACCTACAAGATTGAACAACATAAGTAAATCTGAGAGAATATGATGTTATAATCTAAGAAAGGGGAATACAATAATTATGATGAAAAGCGAAGGCTATTACATAGTGAAAAGCAAAATAGACCCTGGGCTATGCTTAAACATCATGAACCCAACTCAGTAACCAGTAGGAAGTAAATGCAAATTACTAAAAAGAAACATTGTAATATCAAACATCCTTGAAATGCTTATGGTTCCAAATATCATGTTGACAGAGTACGCAAAATTTCCACACAAAGCAACCGACAATGCAGTCAAATGTAAAAATTATTGACTATGGGACTCACAATTCACAAACCCTAACACAACAGTACCCTCATACACCAGCACTTTCTAAAATTCTATATTTATTATAGCATATTTGGGGGAGGCAAAATAATAGCACTATAAACTAATTCCACAATATATGCCCAGTTATTAAGATCAAGAATGTTGACATTGATAGTTGGAACAAAAAGGGCAAAAGTTAGCAGAAACATGAAGTACTGCAAACTGAATGGTATGAGAGTCCTGCTGAAACAAGAGTCATCAATGAATGTAAATCAAAGAGGCATATTTGGATAGGAAACTCAAAAAAGCAAGCCGGGTTAAGCTTCAACAACTATTGTAGAGCTCTTAACCTATGTTGCTCGGACTCGGGTACGGGTGTCCGACACGGGTGCGGGGATATGTGGCGGACACTTACCATTTCAAAAAATAGGATACGGGGACACGGCAAAAAAGGATCCGGAATTCGGACACGGGTGCGGGGACACGTTGCAAATTTTTTATATATATTTTATTATATGTAGAATATGTTATATATGTGTGTCTAAATTAATTTGGACCAATCTAACCATAGATGATAAAATAGATAAATGATTTATGTTTGGAAGATGACATTTGAAATAGGAATGAAGGGAAGAAGAAAGAAAGAATTGGATGCCTAGGGAAGCGTAAAAGAAAAAGAATTGAATGAAGAAAGAGAAAATAGAAATGGGTTGGATTTTAATGTTACTGTTCCCTAACAGCAGTAAATGTTTTACTTAATCCTTTTTCCATTCCCCTATTCGGCTATTCCTATTCCCTTTCCCCTGCACCTCCCGCCCGCCCTGTAACCCTAATTCTCCACCTCTCCACCGGATTTTGAGCGACCAGCCTCTCCATGCTGCCCAGCTCGATTTCGCGATCTGCCTCTCCCCACGCTGCACCTAATCCGCCGCACCCTTCGCCTGCTCCTTTGTCGTCGCTCCCCGCAACCACCGCGATTGACTGCAACTTTCAAAATGTGGCGGTGTCCGCCGGAAACCTGAAGCACCCGCCCCAGATCCCATACCGGTATCCGCGTCGTGTCCGGCGGACACCGGTACGCCGGCCATTTAGGCGAGTCCGAGCATCACAGCTCTTAACCAACAATACTGCGCCAAAAGAAACAAAATGCTTTCCAAGAAATGCTGTAACCGAAATGAGATGGTTTTCCTCTCCCAACTTTCAAGCGGAAAATATTACATAAGACATGAAAGTACCCTCAGTCAAGTAGATACAACCACCCACCATTATTCTTATTGATATGGTTTCACCTTGTGCAGAGCTCGTAAATAAGCATAGATCATTTATAAGTACCAGGAAACGTAGTAATTGAGCAAAGGTAGCAAACTCAGCAGCACACAGACGGAAGCAAGTGTCTATGCACACAGCCAATTTATTTGCAAAAGTACGTTCACAACATTTTAATGCATGGTGAATATTAATGATCAATGTTGTTAGGTTGCTACAAGGAGAAGCGTGACAAAAACACAGGTTTTAAAGCCCAAGGAATGAAAATTCAATGCATCATACTTGTAACATTTACTACCAAGAACCCAAAGTGATGGTATAGGAAGAAAAAAAATACTGTTAGACAGGGAGACCACCTGCTTCGTTGTATTCTACAGCTCTCCCCCCTACATCTTTACCAATCAATTCTGGGGGATTGCTGGTGACAGGGGCCTCATTCCCTACAATATCAATATCCTCATCCATAGGATTGTTTCCTGAGATTAGTCAATGAAACAAAACCAAAATATTAAGGTTTGACAAACTTCAAAGCAATACTGTTAGTAGAGCAACAACGAAATTTCAACAAAATAACAACCTTTGTCAACTTGTAATGAGGAATTGCTCAGCCCTGATACATTAGGCAGCTGAAACATATGCAAATACAACATACTCAGTAATGCCAGGTCATTATAATAGAATCCTGAATCACAATTTCTGCAACAAACTACTAAAAGAAAAACCAAATTACAAACTACCTCAATCTCGCAGGCTTCAGATTTGGGAATATTCTTATTTTTCTCCTGTAAATGATCATCTAAAAGCTTCCGTAGGGAGAACAAAGTTTCATCTGAAAGATCATCGATATCAATCTCAATCTCATCCTCTGCACCATTGGAGGTTTGTGCTTTCAGAAAGTCAATGATAGAATCAGGCAGATCACCAAGCAAATTTTCCAATTCAATGCCCAATTTATGCTTCTCTTCATCTGTCATCTTCTGCTTAACTGATTCTTGCATTACTTCATGCTGTGTTGGACTCAGCTTTCTCTTTTTTGCAGGTGCTGATGGCTTAGCTATTTCAGTTTCCTCATGAACTGTAGATTTTTCCGGTAGAGACTGGGTTGTATGTACAAGTTTTTTTTCTATAGGCTTCCACTTCCATTCAAAAAATTTGCTCATTGTATCAGCAAGAGCATGAACCTCACTCCCAGGTGAATTATATGTCTTTGCATTGGAAAAAGTAAGTCTGACATCAGCTAGAAAGTCCAACGGACTCGAGTACACCCCTGAAGTGAGTTTGCTCTTTACCGTCCCAAGATCCATAGGGTTCTTAATAATATCAAAGTAATCAGGTATGTTCAGTTTTACCACATCCACTGGAGTATTGAACACCCAAGCATATTGTTGGGACATCAACTTCTTCAACAAAGTCTCACATTGCTTCAATAGTCCGACATTGGCATTGTCATTCCTTTTGTCATTAGCTGATTCAAACCTTCCTGATAAACCACGGGTATACCCGCGGTTCTTCTTCCCTGGCCCTGTAACTAATGCAGCAGGCTTCTTCACATTACCCAGTTGTGGCCCTTTACGTTGGACATTATTGCAGCTGAGTATATCACTAGAAGAGGACTTAGTGATAGCAGTCAAATTTTTTTCCTTCCGGGACTCAACTTTATTTTGAAGAAGACGAATCTGCTCAAGCTCAGATGTAAGGCGAAGCACTAAATTCTTCCTATCAAATGAAGACAACTTGGACAAGTGGATATTTTGTATAGGTATAGCAAAGCCATCCCTTGAAGCAGAATTCAAATCAACCCATTTCCTCATAGGAGCTGTAGAATCCTCTGTTGAATCAATGTGCCCTGAGCTACCTGAACCCTCGGACTCGCAACGTGGAGCGAAACTAGCTGAATATCCAGGTGGGAATCTATCCTTTTTAGCCATCACTATTAGTCTCTGTCCCCACTTATTCAGGTTACTTTACCCACCCTAATGCAATCAAGCAGTCTCTGCATAAACCATAGTGGAAATTTTCGCATTCATGCCCTCTCCGAATCTCTAAAATGCGGCACAAGACGGAAACATTGGGCAATTTCATATCCATAAACTTATAATACTATTTTATCACAAATAATATTTTCTTGCTTTTCTTTCCAGTTTTTACTTTAGGAAACAGTGAAGTGATCAAATCCATAATACTTTTCATAAGTAGATTAAATAAACAAAATCATTAACCCTAAATCAGAAATTACGCAAGGCACCTCAACCCAACACTACAAGACCATCTACTTATCCACTCTCTCACCAGAAAACTCGAAATTTTACTCATAAAACATCGTAACCACAAGAAGTCAAGAACTACTACAACAATTCGCTAGTAATAAAAACGTTTAAACCCAAACGCAATTACCTTGATAAAATTCCAATCCTCAGAAATCCAAACAATCCAGCAGCTAAAGCCCGGCTCGAAACAGCACTTTATAAATAACTTTACATATACAACTAAAACCAAACTGAAGAAGCCCTAATACAACAGCTCAAAACGGAACCAAAAACGAAACCCTAGGTTGAGAATTCGGAATCCCAACTCGAACCGATACAGAAAAATTAACCACCGGATAGATCGATCGAGCAAAACACAGATGCTCAAACCCTAGAATCCAAGAAATTCAGACAAACAAAGGAGAAGCTCAAATCAGAAGCTCCCGACTCTCCACGAAAAGCTGCTCGAACCCTCCAAACTTGAGCCCCAGTGTGCACAAGTAGGAAAAGATAAATATTGATTTCAGAGAGAGAGAGGAACGGAGAAAGCGCGTTGTAGAAATTTTTAGAGAGAGAAAGATCGTGAAAGTGATGCAATAATGTCGCGAGCTACTTTGCTTATAGAGGGAGATAGATTAATCTCAGCCGCAAAAATGTCTGATCCAACGATGGAGGAAGTGTACAAGTTTTCAGCCGCACGATCTGGATCTGGAATATTGCTACTGCAGTCTACAGAAGAGTCTAGGTCCCGTGTACCCCGACTTTGCCTACGTGTTGTTTGTTTGTTTGTTTCCCAATTTTTTTATTCAATTTGAACATTTCCTTTTTTCTTACTTGTCCAAATTAAAGGCTTGTGTGCTTCAAACCTCTTTTCACATAGAACGTGTGTGGTAAAAATTAAGAACAAGATTTTCTCTCTCATCATGTCGGGGACGGAGCCTCCTCTGAGCTCTCTCCCCTCCTCTCCTCCTCCGACCTTGGCTTCGTCCTTCCCCCCGAATACGTTTCACTTTGCTGGCAAACCAGCCGTATCCTTCCGGGATATGGTCATAGCAGGACGAGAAGCTGTGCCTTCTCCCCTCATTGCAGACCCAGCTAACGAAGAACTGATCAAGCTAGACCACCTGGACGGCGACAGGCTGAAACCTCGGATCACCTTGGATCCCCGACTTCACAAACGTCTGTGTAGTCCTTATGAAGACGCCCTTATCATTTCAGTCTTAGGCAGGAGAGTGGGATATTTGGCATTGCTAGACAGGCTCAAGAAAATGTGGAAACTGCAGAATAACTTCCACATGGTAGACATGGACTCAGGCTACTACTTGGTCAAGTTTGATAGAGAAGAAGACCGTTTGAAAGTGATAAAGGAAGGTCCTTGGGTGGTGTTCGGGAGTTACTTGACGGTATGCCCATGGAAACCCAACTTCATAGCAAGTGATGAAACCCCAAAAAAAACAGTGGTGTGGGCTAGATTTCCGGGTCTTTGTTTTGAGTTCTTTGATGAGCTTCTACTAACCAAGATGGCCGGGGCCTTGGGGACGCCAGTCCGGGTAGACGCAATGACAAAAGGAGTGAATCGAGGCAAGTACGCCAGGGTGTGTGTGGAGATTAACTTGGATCTCCCTTTGGTTTCTAGTATTTTGATGGGTGACCGGTGGCAAAAAGTGGCATATGAAGGATTAAATTTGCTCTGCACGAAGTGCCATAGGTATGGCCACTCTACTGTGGGTTGTTCCAACGGACCATTGAACGACGTTGGCCAGCCTCCGGCGACGGCAATATCAAGGGATGACAAAGTGACTGGAGATAGTACGAAGGGCAGAAAGGTGTCTGCAAAAGGAGAGGTTGACCTTGCTGCTGGGAGTTCAGGCAAACAAGACAAATCTGACCCCTCGGAGGAAGAGAAACTTGGAACGGAGCAGGGGGGAATCACCAATATGGAAAGTGATGAGGCTGGTAACGAGGAACAGGTTCTGCCCCATGCAGATAGCACCTTTAAGGAAAGTCACGAGGATACCTGTGAAGTGCAAGGCACAACTCCTCCACAACCACTTGGAGATGAATGGATACAAGTGGTTAGGAGAAAATCTAATGGGCCAAAGAAAACGTCTGGGCCAGGCAAAACTAAGCCTGGGCCTAAGAAGAATGGAGGTAAGGAAAATGATACTCCTAATGTCAAGAAAGTTTTGGGCCAGCCCAATACGGATCAAAGGAAAAATAATGAGGTGTTGTGGACCAAAATTAAAAAGATTCGGGCCAAGGCCCAAGAGGAGGCCATAGAGATGACACAGAATAGGCCTATAATACAGAAGAGAGCTCGTGTCTCTGACCCAGCAGAGGAAGGATCGACAGCTCAGGCACCGGAATCTTCATCACCTCCTAGGCAGGGGGAAGGAGAAGAGCGGAGGAGTGGGGAAGAGGAGGATGGCCCTTCAGCCATGCAATCCTAAGGGAGGTATGGAACTAGCTCTCTGTAGCGTCTTAATAATCTCCAATATTATGTTTATGGATTTGAAAAATATAAAAACTTTGGTGTGGAATGTGGGGGGAATAAGGAATAAATTTACTCAGAGATGCCTTCAGGATGCCATCCGGAATTCCAAACCGGACGTGCTCGCTATTCTGGAACCTCAGATTAAATTCGATCCTATTAATAGTTTCTTTTTTAAGGAGGGATTTGTCCCCTTGTCTATCCAAGAGACGGTTGGGAAAGCAGGAGGGATATGGATTCTGTATAGAATCGGCATCCGGCCGGATGTCCAGATTTGGAACGTTATAGATCGTTGTGTCAGTGTGCGTATTTCTCAGGGGGCAAAGTCTTGGCACCTCTCGATTTTGTACGCATCGCCGAAGTATGAGGACAGGAGAGTCAACTGGGATCAGATAAGACAATTAAGCGATTCGATGAATGGTGCTTGGGCCATTATAGGAGATTGGAACCAAATATCATCGGCGAACGAAGTCAAGGGGGGTGTCTTCAATATGCAGAGAGCAGAAGAATTGAACTCCCTGTTTCATGATTGTGGGCTATCCAACATTAACACCACTGGGAGCGCCTTTACTTGGTCTCGGCCGTTGGGTGAGGGACACCGTATTTTCAAGAGACTTGACAGAGGCATGATGAATGAAGATTGGGTTACTCTATTTCCGTTGGGTCATATTCAGGTTATGCCTAGGGTCGGGTCCGATCATGCTCCACTACTGCTTCATTGTGGTGGCCAGTTGCAACACACAGGCAGCCCGTTCCGTTGGGAAGCTGCTTGGGCAATGGATGACAGGTACAAGAGCCTTGTGGATAGTACTTGGACTGAAGGAAATCTTTGTGGTAACCTTGATAAAATGCAGCAGGCCTCCATTGATTTTAACAAGTCTAGTATGGGGAATATCCATTGGAGGAAAATCAAGCTGAAGAAGAGGCTAGATGGCATCTCCCGTACACTGGAGAATGTCGATTCAGTGAGACTGATGCTGTTGGAGCAAGAGCTACTTAGAGAATACAACCTTATCCTCCAGCAAGAGGAGATTAAATGGTACCAAAGGGCGAGAGATAAATGGGTGAAGCTCGGTGACCGGAACACAAATTACTTCCATGCCAAAGCTAAGTTCAATAGGCACCGGGGGAGGATACACGGGATTCATTTACCATCAGGTGCTTGGACAGAGGATGAATATGTGATGAAACAGGCGGCAAGAGAATTCTATGTGGACCTATATGCGGCTCCCTCCAGTCAGGATCAGACGGATGGCCAGGTCGACGGTTCCACGTCCGATATTCCTAAATTTGATGGCATTTCTGAAGAGGAAAAGGAGAAGATCAGTGAGGACATCTCTCTTGCAGAAGTGAAGGATGTGGTAGCTAATCTTAATTCCTTATCTTCCCCAGGGCCGGATGGTTACCCCGGCGGTTTCTATAAGACATTCTGGAACACTACGGGTACTTCTATTCATGAGTTTGTCCGACAAGCTTTCTCTAGCGGGGAGTTCCCATCTCATATTGCTAATGCTCTTCTTTGCCTCATCCCCAAGATCTCAGATCCTTTGGAATTCAAGCATTTCAGGCCTATCTCCCTATGCAACGTCAACTATAAAATCCTAACAAAAGTTCTTGTTAGCCGGATTAAGCCTACTCTTATGTCCCTCATTTCGCATCATCAGTCAGCATTCCTTCCGGGGAGGGGAACCATAGATAACGCGGCTACCCTTCAAGAGATCTTGGGCATCATCTCTGGCCACCGGTCGGGCCCTAGGGGAGTTGTTTTAAAAATCGACATTGAGAAAGCTTATGACAATGTCCGGTGGGATTTTCTAAGAATTTGCCTTCAGGAATTGGAGCTGCCGGATGCAGTCATCCGTATTATTCTATTTTGCGTCCACTCTCCTGCCTACACCTTAATTTGGAATGGTCAGCGCCTCAATGAATTCAGACCGGGCAAGGGCCTTCGACAGGGAGACCCCCTATCCCCGTTCCTTTTTCTGATTGTAATGGAGAAACTATCCATGATGATTCACAAGCAGATTTTAATGGGGAATTGGAAGCCTTTGTGCATCAAACAAGGCTCTAACATCTCTCATCTCATCTTTGCCGATGACCTTATCCTTTGCTCTTTGGTGGATAAAGGGAGTATAAAATGCGTGGCTGATACTCTTCAGATCTTTTCTAAAGTCTCTGGCCTGAAGCTCAATCACGCTAAATCGTCTATGTTTATTCCTCGGTACATAGATCAGGGTGACAGGACCTGGATTAAAGATATTCTTCAAATGGAGGAAACCTCCAATTTTGACTCTTATTTGGGGTTTCCTCTTTTAACTGGCAAGAAGAGGCTGAAGGATTTCTCATTTATCCTCGAAAAAATGGACGCCCGGATGGAGGGTTGGGCGTGCAAATTGCTTAATAAGGCGGGTAGGCTTACTCTATCACGGGCTGTATTGTCCGCAATCCCCTCGTATGTAATGCAACTACATTGGCTACCAGAGGAGATTTGCAACCTTATTGATAGAAGAGTCAGCCGTTGTATCTGGAAGGATAACAAAGGTAAAGGGCTTCACCTTATCAAATGGGATACCGTGGCCACGGAGAAGG
Organism: Hygrophila difformis; assembly: GCA_030278955.1. Classification (NCBI taxonomy): domain Eukaryota; kingdom Viridiplantae; phylum Streptophyta; class Magnoliopsida; order Lamiales; family Acanthaceae; genus Hygrophila; species Hygrophila difformis. The sequence goes on from JAOANR010000011.1 coordinate 50,183,038, forward strand.
GAGCAGGAGGTTTGGGGTTGAAGCGAGCCCGCCAAATGAACATTGCCCTTCTAGGCAAGTTGGTTTGGGGGATCCTGCACTCGCCAAATAAGCCTTGGGTGCAAATGGTCAGAGGAGATGTTGATAGGGATAGTCTATCCTTGCGGAGTAATTGGAACAAGAAATCCCACATTCTCAAGGTTGTCTCCAAAATTCTCCCGCATTTGATAAACGGTTTTTCTATTCGGTTGGGCAATGGTTTCTCGTCCCTTTGGTTCACACCTTGGTGGCGTGGCATACACCTTGGGAGCTCTATTCCGTATGTGGCAATCCAGGATAGCCAACTTCGGGTTTGTGATATTATTACGAGAGGCCGATGGGATTTGGACATGATGTACACCCCTCTCCCTGAGGAAATTCGTCAGGGCATCGTTTCATCCCCTCCTCCAGCCCTGCACTCGAGATGCCCCGATTTATGGATTTGGAAATTTTCCCCCAATGGCAAGTATTCAGTCAAGTCTGCTTACAAGTCCTTGGACAGGGAGGAAGGCCATGAGCAAAATTGGCGATGGATGTGGAAGGCTCATATTCCGGAGAAAATTGGATTCCTACTTTGGTTAACTAGCCATGAAGGCCTTCCAGTTAACTGGCTGCGCTTTACGAGGAAATTAGCAAATTCTCCCCTGTGTACCATTTGTGGTGTGGAAATTGAGAACTGGAGCCACTGCCTTTTCCTTTGTACGTGGGCTAGACAAGTATGGAAGAGTTTGAGGATTAACATACCAGGCGACTGCAATCTGGTACCGAGGAAGGATATTAGAAACTTCTTGCAGGGGCTTTTTTATTTGTATGGTAACTGTGTGCCGGCCGCCATATGGAGTATATGGCTCGAAAGAAACGCAAGGGTGTTCAGGGGGAAATCTAAGTCGACTTGGATCCTTAAGAGGGAGATCATGAACGCCAGGGAAGACATGGATAGGGCGTCTTATAAGATGTATACATCTCGGCCGGCCAGTAGGATAACCAATTGAAACCACCTCAATTTTAAGGATCTCATCCTCAATGTGGACGGGAGTGCTTCTATCAACTCAGGGAAGGCAGGAGTGGGGTTCGTCCTAAGAACTGAAGGAGGAGAATGGAGAGGTGGCGGTTGCGGATACATTGGTGAAAGTTCCAGCCTATGTGCAGAACTGTCAGCTCTTGCCCATGGTTTGGAATATGTTATGGAGAAGGGAATTACCAAGATAAGCTGCTACACAGACTGCTCCATGGCTATGGATTTGTTGAGGTGCATTGATATCCATCACCCCATGGCGCCTGTTCTGGAAAGGATCAGAGATGTGAAGGATCGTTTTGAGGAGTGCATCATAGGGCACGTGTGGAGAGAAGGCAACAAAGTGGCCGATTGCTTGGCCAAACACGGGACTACTTTGGAGATCTTCTATACCACATGGGCTTTCCCCCCGGATTTCGCCATAGATATGCTCAGGAATGACGCCTCGCTTGATGGAACCTCTGGGGTCCAGTCATTTTGTTGACAGGCGTCTTGTTTTACTTTTATTCTATTTTGTCTTAGTTTGGTAGCCTTGTTTTTGCTCTTTGGCGTTTTTTTATCCGGCTTCGGCTTATCCAAAAAAAAAAAAAAAAAATTAAAGGCTTGTGGGATGAGACCTAACCCAAGCGGTTAAGTCCCTTGACTTCCAACAGAAGGTTGGAGGTTCGATTCCCATCGACCCCCTATCCCTCCCTTTAATTCCCTTTTGTAATTGTATAGCATGGGCTCCCATCACCCCTTTCCAGGCCTTCAATGGCTCCTAAAAAAAAAATTAAAGGCTTGTTGCCTTCTTTTTTGGTTTTAAAAGAAAAGAAGAGAGGGGATAAGAGGACATGAACCCTCTCAATCCTCAGCCGTCTAATGATTTTTAGATGTTTCAATAATAAATATGGCGTTCTATTGTAATATTTTAAAAATAATTATAAATTTTAACTTATTTATAAAATATAATTTAACAATGAAAAATAACTTTTTATTTATCTTTAAACTCACTTATATACTCAAAATGGATCAACAGACTAAGTAGTTTTTTATAAAGAAATACAAAATATAATAACCTAAATTAAAATTCTTCATATATATAAAATATCAAAGAGAATGACTATGAAAGAATACAAAAAATATAAAACTAAAATTAAATAAATTTTAAAAATGGTGCACCAAAAATTAGGATAATAGGGCATCAATTCCGTTAGGTTGCGACTAAGCATTTTGACTTGATGTACTGGGGTACATCGCAGCCATTGATTTAATTTATAAATTGATGGTTGAGATTAACTTAAATGTTAAAATAGCAAATTTGCTACATTTAGTTTGTGAACAGACAATTGCTGATTCTTCCCTTCTTCTTCCGTTCTTCTTATTCTTCCGTTCTTCTTCTCTTCTTCTTTGCATTTCAAGGATTGATCTCATATTACCCTCTAATTTGCTTAATTATGTTGCTATACATAGATATACGTCGCTGAAATATTTTTAAATAAAGTCATTGAATTGTTCATGAAAACGTACCCGAAATATTCTAGTTGAGTCGCTGAATTATTCTTCATAGCATCGCTGAATTATTCTTCATAGCATCGCTGAATTCTTCTTGACGGCCTCGCTGAATTCTTCTTTGTAGCGTCGCTGAATTCTTCTGTGTAATGTGGTTGAATGCTGATCTTCTAGGATAGTGTCGCTTAAATATTTTTATAGCATCACTAAATTATTTTTTTTGTAGCATGATTGAAATTATCTATTAATATATTTGTTACCATTCGTTGATGATTATTTGAAAATATTAGATTCGATATGATATTATTTACCAAATATTAGATATGATATTATTTACCAAATATTAGATATGATAACAGAATTGTTTTTGGTACCATCGTTGGATTCATCTACTTGATCTCGCTGAAATATATTTGATAGCATCCCTTCATTATTTTTGATAGCATCACAGAATTATTTTTGGTAGCATCGTTGAATCGTTCTAGGTTGCATCGCTGAATTATTCTTGGTACCATCGCTGAATTATGATAGAACGGTCGCTGAAATATATTTGATAGCATCCCTTCATTATTTTTGGTAGCATCACATAATTGTTTTTGGTAGCATCACTGAATCATTCTAGGTTGCGGCGCTAAATTATTCTTGGTACCATCGCTGAATTATGCTAGATACGGTCGCTGAAATATATTTGATAGCATCCTTTCATTATTTTTGGTAGCATCACATAATTGTTTTTGGTAGCATCGCTGAATCATTCTAGGTTGCGTCGCTGAATTATTCTTGGTACCGTCGCTGAATTATGCTAGATACGGTCGCTGAATTCCTCTACTTGTGGTCCCTGAAATATATTTTATAGCATCACTTAATTGTTTTTGGTAAGATCGCTGAAATGATCTATTAATAAATTTGATACGTATCTTTGATCATAAAAATATATTATTTGAAATATTAGATATGGATTACCAAATATTTGATATGATTTACCAAATAATAAATATGATAACATACTAAATATAGAGTTACCAAATATTAGATATGATAACATGTCTAAAATACTTGTCGTACTGCCTTGATGTGCTGCGGGATTTGTTGATCGCACCCTAACTGGACCCATAGGGCATATGGTGCTGGATCATAGAATACTAATTATGTGATGGATTTTTATTTATGGTAAGATGTTGTGTATTAATAATGGATCATTGCCTTCTTGACATTATATTCTTTCCAAAATCTATATATGCAACTTCTGAAGTTGTGATTCATTATTTATTTAATTTTATGTATATTTATGGCTTAGTTATAGGTTCTTAGTGATTGCAATGTAGTATATGTTAATAATTCACAAATTGTTATTTTTTGTTATGTAATTTTTTGTGGTGCCAGACTACCAGTCACCTTAAGTGATGTAATCCATATAATCCACAACAAAGGTTAGAAACTGACTAATACTGTAGTATATATACATGTAGGGATGACAAAGGGTCCGGGTCAGAATCGAGAAAGATCCGAGTTTGGGTCGGGTCTTGGGTCTTACAAAAATGAACCCAGAACCGACCCGTTGTCATCCCTAAGGATGGCAATGGGTCCAGATCAGACCCTGAACCGAACCGAACCCGAGCCCTGGGTCGGGTATTAGGTCTTGGCGGAACCGACCCAGACCCGACCCATTGCCATCCCTATATACATGTAGTTAATTGAAAATAGGAATTAAAAAAAAAAAAAAGAAAAATCCAAATAGTAGTATTAGTATTAAATACAGAGTAGATCTCAAGTGGCTAGCAATAGCATACTTTGTGTTTTGTTTTTTTTTCCCCATCATGTGAAGTAATAAGCCAAAGTCCAAACGATCTCTTAACCATAGGAAATAAATAAATAAAAAAGCTATTTTATGGCGGCCGGCTAATGAGTTAAGTAATGAATACTAATCAAATGAGGGGTTCTAAGAAATGCTTAAGTTACAAGCAACAAAATAAGTTAAAAGTTATCAAGTCCAAATTTGATTGGTCGTGTGAAGTGAACCTAGTTAAAACATTAACCATTGACCCTAATATTCCCTGTCCAGCTGTCCTAATCCAGAGGCTGCCATAACCCTGTCTATGGAAGCTCCAGGGACTCCAGATCCGAAGCCCCCCCATCCATCAATCCATTGATCAACAGATTGAACCTACCTTCATTATAGTATTTCCAAAACTTCACCCAAAATTACTCTGGCTGTATGTACATCATCATCATGTGTTTGAGATAATAATACCTTGAATGTCTGTCTAACTATTCGAGATCCACAAAACCAAAAGTACTGACCGAATCATATTCTTTCGGCTGGTGAATGATCCTCTCAACCATGTTGGCAAGTGAAGGCTGTCCGATCATGGCATCCAGAACTTTATCATTACACATTACAACATTGTCATTGTTCTCTTTGGAGGATGTTCTGCAGGCACCTCCAGGGGAGAATATCAGTTCAGAATTCCTCTCCTTCTCAGCCTGCCTGGCGTACTTCTTCTCCTCAAATGCGGTCATCAGGTGGTAGACATAAACCATTCTTTCTTGGCCAATCCGGTAGGCTCGACAGATGGCCTGCCTTTCTACAGACGGGTTCCAGGAGATGTCGAGGAGGACGACCCTGGATGCCCCGACTAAGCTTATCCCTTCCGAACAAGCTTTCTGGGATGCTAGAAGGACCTTCGCCTCGCTCTTTCTGTCGTTGAACGAGTTCATCAAGCACTGCCGCTTCTTCATGCTTCTACTGCCGTCCATGTAAATGATTTCGCGTCCTTCGCGCCAGGAGAAGTGGCGCTCGAGGGATTTCTGGATATAGTTTAAGGGATCGATGTATTCGCTGAAAACTAGGACTTTCTCGTGGAGACGGATTGTGAGCTCGATTAGCTTGATCAAGAAGTGCATTTTGACACCGGCGGATAGGTGGATGGATTTGAGTTTGATCTTCTTCAGGTGTTCGGAAAATTCAGACTTATTGGCCACAAGGGCCGGGTGGATCAAGATAAGGGAAGATATATAATCTTGCTCGATAAAATTAGGAAATCGGTTGAGGTTCTGGAGCAGCTTCTTTTGCAGATCAGTAGGTCTGAGGATTATTAGACAATCCCTTAATCCTGGAAGAGATTCTTGGAGAATGCTACCTTTGTGTATGTGGACAAAAGGTTCGATCATGGACCTGAGTTTCTTTAATCTGTTCCCACCCGCGGCGCCATCCCTGATGGAGCTTGTTAGAAAATCCCACTCCTCTCTGACTGTACCACCTTCCTTTGGCTTCCTCCCTCTTCTGTTGGAGTCAGCAGACGAGATTTGATGCGAGAATTGAGGGTTAACTAAACACAGCGTGTTGTAAAGCTCGGAGAAATTGTTCTGGAAGGGTGTCCCGGAGAGGATTATACGCCTTTTGGTTGCTACATTTGTCAGGGCCTTCCACATCAGGCTTTGATGGTTCCGCGGGGTATGCCCTTCATCCATGACTAGAAGGCCCGGAATTTCCAGAAGTGTTTTCTTGAATAAACTGTTGCCCCCCCGCCTTCTTTTCTGGTTTTCGCCCGCGAGTTTCTCAAACAATCCGTAACCAATCCCCAAGACGCTTCCACCTTTCCACCAAGAAATCAGCTTTATGGACCGGATGTAGTCCGTGCTCTTATACTTCATCCATTCAGGGTCGATGGTGGCAGCGACCTCTGTTTCCTCACCAGACAGGTTATTCTCGTTCAAGTTATGAAATCTGATGTCGACCTTCCACTTCTTGAGTTCTTGTTCCCAAGAAAGGAGCATTCCTCGCGGTGCAATGATCACAGGATGACAGGACGGATATAACTTCATGAATGTCTGAAGGAACACTATAGTGAGTCGGGTTTTCCCCGTGCCAGGGGAGTGTGAAATTATGCAGCCACGACCTCCATCCGGAGAGAGGTGCTCCAGCTTGTTGATGCGAATATCACCAGCAATGTTTCTCCACAAGAATTCAAATCCCTCCAACTGATGGGGATACAGCTCTTTCTTAGCATCAGGAATCAAATCTAAAACTGTGCCCTCGGATCGGATAGAAGACTTCAGTTTACCATAAGTTAAACCTTGAAGATGGACTTGGTTCATAACTGAATCGTCCGTATCTTCAATGCTTTTATTACCAGGGCTATCCACAAGTTCTACACACTGCAGGGTACAAGAGAAAGAGAGAGCTTATGTTAATCTCAGAATTGTAACATACTTTCATAGACACATTGTAAAATAACATGGCAGTGTTATCATAGAATAAAAACTTCCACCAATCTAATTCATCAAACTATGATCAGATTTCAAACAATTGGCACAATGCAGGGTATGAAATACAGAAGTTTTCAATGCGCTGAGCAGCACGAGAAAATCTGCCACGGTGAGACAATGGAAATTTACCAAACGAGAAAGTTAAAATACCTCGAATCATCATAAATGTTTACTACAATTGCAATGGATATAGAAGGTGAAGGTACAATGGGCATGGTCTGGTGGTACTTACAAATGGAGGTAACAGGTATTTGACTGGCAACAACAACTTAGAACAATATTCACATACATTGCCAATCTGTTCATCCAGAACACAACTATGATCACCTCTACTGCAACGTGCAGCTGGGGATTCATCGACATCTGTGGATGTGGTGCATGCTTCATTTGTCTGCAGAAATGAGGTGGGAAAAAACACGTTAATGCATGGAACGAAAACTCACTAATTCTGTGCAACAGGTAGCATTTTCGTTCATGTTTAAAATATCTAAACAAAAGCTTAAACTCTAACCGCCCAAATAATCCACAATTAAATCTATGTATCTATCAATATCATTCGCACAGAAATACGATTGACCTGTTATGAAATTATTGAGATCCCTCCTAATTGAAGCGTCTAGAACATTGGCGAATGGGCTTGAACTGTCCCCTTAAAATTCTTAGGATTTTAGATAGATCTAAACAGTTCTACATTAGTCATATTCTTAGGATTCTTTAGAATTCCAGAATTTGTTATTAATTGTCCTAGAATGTTCCACAGTCTAGTATCAATAGAAGAGTTGTGGTCATTTGTACACTCAACAACACAAGACCACAACCACAACATCACCAAGAATGGTAAGTGTTGAAGAATCATAATAAAAGTTCTTTCGTCCTTTGAAAAGTTTTCCTCATTGAGAGAGTGTCACTTATAGAGAGAATATCCAACACTTTGCACATACTTGCTGCTGCTAAAACATTTTCTTCCCAACAAAAGTAGTCACCAAAAAATACTAGAAATTTACCTGGGTCGAATCTCTGCCGTCATTATTGGACTCCCACAGCCCCATCTCTAAATCATCAAACAGATTATCCATTCTCTTGTCAAAATCAGATTTCTCCACGCAACCTGATTGGCAATCCTCAAATTTGAACTTCAATGGCAATGTGGTTTCACCCAGAGGATTCCCCTTATGCAAAATAATCTTTTCATTACTCATACAACTTCCCTTCAATATGGAATCCTCAAAATCCTTTGCCTTCCATATCGAATCCACCAATTTTTTAACCAAATCCGATTCTTTAATCCTACAGTTCTCATTCTTCTCCGAAGGCTTACCAAAGGCTCCAACTTTAAGCCGTCCTTTCTCCGTTGCAGAACTGTTGGAATTGGAATGCACTTTATACTCCTTGTCAGAGACAACATCCGCTGTCTTGTCGTCGTCGCTGATACTCGAAGAAGAGTCATCATCGGAATCTTCATCTATTGATGAAACCTCAGAATCGTCTATTACTACACAATCGTCATTCTCTCTTCCTCTCTTACCCGCAAGGCTCCCGCTTCCGTGCAGACTCTGATAAAAGGCATCCCATTTGCTCCTGGTCCGTCTGGAAACTGGACCTGGACCTAAACCTAAGCAAGGCTCTGCAGCATGCATTTTCATCCACCTAAAAACCAACCAGTCATTCAACTGTACCTAAAATCAACACCAAGAACGACAAAGAACGACAACAATCAACACTAAGAACGACAGAAAGACAACGAAGAAAAAATTTCAATCGCCTCGGAACTATAAGAAAAAGAAAAAACATTTAAAACATGAATTTCGAGCCAGGCAGTAACAATACAACATAATAGCGCGTAAAAAAAGAAGATATAAACCGAAAAAAAAAAAGAAAAAGAAAAAAAGAAATACATCTACATTCACGGAAGCTACAAAAATCCAGGCAGAGCGGCATGGAACATGGGAAGACGAAGAAGAAAGCAGGAGAGTCTTCGGAGATAGGGCAGATGTGGCGAAAATAACGGAGGCAGGAAGCCGAAGAGTTTTCTGAAGCTGAAGAATGCGACGCAATGATTCGCTCGCCTTTTAATATTTGATTCACTTTACTTCAATACTCATTTTAAGGCTCTTCCAAAATTAAATAATGATTTTTATTAAAAGGAAAAAAACGGCAGGTTCCATATTGAAAGGAATTTATTACTATTGGATCGTATATTATGACTCCAACAAATACAAGTGATCGAATGAATTTGCAATTGGATCGATTGATTTATTATTATTATTATTATTATTATTATTATTATTATTATTATTTTCTAGGGGATTAACGAGTTTCGAAACCAAGTATATTATGTTTGATTTGATTCATAAATATATACTTTAATTTGAATTTCAACATAATATTCAATTTTATTTTACTTATTTATAGGGTTAGGGTTCAATTTAAAATTTCAAAAGATCATTATTTATTTTATTTTACTTATATGTAGATACGATACTTTTCATTGTATTAACATAATATTTTATTTAAATACATACTACTATTAGATTATATTTATATAATATTGATAAGATGAAATTAGAAAAATATAATACCAATAATCCAATACTAATAGGAGAAATTTTAATTTTAAAGTCAGAATTCGAATGAATGGCATATGACCCGAAAAAAAGAAAGAGAGAGAGCCAGAAGGTATATCCAAGGAGGTGGTGTTTAATCATATTCATAGATGCCTAGCTAATTCTTTTTCTTTTTTTTTTTCCCTCGTTCTCATGTATGCATGAAAAATTAGCAACCCGTGTATTAATTAAAGGGTATGAGTTCGTCGGTGAATATATTAATTAATACTACATCTGTGCCAATGAAATTGTTATTTGGTGTGGGTTGGTACGGTATACCGAAAAAATTTCGCCGTACCGTATACTATACCGAACTTTACGATATGAAAATTTCCATATCGTTGTCGTACCGAACCTTTCGGTATACCAAAATTTTCGGTATGAAATATTTCCATACCGTTGTCATACCGACATTTTGGTATATACCGATATACAGAACCTTCGGTACATACTGGCATATCGGTATCGCGGTATATACCGACATACCGATCATTCGCTACATATACCGACATACCGGTATTGCGGTATATACCGATATACCGAACCTTTGTTATATACCAGCATATCGGTATTGCGGTATATACCGGTATCACGGTACATACCGACATACCGAAGAATTGGTACATACCGACATACCGATACCGGGGTATATACCGAAGTTCGGTACGGTAACGGTATACCGCGGTATCAAAAAATTTATACCGTTATCGTACCGAAATCTTGCTGTACGGTATGATACCATACCGAAAATTACGGTATATCGAAAATTTCGGTACTCTCGGTATTTTTTCGGTACGGTATATGCGGTATACGGTATATTCGGTATTTTTCCTCAGCCCTAATTGTTATGCTTTAGTTTTTGTTATTATTCATTATTTAATTTTAACTCAAATTTTAATAATAGTTATATAAGAAATAACATAATTAAGTGTGATAAAGTGTGAGATATTGACATAGAATATGTTTGGGAGCAAGCATATTTGGTAGCATATAGCATATTGAAAGAGCATATTCTCTCACAATTCTCTTTCTGAATCTGATATCTGCTAGCGGATATGCCGACTCCCAAACATCCCCATATTCGTCTAATGTTGTACTCCCTCCGTTTCTTTTTAAATGTTACGTATTGACTTTTTGTATTGTTCATTGTAGTACTTTGACTTCTATTTTTGTTATAGTTATAGAAGACAAAATATAGTCAAGTGAGATCTTATTGGATTCGTCTCATCTTATAGTTTTTAAATATCAAATTTTAAGTATTTTTACTTGTACCGAATTTGAGTTGTTAATTGTTTAAAATGTGTATTGGCATACGTGCAAATGAGAAGTGTAACATTTAAAAAGAAACGGAGGAAGTAGGTTTGTAATATCAATTTTTCTATAATTTTTACTTAACAATTTAAGTTATAAATAATAAAAATATATATCGACACACGTGTCAGTAAATGGAGTAAATAGTAATGCAACTAAATATTCCATAGTCATTACTATTATAAGTCATACTCCCTCTGTCCCATTACAAATGTTATAGTACTTATTATTTTTGTATGTCCCATTACAAATGTCTTCTTTTTATAAATAGAAATAATTTTTCTTTCCAGTAACTATGTGGACCCCATCATATATTCACATATCAATTCTATATTAATTATCGTGTCCAACAGTAACAAGACGTCTGGGTGTGATCGTGTGATACTGTTTTGGTTGTACAAAAAGCATGCTTGGTAAACAGATACTGGTACAAATGTACAAAGCGTACGGAGTGGCAATTTTAATTGGGAGAGACGCAAAAAGTGAAATTAAAAGGATCTGTTGTTGTCTGTAACACTACAGCTTACAGACAGAATTAGTTTCCTTGTTTGTATCAAATCAAACAAAAGTTGTAGTCCAGTCTCCATGGCTACATTATAGTTGTAATGAATTTATATAATGTGGTTGTAATAAATTTACAATAATTTATTTATTTATGTGTGATTTATTGATATATGGTTGTAGGTTGGATGAGAATTATTAATGATAATGGAATTGAAAATTAATATATTTATTTATTTATGCGATTTGATGGGTATATTTGGTAATTAATATTTAATTATTTTTAAAATGGAAATAAGAAATGTTGGAACAAGAATAAAAGAAAGTAGTACATAAATAATATCACAAAATGAGTATTATTTATTTTAATTAAATAAAATAAAAAATAATTCAAAAAAACTAAAATAGGCCACCAGAATGAGTCATTTCCACTTTTAGGCCATCACAGCCCGAATTCCAGCCCAATGGCCTAAATTCAGGCCCGAAATCCTTCTAATGGCTATTTTCCCTAAATTAAAATATCGTGATCAAAAAGTGAAAATGACTCCTTCTGGTGGCCTATTTTAATTATTACCTCTAAATCTAAATATTGCTTGACTCTACGAATTGGCGATATTCTCAAATCTCAAACGTCAACCAGCACTCCAGCAGAATGAATTATAGTTACCGATACCAGATGTGGATTGTAGAGATTTTTCTCTTTTGGCTGGAAGTTAGATTTGTATGTTATTTGAACAATATTTAATTAAATAGTTTGCATTGTCTTTTTTTCTGAAAAACAAATAAAATCGAGTCCTACTTTACCCAAAAATAAAAATAAAAAATCTTGATTTCGCCACTAAACAAATATACAAGAAGTCATTAAAATTTTTCTTACATATAATTCCTTCCGGCCAATTTCATGGTTCATGGTGGACATAAATGTGCGCAGCAATATTGCTCACAATATAAATGGGTTGAGAACTTGCTCAAATGATCAAGTTTCTGCCTTTTCAAACTTATACTTGGAGGATTGTTTTTCCACCCGGCCCTCATATCCCTTTTATCTATGTGTAATTTGTATAGTATAGACTGTCACCACTCATTTCTCTGGTTTCGACCGTGGAGGAAAAAAAAACTATATTAAATTTTAGGATTTATATTACTCTAAAATAACAAATACTTTAATTAGATGTGATTTTAGCAAATACTAAAAAGAAAATCAAGCAAAAAAACCTTATATCTCATGGAACAGGGGAAAAAATACTACCTCCGTTCTCGAATATTTTTTACGTTTGATAATGGCCTATTATTCACACAGGCTTTCATTTAAAGTTTTATCATAGTTATACAAGTTAAAATATAATCAAGTGAGATCTTGTTAGATTCGTCTCGTCGTGTAGTTTTTAAATATCAAACTTTTAAAATTTATACTTGTACCGAACTTAAATTATTAATGATTTAAAATATATATTGCGCCGAATGAAAAATGCAAAAAGCACAGCTTCAACCACATTTTCCCCTTTGCAAAACAAAGCAGTTGAAGAGAAGTGTAGTTAGTTTACAAATGCATGTCTGAATAGTTGTTCCGTACTTATTAAGGGCCCGTTTGGATTGGCTTTTAAAAAAAGCAGAAGCCAAAAGCAGAAGCAGAAGTGAAAGCCAAAAGTAGAAGCATGTAACTTTTGTGTTTGGATGGAATGTTTGAAAAGCAGCTTTTTTTCAAAAGTGTGTTTGGATATGTAAAAGTGAAAAGTGCTTTTGAAATGTGTAAATTACCAAAAAGGATATATTATTTATATATAATAGTATATATATATATAGTGTAATTAAAATAAATTAATAGGGGCATTTATGACTATGCACACATTACTAGGTGCTTTTGGCTTCTGCTTTTTGGAGAAGCACCCCCTGGACTGCTTCTTCCAGAAGCACTTTTGCAGCTTTTCGAGGTGCTTTTGCTTTTTCCCAAAAGCCAAAACAAACACTATTTTTTCTTCAAAAGTGCTTTTGGCAGAAGCAAAAGCCAAAAGCACTTCAAAATAAGCCATTCCAAACGGCACCTAATTACTTCTATTATCATATCCATCCACATGCATGACAACCCAGTACAACTGTGTACCTCCTACTTAGCTTGTAGGCTGTACATATGTTATTGTCTCATAATACTCCACTTCATTAATTAATTCTCTGTAATTAATTAGTATATCACATGTGCCACAATGCCATGTACCACTCTTTTTTTTTTTTTTTTTTTTTTTGACTCTTTTTTAATAAGTACGTACTGTAGTTTTCCTTTCCTTTTCTTTTCTTATTTGCATATAGCTAGGCCCACCAGCACACTGCAGGGAATTACAAGAAATTTGGTATTAGTACCCCACAAATAATTTATGTTGGTGCATACATATATATTGCATAGTAGGATCAAAATGTTTGTTTGTTGATATATTATTAACATCAATATATTGGAGAAATTATATATATATTGCCCTCCGTATTTTAAGTCTTACATATCTCATTTTCACACATTCTGATGCATTCTGCAAATTTTAAATTATTAATAACTCAAGTTTAATATAAATAAAAATTCTAAAAATTTTCTATTTGAAAACTACAATATGATATGGATTCAACAACATCAAACATGGTTATATTTTTCTTGTATAACTATGATTATATATATATATATAAATCGAAGTCAGAGTGCTCTAATAAATAGTAACAAAAGTCAAACTATAACACTTAAAAAGCAGAAGAGGAGTATAATAATATTGTTTTAACAAATAGTTATTAACTTATAAGTTACAAAAAAAGAAAAAAATAAATATGACAATTTTAGTTTATTATTATTATTATTTTTTATTTTCGTTCGAAAAACTTTAAACATGCTTACAAGCTATTCGTCATTGTCCATTTATAATGTCTATTAGAATTAATCTATTCCTGCCTGTTGAATTAATTCACATTTATTTTATTTTAGCAGACAGGATGACAAGTTAACAACAAATTACAGGTTGATAAATAAACGGCAATGTATGTGAAAGGGCTGATCGATGAAGTAACAATAAACCTCGCCCAATTTCTCATCATTTACCGCATATATAAATTTTAAGGTGGATAATAATAGTATAAAACTTACTATATATTACTACACATTTACACTACCCAAGTAAATTATGCACATAAGAAAACTCATTTATTGTAATATTTTTTTTAAAAAAAAAGTTGACGATATTATTTTGTTTTCATAATCCAAATTACCTATTGTAATAGATCGATATTGTTCACCAAAAAACTATTGTAATATATATATATTATAATAGGTCAGTTTTAATTTTGATAATAAAAACTTAAAAATTATATATATATATAATTTAAAAAGTAAGGAGTAGCTTAGTAATCCACGAGGAAGAATTAGAGATGGCTAAAACGTACATACATTATAATTTGAATGATAGGAAATACTTTCTCCACTTTTTAAATTTATAATTTCAATATTTGTGTAGTAAATAGTATTCACTGAGTAATTTTGATTCTACTTTTTACCATTATTATATAAGATAAAACAAATTCAAATAAGATTGTTAGATTCGTCTAATTACATAATTTTATAATATTAAATTTTTATAATTTTTTACTTTTATACAATTTAAAATATTACTCGTTAAAAATATGTATTGAATTGCATGAAATTCTTAAATATTAGAATTTTTAAAAGACGGATGGAGATATAATAATAATAATAATAATAATAATAATAATAATAATTTCATTAATTGGACATTAATTGGACAGTAAGGGGTCTCATTCTCATCCCAAACTCTCACTCAATAGTCAATAGAGATGCCAATTGCCATCCCCTTAGGTTGCTGTCTATGCTACCATAATAACCCAAATAGTCATATATGTTTCATTAATTATTACTCTCTGTCCCATTCGAGAATTCTCATTTTTTTTGGACACGTTATTTTAGGTATAGTGAGTTATTGTATTAAAGTGTGGTAAATAGTTGATGTGATGTTTATTTGAAAGAGTAAAAATTTTCTAAATAAAAAAATGTGATAATTGTAGTGGGACAGACCAAAATAGAAAGTGGGACATTTGAAATGGGACACGGAGGGAGTATTATTTTTAGAAGCCGAAGTCAGATAAACGTGGTAGTTGGAGCGCATGCCATACAAAAAAGAAATAAAAGAAATGGATAGAGGGTCGGGTGGAGAATCGAATCCCCATCCCTAGGGTTGGAAAACATGGATTTAGCCGCGTGGACTAATCCTCATTCCCTGTTTCATTAATTATTAATTTAGTTCATTGTGTTTAATTTGCTAATTATAAAAATATTCTTTAAGTATATTAATCCAATTAATTTGCCAACTATAAGATTATTAAAAGGTTAAATGACAAAATTAATTGGACTAATATATTTGAAGGATATTTATTGACGTAGTTAATAGAGTTCAATATTTATTTGAGAATTAATGGTACATAACATAACTATTTATTTGAGTTATTATTCCGTATCTATGGTTGTATACGTTGATGAATGGTGATTTCGGGGTTGTACTACATTATATTCTTGACCTTTTTTTTAAGTTTAAGATTTTTATTTATTTATTTATTTTTGTTTTGAGCATGTATAGTCTTGTAAACAAATATATGAATTTGCATATTACTTTAATTTGTGCTTTGTGGACTGTGGCTCTTTTTTTTTTTTTTTTTCCCCTTAATCACATACAATTATTTTTGTAATACCCTATTTTAAATACAAAAGACCTGCAAGTATATCAATACATAAAGGTATCATTATTTTACTACGAATTTTTGCAAATTAAATATAGCACACGTTATATTCCATAGTTATATGTATCATTACAGCAATCGTCCCTAAATAAAAATCATCATACAATTATTTGTGTATTTAAAATATTACACTTGAATGAGCACGAATTCTTTTTCTTTTTTTTAAAGATAGATGTGCGAATATTTGCAATGATTAAAATGTTTTTCCCGTATTAATTCATGCCAATTTCTGCAGAATAAGTGAAAATGATGCCGAATTTAAATGAGATAAGGAATTAATTGATCCTCACCTGAATTATTTGGGTATTGGAAATTTCTAAATTCCCAAAGTGAGTGCAGTGTTGACATCCAGTTTCCATGCAAACCCTCCTACTGCTGATTCCATCCTCCAAACATCGCATGCCAATGTCGTATTCCATTTATACCCCTCCCGCGTCTGCTGCTTCATCCTCACTCTGCATGCAAACGCAGGGCTAAATTTGGGAAGTTCTTCTTTCACCACCAACCACACCATTTTCCCCTTCCCTTCCGCTACCATTTTTTCGTATGCCTCATTTACCCAAACCACGTTATGTGAACCGTCGGATACGAACGCAGGACACGTGTCAGCACTCAGGCTGTTGATCTTCTCCCAGTCCGAAAGCCCTAACCCTAAACCGCCGTTATCGTCAATGAATGCGTCCGTCACGCATTCCACAATTATCCATGTTTTCACGGCGGATCGGAACCTCACCTCCGCTCCGGGTACGGCGGCGGTGTTCGCCTCCAGAGTTATACCTTCATCTCCGGCGACACTCCGATCGCTTTCTCCGTTAATGTTTACCGTAGCGGTGGTGCTTCCGCTGCTTTTATCTCGCTCCATATCCGATCTCTCCAGCATCAACTGAAGTTTAAGCAACGCAGCTGCTTTTTCCGGTGGCGATTTTCCGCCTTCTACTCTCGATGTCTCCGGCGGAGACGGATTTCCGGTCTCGTTACTCCTCATGTTCCTACTTTTCCGACCGCGAACCCTAACGTACTTCCTTTTCCGCCTCGTAGTTCCGATTATCTCAACCGCGGCGGAAACCGCTTCCCCGGCAGCAGGCTTGGGGGCAATCGGACGGAATCTTAGCATCATGACTCGATGCATCACGGCATCGTGACTATCAGGCGTGGATTTGGCGGCGAAACTCGCACGGCGGCGCATCGACCTGCACGACAATATCAAACGGAAGCAATTTAATCAAAACCGAACTAAAAAATTTGGTAAGCGAATTGGTTATAAATATTCACCTTAGTATTATTCTCCAAAACAAATGGAAATCGGATTTAATGAGATCTCGGGAGCATGAAAAAGGGCAAAAACAGCAGCAATGAGATATCGATAGAGATTAGAGAGTAATAGAAAAGGTAGCGTGGGGAAAGGAAAATAGGCGAATGGAGAAGCGCAACGTGGGAGAGAGCCACAGAGAAGGTGACAGGTATGCAAGGTAAAAGGAATAATGGGGCGTTTTGAGTGAAGATACGAAGGTTCCAGAGAGGGGACACGTGTGTGACCTTCTATGGTGTTGAGAATGGTGAAAGTTACGCTCCCCGGCCCCCCGCGGCCCCCGCCCCCTCGCCCCCCGTCATCAGCTACCCATTCAGCCTGTATCTGGTTTGTTTAGGAGACGACCTATTCGACAATGATTCAATGGATAATGAATTATATATGTAGGTGGATTATCTAGCGAATTTCGTATCTTCCAAACAATTTCAATATATGATTCTTTCACTTTTGTCTTTTTCATATATTGGGATGGGTACTTCTCCTAATGGTCAATTCATGGACTCTCCATCCGGTTCCCTATCCCTAGAGCTGTAAATAGAAAAAACAGTTCGTGAGCTGAGCTCGTTTCTACGCGTGTTCGTTCGTTAACAGCTCGCTCGGTAAGTTAAACGAACCGAGCTCAAACACATAAATTGGTTTGTGTGTTCGTTCATTAAGTCCGCAAAAAGTTCGGAATTCTTTTTTAATGGAATATATATTATAAAAATAAATTTTTTATCTAGTTATTCTTTTCATTTTTCATTTTTATTAATTTCACACTTCTCTCATAAATTTTATTACAATATACATTACATTTTCAGACATAATTTAATTCTAAAACAAATAAATTTATTAATAAAATAAGGGTCTGTTCTGCACGCAGAGCTGTAACTGTGAGCTGTAGCTGCAAGCTGGAGCTGTAAGGATCTGTGGGAGTTGTAGCTGTCAGTTCTATTTGAGTGTTTTGTACAACTAGTTGTAGCTGTGAAAAAATGTATGAAATGACATAAAAGGACAAATATTTATGTAGACTATTGGGTAGAGGGTTGGTTATTGGGTTAAAATTGTGATTGCTCAAACATAAGCTAGGAACTTATTTTTTAACGCTACTACAGGTAGCTTCTAAAAAGAAGCTTCCAAAAGCTCCCAAAAGCTCACAAAAACTAGGGTGCAGAACGGGGCTTTTGTTTTGAAATAAAAACTAAAGCTACCAAAAGCTCCCAAAAGCTCTCAAAAGCTGCGTGCAGAACAGACCCTAAATGGTTCGTTAACTGAGCTTGACTAGGCTCGTGTTCGTTCGTTATTAGCTCATTCGTAAGGTTAAACGAACAGAGCTCAAACATGAAAATTGGCTCGTTAAGACTTTTGGCTCGGTTCGTGTTCGTTCGTTAAGCTTAACGAACAGAGCTCAAACACTTGAAGCTTGGTTCGGTTCGGCTCGTCTACAGCTCTACCTATCCCGCCCCCTTTATTATATTCCCTTTGTAATTTGTATGGCATGAGATCTCACCACCCATTTCCTAGCCTGTATAGACTGTTCATAAAAAAAAAACATATATTCAAATACTCCTACGTTACTATTCGTTTTAATTTAAAATTAATATATTTGACTTCTTTCCAACTTATATTAAATTTATCATATTTTCAATTATTAATGAATCAAACTGTATAGAAGTAAAAATTATAGAAAAAAAAATAATATTTTAAATCTATAAATTAGATAAATTTACCAATATATTATTTAATTATATTTTTTGTGATACAGCTTGAGAATGCGAGTAAAGAAAGGAAAATATAGTAATTATACTTTTTCAATACTATATAATTGTAAAAAAATTGGTCATTTAACTATGTTTTTTTTCCCATTAATTAATGTATGATTGTAATAAAAAAAAAATTGAGTCAAAATAAAGTGGAGTATTATTCATCATATGTAGTATGTGATAATGTAATGACCTACATAAAGCTAATTAAGGCCAAATTTCAGTTATCTTTTTTAACAATTGTGTTTTGGTAAATAGAATTTTAAATTCATTTTGAATCATTAATTATAATATTGAACTTGAAAAGTTTATAATAGGTATGTTTCGAAATTACTTTTATTGAGTTAATATATTGAGGGTCTTTGGAGCCAACGGATAGCAGATTCAAAGAGCAAATTGTCTCATAGTTCTCTCTGAATCCGCTTTTTACTCTGATCCACTAACTCCCAAACATTCCTCATTATATATACGAACTGAGTATATTTATACAGTCTTAATGGTTAACAAAACAAATGATCAATTTTCAGTTAATACAATTAATTAATATAACAACGCGGACGTGCGGATTATGTCCCGTGGTATGGTGTGGTCTACGTCCCGTGCGGACGTGCGGACAGCCGTCCGCTGCCGTTGATCATTTTCATCATCCAAGGTTGGGATCATTTGTAAGGTTAAAATATGAAGTCGTTGAATTGTGTTGGTCATGTCGTTGAATAGCATAGGCCATATCACTGAATTGTGTAGGGGCCGTCGATGAGACGCGTTCAAATGCATAGAATCATGTCGCTGAAATATAAAATTGTGCCGCTGAAATGAATACAATAATGTCGATGAATTGCATAGGTCATGTCGCTGAATTACATAGGCCATGTCGCTGAATTGTGAAGACTTTGTCGCTGAGATGCGTTTAAAATCTCAATAACCTTCAAACAACTCTAACTTCAAACGTCTTGGTAGAATATTTCTTGAGGGAGATGGTAATATTTCTTCTTATTTGATGCTATCTCCCTCGATTACCACTTAAAATGTACGTTCGTAAATAAACCATATTTACACTAATTAAATATAATATGTAAATATATTTTTTATAGACACTAATACCATTCGATCCGCTCTTCAATAAAAAAAAATTGTTATAATTCTTTGGAAATACTTATAAGGTTTGTTTTGAATGATTATTTGGGCATATATAGTTTATATATATAGATATGCATTGAGAAAAGGTAGAAAAGGTAGAAAAAGATGCAAACAAAAGAATTAGAAGGAATGAAGAAGGGACGGAAATAGAGAATTTAAATGTAGTGGAGACTGGAGAGTGGGATAAATTGTTGAAGTAATAAAAGATTTACAATTAAAACTCGGCTGTAAAAGGTGGAGGGAAAAGCACAAAAGAGTAGTCTATCATTATTGGAAGCAAATAGTAGTAGTACAATGGAAGAAGAAAAACTAAATGGGGAAATGGAAATGGCAATAGAATAAACATTTGTTGCTGATCAATGTTCACATTTGCATTTTGACATTTTTCCTAGTGTATTTATACATATTTTATTTAAGCATTATTGTATCGGAAATGTGCACTTTAATACCCCAAGCTTAAAATACATTAAGTACACTACCCCTATAATATAATACATCACCTTTGATACCCAGTCCTGATTTTCTATTTTCTTTGTGAAAGTGAAAATAGTAAAAAACTTAAAGGCTCATCCAGTGAACTAGAAGTCAAAATAATGATGGAGGGCATGGTAATTTCCTATTTATATCACATCAATGCCCTTGGTTTTCAAACCCATAGTTACTTTCCACCTCCCATCTCTCCACCACCACCATTCCATTACTGGAGAAGAGGGATTTTCGTGCTCCATTTGAGGAGAATACATTTGAGCTTGATTTCAATGGTTCGATCGGAGCAACAAAGGTACCGAAATTGTAATAGGATCCGAAATAATTGTTTTTTAGGCTTTCAATGGGTGTTTATATTTGAGCTTGATTTCAATGGTTGTTCACATTTGAGCTTATTTTTGTTGTTTGCTGTGTTATAAGCTTGAGAGTATTTAAAGCAATGGTTCTTTTAATTTTTTTTTTTCAAATTTTTATCTCCCCCATGTATAATGGTGCTCGAAAACTAGTGAGCTTGTTGTGAGATTGTTGTCAAATATGAAATGTGTATTTTTTAGGGTTGCAATTTGAATGGGTAAACCTTGATTTTTTTTTGTTGTTTATTGTATTTTACGGGTTGGCTCAATTATTTAATTTCATACTTGTGTAATGTTGGTCGAAAACAATGAAACCTGTTGTACAAAACCTCTAACGTCAGAGAGCAGTATTGTTCTTAGTTGAGTATTGTATATTATGATTTTCCACAATGTTGATTTACTGAAGCTGTTTTTGGGGTGAATTTTTTCATTTGGTGAATATAAATGGCTAGGGTTGCTTTTGGGGTGTTGTTTGGGCATTGACGTTAATGAAATATTAGAATGTTTTTTTAGCCACTTTTGTGCATTTTGATGAATAGGAATTGCTATCAGGTTGTATATATTGTTTTGAAAATGAGTAATTTGTATATGGTGTCATGTAAAGTATAATTGAGTGTTGTATATTAAGTGTCCAGTATTGTTCTTAGCCGAGTAATGTATATTATGATCTTCCACATAGTGTTGATTTACTGAAGTTTGCATGCAAAGAAATGATGATGCGAAAGGGAAAATGTGTTGGGGTAGTTTTTGAGATAGCACGGAGATTCATGAACTACACCACTGTTTTGGGCAAAGTTGTTAAGATCGGGATCCTATATGGGATCGTTTTTCTCTTTGGAAGATCGGAATCGTAGGATCGAATCGGGATCCTAAAATCTTAATGAAATTGCAATAATAAATAAACTCAATTATGCATACTAATATTAATTTGTGCGTTTATGAATCTGGCAAGCTAACTAAACTCATATTATATTTTTTTTACACATTATACATAAAGAATACACGTTCTTAAGTTTAAAATTAAAGAAAAGAAATTATTTTGATACCAAATCATAAAATCCTACAAAAATTTTAGCGTTTAAGAAGATATGATCGTAAGATCGTAGAAGCGATTAAGGCAGTATGACCATAAGATCGTAACATTCTACGATCAAGATCGGGATCTTATCCAGATCTTATTAATTTTAAGATCCTACAAGGATCAGAATCGTTTTAGAGATGTATGATCGTAAAATCGTAAGATCCTAAGATCAGGATCGGGATCTTAACAACTATGGTTTTGGGGTTGATTTTGTGCAATTTTGCGAATAGAAATGGTTAGGGTTGGTTTGCGATGGTTTTTAAGATACCACAGAGTTTCGTGGAATACACCACTGTTCTTGGGTTGATTTTGTGCATCTTAGTGAATAGATATGAGTAGGGTTGATTTTGGTGTGATTGTTAGGATAGAAATGATTTTAGTAAATGTTAGATTGTTTTTGTGATGGTTTTGTGCACTCGTTGAATAGAAAATGATAATAATGTTGCATATGGTGTTTTGGGAATGAGAGTATTTTGTGTGTGGTGTCATTTAGCGTACCATCCGTGTTCTGAATTATTTGTCCAGTATCGTAGGAGTACAATATTGTTCTTTAATGGTTGAGTACTATATATTATGTTCTTCGAAATAGTGATGATTAGTGGATTTGGCAGGCAACGAACGAATGCCACCGAAAGTTAAAGGAGGTGTGAAGAAAGAAAAAAAAAATGTACCCAAGAAGAAGGACAACGATGGGGCATCAATAGTTGCCCGGTGCAGCCTTACTGTGCTGCACGATGCCATGACGGAAATTGTGGGAAACATTACGGAGCAACAGAAAAAAAAACCATAAAGAACACGTCTTTCTATCATTTTTCAAAGAAGGAGAAACACGAACGTTTGCAGGATTGTCGGGTTGATCTCCACAAACTCAGGGCACCCCATGCGCGGAAATTTGACATCAATAGACGGGAGGAGAAATTCGTGACCCAGGTGGTGCCCACCCCGGAGGGTTCATCGATGATCGTGATGGATTTGAACTGTTATGAATGGTTGCTCATGGTCGTTTATTTTGCTGTTAGGCGTGTTTGGTTTAAACATGTACTAATGGGATAGATACTGATTGGTGTTTCACCGCTTTGCTTTAATTGCTATGGAATGGTTTTGCTTATTTATCATATGCTGTAGGGAATGACTGAAGGAATGGTAATTCCTTTAAATAAAGGAGTACATATGAGGCAGAATGTTCGGTGTATTCCACTAGTGCTAATGGTGTGTTCTTGGAAAAACACATAGTCAACCAAAAAAATCTTGTATTTGAGATCATTAATGGCATTCAACCACTTTAATTTACAATAATAACGAACAAATATGTTTGTTTATGTTAAATAAAGTACGAATAATCATGACCACCACATTAACCCAACCCTACGTGCTCCAAATATGCCTCTTTTAACTATATGAGGAATGACTGAATGAATGGTGTTTCCTTTCAGTGGAGGAGTACATCTGAGGCAGAATATCTGGTGCATTCCACTGGAGGTGATGGTGTGTTCTTGGAAAATCACATATTCCACCACTAAATATTGTATTTGAGCTCATTAACGGCATTCAACTATTTTAATTTACAATAATAACAAACAAATATGTTTGTTTATGTTAAATAAAGTACGAATAATTGTGATCACCACATTAACCCAACCTTATGTGCCCCAAAGATGCCTATTTTCACTATGTGAGGAATGACTGAAGGAATTGTGCTTACTTCCAGTAGAGGAGTACATCTCAGGCATTATGTCCGGTGTATTCCATGGAAGGTAATGATGTGTTCTTGAGAAACCACATAGTCCACCATTAATATTTGAGCTCATTAACGGCATTCAACCACATTAATTTACAAAAATAACGAACAAATATGTTTGTTTATGTTAAATAAAGCACGAATAATCGTGATCATCATATTAACCCAACCCTATGTGTCCCAAATATGCCTCTTTTCACTATGTAATGAATGACTGAAGGAATGGTGTTTACTTCAAATAGAGGAGTACATCTCAGGCATTATGGCCGATGTATTCCACTGAAGGTGATCGTGTGTTCTTGGGAAACCACATAGTCCACCACTAAATCTTGTATTTGAGCTCATTAATGGCATTCAACCACTTTAATTTACAATAATAACGAACAAATATGATTGTTTATGTTAAACAATCGCACCAGGTGTACTCATTGACGATAGTTTATGTTAAATAAACAAATTTGAGCTCATTAACGAACAAATAGGGTTGGGTTAATGTCTTGATCACGATTATTCGTACTTTATTTAACATAAACAAACATATTTGTTCGTTATTATATGAATAATTGCGAACAATAAATAACTCTATTTTATCTATAACAATTATGTACATATCCATTTAGGAGTCATATCATGTACAACAGTACAAGGGTAGTGGGGGATGGAGTGCAGTATATTGTAAGGTCAATATTAGGTGTTCATAGTGAATGATAATAGTGTGTTCTTCTTGTAACGCATAACCTAATATAATAGTGCAAATGAATTCATTTATGG
The DNA here is from genome assembly GCA_030278955.1 of Hygrophila difformis. NCBI lineage: Eukaryota > Viridiplantae > Streptophyta > Magnoliopsida > Lamiales > Acanthaceae > Hygrophila > Hygrophila difformis. The sequence continues at coordinate 50,207,642 of JAOANR010000011.1, forward strand.
CTATGAACGACAAAACCAACGGCGGATTGTTGTGCAGAGTTCTCTGTTATCCACAGTTCATTTATGGCTATGAACGACAAAACTAACAGCAGATAACGACAAATCCGCTATCCACAGTACTTCATGGAACATCTCACCTACATTTTTTGGTATTGTTCACATAGGTGTATCCACGGTGGACTTCAAATAGAAAACACAAATAACAAATAACAATAATAATAATAGTAGTAGTAGTAGTAGTAGTAGTAGTAGTAGTAGTAGTAGTAGTAGTAGTGGAAAGAGGCATATTTGGGGCACATAGGATTGAGTTAATGTGGTGATCTCGATTATTCGTGCTTTACTTAACATAAACAATCATATTTGTTCGTTATTATTGTAAATTAAAGTGGTTGAATGCCATTAATGAGCTCAAATACAAGATTTAGTGGTGGAATATGTGGTTTCCCAATAACACACCATCACCTCCAGTCGAATACACCGGACATAATGCCTGAGATGTACTCCTCTACTGGAAGTAAGCACCATTCCTTTAGTCATTCATTACATAGTGAAAAGAGGCATATTCGGGGCACATAGGGTTGGGTTAATGTGGTGATCACGATTATTCGTGCTTTATTTAACATAAACAATCATATTTATTCATTATTATTGTTAATTAAAGTGGTCGAATGCCATTAATGAGCTCAAATATAAGATTTAGTAGTGGACAATGTGGTTTCCCAAAAACACACCATTATCTCCAGTGGAATACACTGGACATATTGCCCGAGATGTACTCCTCTACTGGAAGTAAGCATCATTCGTTCAATTATTTCTCACATAGTGAAAAGAGGCATATTTGGGGCGGGTTAATGTGGTGATCACGGTTATTCGTGCTTTATTTAACATAAACAATCATATTTGTTTGTTATTATTGTAAATTAAAGTGGTTGAATGCCATTAATGAGCTCAAATACAAGATTTAGTGGTGGAATATGTGGTTCAAAACAATCATATTTGCTCGAATACATTTGTTGGTATTGTTCACTTAGGTGTATCAACGATAGACTTCAAATAGAAAATACAAATAACAAATAATAATAATAATAATAATAATAATAATAATAATAATAACAATAATAATAATAATAGAACAAAATAGATAATAAGGAATAATTTTAGTGTGAATTTTTTAAAAATATACTTAATTGTACTGATATTTTAGAATTAGAAGCTAAACTAATTTATTGGTTATAAATAGACATATACTTATAATGTTAGAATAAACTGTATTTTTATCATTCCCAATATTTTTTAAAAGATACACATGCATAAAAAAAATCATATTGACTCTAATAGTTAGAAAATAATATATTTTAATTGTTAGATATTTATTTTCATATTTAGGTCATTTAAAAAGTAAAATCATTCGAAAAATACAATTTCAGAATAAACGTTATAAAAATGAAATCAAGAGCAGTAAAATAAATTAAAAATAGAATAATGAAAAAATATAATATACAAAATAACATAAAATTTAAGTAAGTTAATAGAAAATAAAAGAACTTAAAAAAGAATAATATAGAAAAATAAATTTTAATTAAATAACTAAATTATATATTTTTAAATTAGAAAATAAGATGAAATAATTAATAATGCGATCAAATAAGATTAAATAAAAATTATATTAAATTAAACTAAATAAAGTAAAATTTAAAAAATAAAAATTTTAAAATAAAAAATATAATAGAAATGTCAAACAAATAAAAAATAAAATAAAATAAAAGAAAAAAATTGAAGAGAGGGGATGAGAAGCTCAAAGATGGTCTGCCAACTCTCCATCACATCACTCATTGTCTGCCAAAAAGAAGGGGCACTATTGTCATTTCTGCATTTCTTTTAGTTTTGATTTAGATTTAATGTAGGGGTCCTGAACTTGTATGTATTTCAAAGGTAAGTATCAATACAGTATGTATATAGTATACGGGTATTAATACATAACAATTTTGAGGTGTGGGTATTTAACAATAACTTTCCGTTGTTGTATAGTGCTGCTTATACTCAGATTCAAAGATGTACTAGTCAACATTGTGAATTTCATAACACAGTTTGTGCAAATGTATCCACCGCAGCATTGTCCTCCAGGAGGAAATGGTGAATTTTCATAACACAGTTGTGCAAATGTATGAAGAATGAAAAAATAAACATGAATTTCTTGAACCTTGGTCCATAAAATGCAAGGTATTTTTTTGCTGAAGGAGGGATAGATTTCATACCATACAAATTATTAAAAAAAATAAAATAAAATAAAAATTAAAATATGCCTATTAAATTAATATGTAAATACCAGTACTACAAATTGCAGGATGGAGAATCCATGAGTTAATTTCAGTCTTCATTAGTCATTACTAATGATCTAGAGGCCTATTTATTTATGTATATATAGGCAAGCTTCACCCCGAATCGGTTCGTATGCGGACGTATGCATATACTGACGTGTTCTCCTCCTGTACACATAGTGCTATTGACTTCTATTTCCAATTGGCAGTGTAATCAATGATTTTATTTCCTTTCTACAATTTGAATAATCACCATTAATTATGGATGTTATAATTTATTGATTGCACAAATCGTGGACTTTACTTGTGGACAAAAATGATTCTTACACGTGTGTTTTGACAGTGATATTGTCCCAAATTTATTAAGATTTTGTGATTTTTTAATTATTTTTCAAGATTGTGGGTTTGTACTGGAAAAACTTATCCAGTTGACCACACTTGGACCTACATTGTAACACCCCTTTTAGTGTTTCATATCAGTAAAAAACGTCCTAGAATGTTCCTCGTCCTTCCAGTATCATTGAGAAAAGAAAAAAAAAGAAACCCTTAGAAAGTGACACAGCGGTATTATTCAACATTTTCTTCGGCTTCTTCACTGGAAAACACGAAATCGGCGTGTCTCGAAGGATTTTACCCAACACTTTCTTCGTCTCATTGTGGGAGTTCGATTCATCGCAGCAAGCGGACTGCCCGTGGTCTGTATTCTTCGTTTTTGCTTCGGATAATCACGAGGTTTTGACTGGGTAAGTTTCCAATCGTTTTTCGTAAATGTTGTATCGCATTCTAGTTTATTTGGTTGTAATTGATGTCGCTCGGTTTTGTCTCTCTTCCAATCCGAATCAGTTTAAGGGTACCGATTTCGGTTGTTCCACAGTTTTTGGGTTTAGTATTGCTCACCATCTCTCTTCCAATCTCTCACTTCTTACGAGATGTGTGCTGCCAGTGTGTCTTCAGTGTGTTCTATGCACTCTCACTGGATGCTATACACAATGTGTTCTATGGAAATGAGTCGTATGTGCTGCCCAGTTTGTTGCCAGTGTGTTCTGTATACTCTCACTGGATGCTATATACAACGTGTTCTATGGAAATGAGTCATATGTGCTGCCCAGTTTGTTGCCAGTGTGTTTTGTGTACTATTATTATATGCTATTCACATTCTTCTTACTTGCATTTCCTCTAAGATAATTCGTATGTGATATGCAGATCTTTTTCCCGTATGTGCGGGACGGCCATTGGGTTCTATTTGCAGCCGATTCCACCGAAAAGAAGGTTTGGTATTTCAATAGTCGTGTCCGACGGCCTGGTTTAGATCGATCATCCCCTATCTCACCTTCCGGTGGATCCCCCGTGCTCTTTTAGCTTTTCAATTGCCACCCCCACACGCCGCCGATGCTGTTATTGGTTTTAACCGGTTCAAAACACGTCTGGATATAGCATGGAAATCCCGAGGAGGTGCTGTTTTGGAATGGAATGGAAAGACGTCTGTTTTGGTTTGCTCCGGTTGTGGCATGGAATTCGGTCGAGATGCTGTTTTGAATTCTCTTCTTCAATAACAACAAAGGAACGATGCTGTGGAATGGAAAGGGACCCTAAATTGATGTTAATCCCACTAATTTGGGTAATTAAATATCCAGCTTCCATTTGATATTAATTGGTTTTAATTGGCAAGAAATATCAACCCACTACGCGTAGCACTAACTACCTTATTACACAACATGTTTGCATATGGGGATAATTATATGTCAGCATAGTAACTCAATTGGGGTGAATTATATTTATTAGGAAGTAACCTTAAATATGATGGCTAATTATTATCAAGTTGGTACAAGTGTCTTAATGCTTGGATAGGCAGCGTTTTGCCACTTGTCCCCAAGTCAAATATGATCAATCAAATCTTGGGAGAATAATTACTGCAAGAGTGGGAATGTGGGATTACGTGAACCTCCACATTCACATTTATCATAATGACCATTTCTTTCCTTATTTGCACTAAAAGTAGATAAAATTAATGTGATAATGTGATGGAGGAGTAATTTTTTCAAAAACAAATGACATTATAGGATTTAAACTAGAAGTAATGCCATTACCTTTTTTTTTTTTTGGGGGGGGGGGGGGGGGGGGGGGGGGGGGAAGTTGGCAATTTTAATTGCTGGAATATGAATAAGTTCTCCCGTAGGCCCATACTATTGATCCTCGTATGTTCCCTGAAGCTTCATGTTACAAAAGATTGTACTTACATTACAATGAAACAAGAGGGGATTTCGAGGGTGGGAAATCAACAACCTTGTGGGTGTTCAGTGAAACATAGTAACATTTTGTAATTAACATATTTATTTCTTGATTTTAGTCAAACAGAAATGGTCTGGATGTTGCCAAAGTGAAATATGGAAATCGTTTTCCCTCCATTTTTTTTAATGATTGTTTGGTGTTACCTTTAATGGACAACAGGACAAGAGGGGTGTAAACTTTAATTGACAGAAAGAATGTCATTTACCCTTAATCTTCATAACTAAACCTTTAAACCCCCTTCGTGAGTCTCTTTCGAGAATATAAATGTGGTAAAATGTGGGAATTTTTTCTCCACATAATGTAAGATTACAAAAATTCTGCGATTAACAGTCAAAGCTTCAAAAATAGTCGTACTATAACAGAACCCCTTATGTAATACGAAAGCAACATGTCATTAATCATTGTCCTGACGAGGTTGATGATTAGTCTGTGCAATAGCAGGACGACAGTAATTGCACCAACACTACGAAAATGATAGTATTCCATAAATAAGAAAAGATGGAGCAAAAAACGACAAATATCATCCATCTTTTCATGTGATTACAAAAATGAAGTGTGTGATGATCATGAGAACTTAACTCAAAAGACCTCCGTAAATTCTAAACTCTTTATTCCTTTTGTCAAATGGGGATAAAATTGGTTGAGCATAACCAAAAAGCAAATTTTTGTCCAACAAGTGCAGAACATCATGGAACCGAATTATTTGCAGACCTGAGGTCATCGAAATTCAAAACACAACATGGGGGGAGGAACCCTTTAGTTGACGACATCGAGGACGATCTTTCGGGACTTGAGGACGGACCATTTCAAGCGCCTATAATAGCCTGCTTGAAGAAGGGCTAGTGATAGCACAAGTATCCATTTGAATCCCATCTGTGGTGGCAAAGTTAATTGTGGTAAGAGACTGGAAATACAATCATCTTATTGTTTTGAAGATAATTCCGGAGAAGGCTTACAAGTTTTCTCTCTTCCATTTCAGGTTCTGCAGCCCATGATAAAAAGGACACTATATCCTTCCCCATCTAGAAAAACAAAACAATGAAAGGAAAAGTGAATTATGTGAACGCCGGAAGGTTAAAATGTGTAGAGGGGATGAGTGAGCTCACCTGAGCTTCAGTAGCTGGGGTACCATCTTCATACTCGACAGCACCATCGTTAAGCATTTTGGGCATGGCTATAGCCCCTCCAGGGAAGTAAGGATTGTAATGCAATCCTTCACGAATCTAAAAGTGGAAAGTGAACTGCATGATTAGTGCATCAGACAAACTTGCCTAGTAAAAGCAAAGCATTGGGGCCCTTGAGAAATTTATCAGTAATGTCAAATCATAGTTTAGAACTCCACAGAGGGGATGATGGTTGGCAAACCAACTATTTCAATCAGCTCATTTGTGAGACAATATAGTTTTTTTAAAGAGACAAACTAACTTAAAATGGTGTCCAAAGCTCTTTTGAGTAGCATTTTGGATTATAAGAAAAAAATTGGTCTCAAAATATTAACGTAATCAGTTAACAGCTGATTTGATTAATTTATTACTCACATAATCAGTTAGCGTAAACATTTAACAACAAACAATGATTAGCCTAAACAGTTAACAGCAAACAATAAATTGCCTAACATGCCAAGAAATATACGCCCGTGATATTCTAAAGAATGAAATAAAAACCTACTGTGAGTACTAGTAGTGGAATACCAAATACTAAAAGCTGGGGACACTGAAAAAAGGCAAGGAACTTGCAGTTCATACTATTGAGCAAATATTTGGTCATAAATATGAAAATGCAGCTCCACAAAAGGAAAAACATTAATAGTGATTTGCAGCAGATGACAAGACGGAACAGGTTTCCTATTTTTCGCAAATGAGAATTTGGCGGTCATATGGGAATCACCAAACTAATGGCTACAATCTACATTACTCCTCTGACATATATTGCCTTTAAAAAGAATATTATCAGTCCCTACTCCTTAGGGAAATTAGCTTTCACATATCACTCTGAAGTGTGAACTGTGAACTGCGATTGAAATTTCTTTAACAATAAAACACACAGAAGAGCAAGTGAGGAACTGCATCAGCTTCCAGCACTTGCAGGCGGTCTTTAGAATACCACTATTCTTATAATTCCTCTGTTTCGACAAAAATTGTCCCACTTTCCTTGAACATATGTTAAGAAATGTCGCATTATAAATATGGACATCCTCTTAGAAACAGAGGAAGTATAAAATAAACCAATCTCAACCAAAGCACACGTGGTTCAGATTTTGGTGAAATGTGTATTATGAACACATTGTATAAACCATATGCATTTGGTTGGTACTTTTTGTCATACTAGGTAGTAGGTTTTCTTTTAGAGTTTCCAATAAACAGGGATACTTATAGATTCTACGGCTATTGAACAAGTTGAACAAGCCAAACGATTTCGAAAATTCAAACTCCAACTAGGGCATAGTTTATTAAATTTTTAATCACAAACTTGAGTTTGAATCTTATAGAGCTCTTTCAAATATATTTTTAAAATGTATTTATAAAACTAAATATAAATCTTTTTAACAAGTCTATTGAGATATCTATCGAGCAATGTCTACTCAACTTGTTTAGCTTACAAGTATGAGACAAGCTCAAGCATTCACAAGCCAAACCAAGATGAAGAAGCTCATTTATAACAACCCCAACTTTAATTCAACCCCGAAAGAATAGTCAATGGCAACTATGGAATCTAAAAACCACTGTCAAAATTGGGATCTAAAATCCACCAACTAGATCAATAATACTTTGGCTTAAAAACCAGGTTTGTCTTAAGCAAATGTTATCAAACAAAGGACTTTGTACAATGAGATGCATCATGTTTTGTGAGCTGCATAAAATGATGACACTCAAATGGCATTACCAATCAAACAGCTAACATTTCCAGCATACTGTAACGCAGGGATGATGAAACACAAGGATGAAATAACCATTCAGTGCTCTGCTCACAAAGTAATAGTAGCTAGATAAATAATTACCAACAAATCAAGACAAGAAGTTTTCTACCAGCCCAGCCATTAAATAGAAAACAAGCAGTCACCCAGATGCAACAGAAATGCAAATAAAAGGATTCAGATAAATCTTATATCACATACTAGATTTCACTAATAATTGTGCCAAGGAATACACTAAGAATTGATAAGAATAAGTGGAAAATTTTCAAACCATATGACTTATTCATCAAGTAAAACAAAGATCTGTCAGAAAAAACTTACTGAAACACCAGCAGGAGGATCACGATATCCAGTCAGCAGGGCAAAAACATAATTTTGACCATTATGACGAGCCTAAGAACACCACAAACAGAACTTAGCTGCGGCAAATAGAAATGACTTTAAAAAAAAAAATATAACTGGGTAGAAATTTAGTACACACTTTGGTTATAAGACTTAAATCTGGAGGATAGGCTCCACCATTTGCAAACCTAGCCGCTTGTTCATTTGGATATGGCTCAGGAAAGCGATCACTGAGTTTTCCTGGACGAGTAAACATCTCCCCTTCATCATTGGGACCATCTACAACCTCAATCTCAGCTGCCATAGCTTTAGTTTCCTCTTCTGTATAAGCCACTCCCACCAAGTCACGATATGAAATCAAGGACATGGAATGACAGGATGCACATACTTGCTGATACACCTGGTGGCCCCGACGGATCCTATCAAAAATAAACCACAGCAATGAATACAACAATACCAAAATAGTTGAGTCTATAAATGCTATCAGCAACAGTACTCTGAGGACGTACATTGTAAAATAAATTAAAAAGAGACTTCATAGTAATCTTTGATGGCATGGGATGTTATCATGCTAGGAGTGGTGAAATGTCCATAAGAAGGAACTACAGGAAAAAACATTCTTAACGGTGTATTGATTGATCATGCATGAAGATTTTCTCATGTTCAAATTTCAAAATAGAGACAAACCATACAAGGAAAGTGTGTCTTCTCCTGAATTCCATAAAAGAAAATTGCACTTGTCAATTACCATAATATGCAAGTTCTGTATCCAGTATACTTTTTCAATGGTGTGTGATAGATATTCAGAATCATAGTTGTAAATGGCATGTGTGGCATAGCTATCACCCCACAACTTCAGGTGTGGCATACCTAAAAAAAAGCCTCTTCTAAATTTTTTCCCCCATCGTAGTTCAATTATTTTTGCCAGCAACTCCTCGACTAGGAGTGACATGGAATTATGGATTGTGTTACATTTTTATTGTGTGTACTTCATTTTGGATGTTGGATGTGATATAAATTTTAAATTGGGATGTGTTTTGAATTTTTAAATTGGACTGATAATTAAATGTGCTTTAGTTTGAATAAAATCTATTTGTATTATGATTTTCATATATATTTTCATTTTTCAAAATATCTTCATTATGGTGCCTGCCAAGGCATAAAACAGGCTTTATGCAACACCGAGCCGTGCGCCACACCCATCTATGAACTATGTTCAACATTCTACTGCTTTCAACTTCTATATTGTGTTCAGTGAAAACAACATATGTTTGCACATAAACTGGTTCAAGAAGAAAAAAAATAAAATGAAAAACATACATAAGAATAAAATAAATAAAAGATCTGTAAGGACTCTAAACTTAAAATGTGGAGGCCACAGGTGGCAAACAAAATACTACCTCTGTTTTTATAAATTGAAAGAGAGAAAATGGAGTGTTTTATTAGTTTAAGTAAAGAGAAAATTCCCAAAAGTTGTAATGTAACAACTATTTATAAAAGTATTAAAAAGGAAAACATAACAACCTTACAAAATCAGAGAAATTATGAAGCACGCTTGTTCGGTTTAAGAAATCATTTAAGTTTTCCAACAGTAGAGATGAAATTGGGAATGGACATCGGTAACAGCTGACAAATGGCATGTAACAATTTTGGCAAGATCCAAAACAATGAAATCTTCATTATACACGTTATCCTATCCTCCACGCACAAAGTGGTGTCAGTGAGTAAATATTCATTGAAGTCTAATTGGAAGAGGAAGGGAAAAATCTTAATGGCTGATTCAAAAGGATACTTGGCAAATGAAAGGAGGTGAGGCTAGTGATAGTTTATTTAACCTACTATTTATGGAGCTTAAATCAACAAAAGATTGAGAAACTTACGAAGCATGGTCATATGAACTTAGAATGCCCTTGTGAGGCCAAGGATAGTTTGGAACATCCAAACCATGTTCAGCCTCGTCACAGGATGCAATTGTTGCAAAACTCAACAGCCCTGATACACCTGCTCCAACTAGGGCCAATGCCCCCAAGGATTTTGAAGCGCCAGATCCAAGGCCTTCATGCCCTTTCTTGGAAAAAAGAGATGCCAAAAGTGGGGAAGACTGCAAGAACAAAAGTTGAGTTTTAATTTTCTGAATCAAATACACATACATACAAATAGCTACATAGCTATAATATGTCTATGAATGTACATATCTCCACAAACCTGCAAACTGGCCATGATGATCAATGGTTTCAGTCAATAAAACACACATGTATTAAGTTTGAATTACTAATGGGATACTAATAAACGAGTCAAAATACTTGAGAACAGAGGATAGCTAGAAGCAAAACAGAGACACAATATTCCTTCCAGTCGTTTACAATCAAGTTTTATATATTTTGCATATCCATTGTCAGACAAGGTGCAGCTCCAAAGCATGAACTCAGGCATTGCTATCCAGCAGATGAGCAGAATAATAATATACAACATAAAGTAAACATAGAGTAAAGTAATAAAAAACACTTAATGCCGTACATTGCTTTGTGATTGAAGTTTCTCTCTCAGGAACCGGTGAATTGCTCTACCTCCAAACATCTTAAGAGGGAACCCTGCCTATTACTCAGAATATGAAAGAAGAAATGAGAAAAGAATGAACATATGAAGGAAGAAATGAATAAACAAAATCATATGATAAATAGACGGACCAAAGTACATCAGCAACAAGAGGTGAGTAGCATTGACATTCTTAAAGTTGAATGCCACAGTTAATTCAAGTAGCACACACTTATCTAGGGGAAAGAGATGCCAAAATTTTGCATGTAGTGATTGTATGCTGGACAAGCAGGCACAAACGGAAATAACAAATTTTGCTTTTTTACATTTGGAGAGGGATGCCTACTGGAAACTTGTTAATTGGCTGCAACTTTTGTTACACCAAATACGAGCAAGGAAATATTTGCAGAGGAAATAGCTTTTCTACCAAACAAATTGGCATCTAAAGTGCCCATTACCAATTACTGTATTGTATTGGATGATATATTGCCAAACAGATGCACAATACAATATACAATTCAATTCAGTTTTACTTCAGCATTTCAACATTTGCAAATAAATAAGAAATGTCCAAGCTGCCTCCTTCGTGATTCACATATTAGGCATACAATGAATATGCTAGAGATTATTCCCATCCTCATCTCCATCACCCCAACAATAGGGTTTCCACCATTCGGCTTGTGAAAACAGGCAAACCCCAAAAATTAGAGACACTGCACATAATCATGGTTTTACAACCTTATTTGATTCTAATTCTGTTGTTAGGACTTAGGAGGTATACAACTGAACATAGAAACCCCATAGACAACAGACACATATAACACCAATATGATCTATTTATTTTAGCAACCTCTTTTCTAAATGTAAATCAACCCTCCCCAACACTGCCCCTGCGTGAGGCAAATCAAAACAGCTAAAACCATCATACAACTCCATGTCAATTCACGGCGCTCGGTGCAATCAGAAATCATTCGGTAACAAGAAAAATCTGTCTAATTCGTCATTTACGGCTCGAATTAATTCAGAAACACAGAAAATCAGAAATCGTATACATATACGACATTAAAAGCTAGAATTGATAAAGCAAAATCAAAATCTACCGCAAACATTCGCATAGTATCAGTGAATACACAGCCCCAACTCCAACGGCGAAAAAAATTTCAGAACATCATCATACGGCCAAAAGTAGCTATGTAAATAAAATAAAATGAAAAATTTATGTGAAATCGTTGGAAGACAGATCGAAAACATACCGAAAAAAATGAATCTACCTTAAAACGAGGACGAATAGACTGTGATTGGCGTCGAGCGCTGTTAAGATCCGAGGAGAGAAGAGGAGGAGGACCGGTCTTGGGAAAATAAGTATACAGATGTTTCAGGTGCGAGAGGTTTTCGGCTTCGGCCATTTGGGCTGAGTTAATGGGCTTGGGTCGACCCAACAATGTTGGTTCATAACTAATTTGTGGAGTTACAAATTCAATTAGTTCGGCAGGTCCACAAAAACCAACACGTTTTGGCATTTGGCAAAGATCATTGCCCAAAAAGCCGAATGGAAGTATGATATAGTACTACTATTTTGCAGTCAATATCATTGTTAACCATTACCATTATCTAATTATTATTAGATTTTCGCATGCTGTAAAATGGAATATGGTTGAAGTCGCAGTTTTTATCAGTTTGGACCTTCCACCTAAGCTTAATCCCCGCGACAATTTTTTTTTTGGGTGGCATTTTGAAATTACAAAATGGACTGTACTACATTAATTTGCAGTTGCATGAAAAATGCATTGTTTGTAATATCTAGTATATATTTATATTTATTGCAGTCTGCAGATAAGCCAGAATCCAATTCCTTCTGATGCTAGACGAAAAATACATGGCAAAATTTTAATTCCTCGATGTATATGAAAAGTGCCGCTAATAAGCGACTCAGCAACCCGGATGCTTCTCGATGTATATGTCAAAACTCATTACGGCAACTATTTTTATGGAAATAAAATATTGTTGAATTGTTACTTCAATCTATTTGTTTTCTTAGCAAAATTGTTAACACTACTGAAAAGTCCAGAGTCTTAATACAGTAGTAAGACAATAGATCGAACAAACAAAATATAAAATCACCAAAAGGCAGAGACCAAAGTAGCAACGTAGTAGTAGTATCTATAGTATATACTATATACCCAAAAAATAAGCATACATCTGTAAAGAAAAACTAAAATACAGGACACCAAACATCACAAAAATTGTTTACAAACGGGATAGAACTACTACAAAATGACCGGTGAATGCCCAAATGTTTGGGCAGAGGCAAGAGAACTTCCCTAAGAAACAAAAGACTGGACCATATGAAATTGCTAGTTGACCTTGGCACTTCTATCTTTACACAGCATGTGCCATTCCTGCAGCACAGCCACTTGAAGGGCGCGGTGTTCGACTTCCTCCGGAGTTAATTTGAACAATGTTGTAGGTCCCTTGTTTTTACCATCTTCTTCCTTGTCCTCTTCCTTATCGTCCGTGTCTTCCTTTTCATCCTTGTCCGATTCATCTTCCTTCTCTTCTTTATCTTCGGATTTGGGGGATTTTGGCCGAGGTCGGGCAGCTTTCAGCAGTGCAAGACGTTCCATTGAGATTCTCAGCCTCTCCGCAGCGGCTTCTTTGACTTCATCTTCTGGCATATATTCAATAGTGCCATCGGTAAGGTCATCCATCCAGCCCTGCAGGTCTGCGCCAATCTCCTTCGTGATGGATGCATCCGAAGCTCGGACCACAAATTTGCAGATCATAGTGGTGGTTTCATCACCAAGGTCTACATTTCTGCTCACTTCACTAGCGCCAAAAATCATCATTCCAATGAAGCCTCCGTACCAAGTTTTAGCAGCATAACAAAGCTGTTTTGGACCCAAAATCTATGTCAGAAGACAGCTGATATTGTAACATCAAAAGTTCAGGCAGGATTTCATGCCTTGATTGTGGTGATCATTTTCCTACCTCGAATTATTTTCAATTCTAATAAGTAAAAATTTACAGAAATTCAAAAATATATTAAGCCATCCAAGGAAAACAAATGACTGTATGCTCGTTGGACCTATATTTTGTAACAGTTAAAAAAACTAACCTGAAATCCTGCTACAGTTCGGATGACGTGCGAGCAAACCTTATGGAAAGGCTTAGTTGATAGTGATTTCAAACCACTGAGGAAAGGAGACTCGCCATACTGCTGCGCAGCAGTAGCCTTAAAACCACTTCCTTCATATGTATAAGTGCCGGTACACTCCACTATAGCAGGTAAACTAGGCCACAAACGAAAATACTCGACTGGAGAGATTTTATGAGGTAAAAGCAATTCAGTGAGAGGAATTTTGTATGGTTGACATCTCAAAATAACAGGATCCCCGGTTTCATGCCTCAGAGTTTTCTTTTGTCTATAAAGATGTGGATCATCTTCTGAATAGTCACCTTCATAACGTGCAGAAGCACCACTACCATAAAAAGGGTAGTAGAGAGCTTGGACCCAAAAGGCACATCGCTCAAAATGTGAAACACCAACAGTCACACTGCTTGATACAGGTTCCTGAAGTAATGGAAACAAAGATCTTAAAAAACATACTAAGTACAATGTAAGCAAGGAACGGAATATCAAACAGCAACAGAAAAGGTGACAGTCAGTTTAAAATAACAAAATACAAGAATAAGGACAAGAAGCTTTATTTGGTAAAATGTCTTCTGCAGTATGAGCAATATAAGACATATCACGATCTTGAAAATTAACCGAGGATAGTCCCATTGTTATAGGATGGAAACAACTCCCGACGTTTCAAGGATAAGGTTTTTATCATCAATTATTGTATCTCCAGTAGTATACCATTGTATGCTATGCATACTAAGAATCTGAAAAATGCATTAATAGTTTCTTTCAAAGAACTTTCCCCACAAGAGGATAAAGTAACAACATACAAAAGAAACAAGAACATCTACGATTTATTAATAGCAGGTTTCTTTAATTCAAGTGAAAGCATGCCTACGATTTCACCTATAGAGTAATATGCTCCCTAGAGGAGAGAAGCATGACCAAACTCAAACACAACTTCTGATACACCATAGTATTTTCTCCAGTATACTAAGTTTAGATCAAAACATCAACTTGGGGTAAAAATTGCTGCACTAAACTCAACCTCCAAAAAGACATGAATAAGTTTTGCAGTGTTATGCCAGATTCCAGAAGTTCAAACATATTATGCAACAAAAATTTGAAAATATTCAACACCATCAACCAGGGCTACTTAAGAAGGGAAACACAAAAAATGGCAACATTCCTCCTACATTTAAAAAGAACCACATGGATTGAGGAAGAATGAAATGTTCCAACTTAACCTGTGAGTTAAGATCACGAAGCTGTCGCACTGCTTGAGTAGAACCATTCATGAAGTAGAGGCCACCAGTCAGTCCAACTCGAATGTCTACACGATTTAGCTCGATCTCTGTCAGGTTCAAAACCTGAAATTATTAAGTGGAGCCTGTAAATCAGATGAACTGCACCGTATACAAAGGATCGAAACTTCATTTCCACAGCTCTAAAACCACATAAATGGCAAGGAATCAGAAGCTATGCTCATTTTCTATACAAATTCAGTGAATTTATCCAATTTTGTTTTATATTTTATTTAAAATATACGGTGTTTGTTGTTTTAAGACAGAAAACAAGCTGTTACAAGAACAGAGCAACACCAAAATGATCTAACAACAGATCGGCTAACCTTTAAATGTAGAGTAATCTTGCCATCATTTGGATCTGTTAAATGATATCCTTCAACATAGCAAGGATCACTACCACCACTCAAGGTAACTGCATTCGGAGGTTCCTTAATAAAACTTGAGTTAATCCCCTTTGTTAACAGTTGAGTTAACTCATTTGGATCTGGCCTCCAAAGTTCTAAAATAGCCTTATGAACTAAACCCTCAAGTTTTCGATCTTGAGCAGCAGACACATCATAGAACTGAACAGTAAGCTTGTGGTGAGTAAATGGATAATCTCCCCTGGCATCACTAACCCCAGCCCATCTGGAAAGGAAGACAAAAAGAAGTGGGGATAAGAGAATGCCAAAAAAAACAAAA
Organism: Hygrophila difformis; assembly: GCA_030278955.1. Lineage (NCBI taxonomy): Eukaryota > Viridiplantae > Streptophyta > Magnoliopsida > Lamiales > Acanthaceae > Hygrophila > Hygrophila difformis. The sequence continues at coordinate 50,223,152 of JAOANR010000011.1, forward strand.
AACAAAACAAAAAACAAAATAAACAAAAGACAGCCCAAATTCCGTTTACAGGGGAACCTATTTCATATGAAAAACTACATTAACCATGGGTCGAACAACAAGAAGGCATTTTTCCTAACTTGTGCCACTGGGCAACGTGCAAATAGACAACAAGAGGAAATGGTCAACAATATTGACTTTTCATATGTAAAATCATGCTCCAACTGGAACAGATTGGGGAAATTTCGGATCCTGTCTACCCTGATTGTTAGAACTCATAAACAAACCAAAACTAAAGAACACCAGGTAGAGTAGATTATTGAGAAGCTTTGCATTTGCATAACAAAAAACTCGATTAAGCTTTTGCAGGGGATGTTGAGACACAATCTTTTACCACAGCAACAACCTTCCTGACCGTAAATGGATGGCCACCCACAACATTTCTCACAACAAACCGAGAAGCAAAAAAGGTATGAATGAAGAAACATTTTAGTACTTCAATGCATCTTTACAGCCTCTCTTTAAATTGTCTAGATATCATGTGTGTGTAAAGTTGTGTGCACATATGCAATATAATCTATATCTAATGCATGTGTTAACAACACACATAAATGTAGATGATAAGAACAAGTGCATTAATCTTTTGTGAAATGGCCCGTATCTCCTAGAAACACATTTTTTTACATAGTGAAAGCATTCTCTTATTTAATATCAGTATGTAAATCTAGGATAGATTGCTCACTTGTCATCTGCATGATTAGTAACATATTTAATTCTTTGTAGTATATATCGGCATTGGTGCCTATTGACGGAATCAGCAGAAGGATTGATTCTAAACTCTTCAAGCTCTTTAGTCAACAAAAGTCCAGCCCTAGGATTGCGTGATCCCAAACGCTGTGCACACAGGAGAACTGCTTGAACATCCTGAAGCCGATTTGTTGCACTTGCAGAAGAATCTACATTAAACAGCACTTTGTGGACATTTGAAACAATGATATTTAAGGGATCCTCAGGATCATCAGAAAGAAGAGGGTCCAATCCCTCTAAATCAATATGCTCCGAAATAGCCCATATCAGACGAGCACAGATTCTAGGAGTGTTAACCTGCCAAAGATACATTGTGTAAACATGTACTCTAATGATCTGTGTTATAAGATGATGCTACAAAAATATCAATAGTCTCAATCTAATGACATTCACACATTGAACCATTATGAAAAACACTCAACCTGCATCAAGTATTAGCCAACACACAGAATCTGAGAAGTTCTAAACAGAGATGTAATGCAGTTAGAATCTGTGGGTAGCTAGATGGTAACTATGGAGGAACAACTAAGTGCCAAAAGCACATGAATGTTGAAGCAGTAACATGTGGATCCAACAGGAGCATGGAATCATAACTCTAAAATTCCATGTTGGAGAAAAAATAACTTTGCGAACCTCACGAAGATCTTTAACAAGTTCCCGCTGCAAGTTTTGCAACCTTGTTTCATTGAGTATCTGATCTTGGGATGCCCCATCTTTGACTCTTTTCACACCACCTCTGGTATCATAAATATGGCAAAGCCTAACAAGCAACTTTAGGTAGCAATCAATGGCATATATGCGGCCCTCACAATCCCATTTGACACATGGCCTACACACTTCCACCACTTCCAAAGCTGGTTCTGTCCAGTTCAATGCACCATAACCAGTTCCATAAGCTAAGGCACCAATGACCCTGCTCTCCATACCAGAACTCTTTTGTTCAGGCAAAGGAAGGGACAATTGGAAACAGCTCTCCACAAGCATTGCAACTAGTTCTTCTCTGAACAAACTTTTACTGGTGACACTGTTGAGATCATCCTTGATTCTAGCATCTTCAAAAAGTGAAGCAATATCAGTTCCAGCAAGAGGCTTTTGACCTCGGCGTACACTCTCTTTTGCAAAAAGATCAACACAGAGGGCAGTACGACAAATGCAAGCCAAAGCATGCATTCGGTCCGATTCTGTCCTCAAGTTCCTGACCATATGAAGCAGCCTTTTAAACAGTGAAACCTGCAGTAATGATCAATTGCATATCAAAAAATGGTCGCCACATGGAAACTACCATGTGAGATGTATGCATATTGCATAGATATTAAGAGAGAAAAGGATTGCAGCTAAGGCTCCTGAATCAAGTTTCACGGTCATACAGATACACCAGGGCGCATTATTTGCAATTTCACAGTCATACACAAGGTTTACAAATAAATCAACATGTCTTGTGCTAGCTTAATAAACAGTCAACTCAATATCTGACTTGCTTATTTATCCTAACAATCTTAGCTAAAACAATATGAATTCATATTACCATGTACACTCACATGGAGAGAATGAGCATTAGTGCATAACAATATAAGATTCAAACAACAAGGTAAACAACTAAGACTGAACAAAACACCACATACCTGCATGCTAAGGTCAAGGAGATGCAGATTAGTTACGACAGCTCTAACTATACTCTCTCGAGCAGAAGAATACTCTTGTCTGTCCCAAAGCGTAAGAATAGCAATAATAGACGTGGAAGCCCACTCAGGTTTTCCTCCAGGCACATCAGCCAAGTATAACATGTTAATCCCCACCTCAAATATCAAAGCAGGATCCAAAGATGATGCCAAAAACGGTGCCAAATGTGAAATAACATCCGAAGCTCCCACAAACCTCTCTGCAGAATCTAATATCACATCATCATTCTTATTCTTTGATGAAGCTGAAAGCTTCTTGATCTCTTCAATCGAGCCCGAAGCCACTGCTTTCACCCCGTAAACTAGCGGATAAATAGTCGCTCTGAAGCTTTCCACTGGGAGGATCAATGATCGAGACATCAATGAATTTCTTCTTTTCCAAACAAAATCGACCATTGATGAAATCCAATTCGATCGAATGGCGACAGAGTTTTCAGTATCAACAAGCTTGTCTCCAGCAAGTCGACTCATCCTCTTTGATTCAAACTCCTGAAATAGTTTCCCTACGGATTCAAAAGCGACCTTTGAAACAGCATCTGCTTTGTCAAGCATGTTTTGTGCAATCCGATTCCACCAATTAGAGACGCGATCGAGCAAGTTAATATTGTTCTCACACAATGTAACTAGATCGTCACGCGCGAGGATGCAACCCAGAGTTTCCGTAATCGAAAATCGAAGATTGTCGCTTGGCGAATCGAAACAAGCAGAAATTTCTTTGTTGCAGTCATTGATAAGCTTGCCCAGGCGGTAGGAAGGGATCGCAGCTAGAATCGAGACAGCGGCAGCGGTAACATCAGGATCTGGGAAATCAAGGTCGTTTCGAATGCCCGTGCACACAGTTTCCCATAGATCCGGAGTTAATCGAGTGGAGCGGATGAGGTCGAAAGCGAGCTTCTTGGAGATGGCTGAGGCCGGCGCGGCGACAATCTCTTCAACAGCGGATTTTGCGATGACGGAGATGTCGTGTCCCGCCGCAGATTGTTGCAACGCCTGAAGTAACGCTCCGGACTGCCGGAGAGCGTCGTTGGAGCGGAGGTCTGCTTGGATCTGAGCAAAAAGTATGTCCATTTTCCGGTGTTAGGTTTCAACCAATGAATTCAACTGAAACACCAGAACTACAGCCGCCGCTGCATGACTTCCAATTGAACTTCCGATGGTGGAGCGGCGGCAGCGAAGAATTCCAATGAGAGATTGATCCCCGGCGAAATGCAGGAGGATCTGTAACGCAGTCGACGACCGTGGAGTTGTTTTGTACCGCAATGCTCAACTCTATATTTCAAAGTTGCTCGTTTAAAACACGCTTTATGTAAAAGGCGCTTAAGGGCTTTCACTAAAAATTGCTTCATATAAGCGTATAAATTGCAAAAGAACATTTTTCGTTTTTTTTGGAAGAGACATTTTAGTATACACTTCACTAATCACCGCACAATTCCAACGAAATCAAATTTGGATGGTAATGTCCCTCTCACAATTCCATCCTCTTGCTTGTGAAACATGTCCATTTTTCTCAAAATTTACTACGTACAACATTTCTATCGAGAGATAATATGGTAGCAGATGCACTTGCACGTTAGAATCGGTCTTTCCGTATGGGAAGTTGGATCATCGTGGAGTGCTTCTGGTTCATGTCTTGCCGGAGTAGCCCTTGTGGTGAAGTTATTTTGGAATAGGTGTCCGTCCCTTGTGTTCCACTGCAGTATTAATGAGCCAACTAGTTTAATACCGGAGAGTATTCACTGCACCTAAAGTAAAAACTTATAAGGGGGAATGGTGGATCCTGATATATGATCAATTTGAGGCATACATCATTGCAAGAAGAAACACATACCTCTTGTAACTGTTCAAGAGGTTAATCCTATGCTAGGTCTTGAGGAACTGAATCAAAATCATCAACTAAAGTTTGAGGCATACATCATTTGAGGCATACATCATTGCAAGAAGAAACACATACCTCTTGTAACTGTTCAAGAGGTTAATCCTATGCTAGGTCTTGAGGAACTGAATCAAAATCATCAACTAAAGTTTTTGGTGCTACTTTCTTGATAAGTATGCTGGATGGATTAACTTGCCGAGACCCTTAAAGATTCTTTAAGATTAGTTATTTCTGACTAAATTTCTGCAACAGTTCAAGATATATACTAGCTTCTAAAAACACTGATAAACAAAAAAAAAAGCACCTAAGGATATGATGAGTTGGTGCAATGCCCACTAGTTTTTCTATTGTTCGGAAAAACTCGGTATGTGGTGAATGACAGCATCCCATCCATCTGGTTCATTGTTGAATGAATTTTGCCCACTGAATATATGGAAAGAAAAACTAATACTCTAACAGTACTTCATAAGAATTAAGACAGACAACTGACAGCATCATACCCAAAATAAAAAAAAACAGTGAGGAATTTAGGATTCAGTCGTCACCTACCACCGAAAGCAGATGCATCCAAGCCTCCTAGGGGCTGTTAGGGCAGAGGCATATACTATTTCTCAGCGCACCTGGGGCTTTTCTGTTTGCACAAACATCCTAACCTTGGATCAGCAGCAGATCAACATAAAACTTCTCATGATGGGAGTAAAACCAAACAGAATGAATCCATGAAACAAATGAAAGGGTGATTCTATCAACATATCCTACTTTGCTAACCACACACACTTTACAAATGCAAAATTTAAAAATTCACATAATTCCACCCACACCCACCACCCATTTATCTAAATTACCCTCAACAAGTTTTCAACCTATAGGAGACTGTTTGGCCATCAAAACCGGACATAGCTACTCTAACTTAACAACATTCATAACGAGATGAATAGATAAGCCTCGATCTTTTATGGAGATTTAATAATTATATAAAGCATGATGCAACAATAATCACAACATAAGCAAAAACATGTAGTATATGCAAACGAGCTCAGAGCGTCATTACATAATGAGCAATGTAAACTTTAATGTATCTATCTTTACAAGTGATAAGTTGACAAAGACTTATCCATAAAACCCATAAAACCCACTCGTTCGACATATCTCATAAAGGTTTTGGGTGTTAATCCCTTAGTTAATGGTTCCGCTATCATTAAAATCGGTGCTAGAAAGCTATATTTTTGCACTCTCTTTTACAGCCAAGTACTTCAATTCCATATACTTAGCACCTTATAAGTACTAGCCATTCTTTGGAAAGAAGACAGCTACCAGAATTATCATAATAGATTGGTAACGGCTTGGATATACTATAGACAACTCCAAGTCCTGACCACAATCCTTGAACTGTGACTCCAAAGCAGGCCATGAATTCAGCACATATAACCAAATGTAGACTTTCTCATGTCAACACATGTGGCATAGTCTGAATCAAAATATCCCATCACTTTGCGATGATCACTCCCCATATGCAAGAGCATATGATTCTCATGTGATTTACAGCTTTCCATTCCAATGACCCATTCCATTTTCATCATAAAACAATGATTCAGCAAATTTATTATCTAAAGAAGTTAGTAAAGTAATTTTCTCCGCCCCAGTTTAGAATATCAAAAGAACCACAGATATAAGTGTTTATTATCTCAAGAAGTTGAGTGCCTTTTTGTGGAAGATTTCTTAAGTGTGGTTTTGATTTGCTTGTGTTTAATGAAATTCACATGCAACTCCTAATCACTATAATCTAGTTGAGGTATTATTTCATTTTTCACTGGCATCAATAACCTTTCTTGGGAAATGTGACCTAAAGGTTGATGCCACAACATCGCAGAACATTCATTCTGTGCATTTCATTTTAGTTTATAACACTCAACTTCTTGAGATAATACACACTGATATCTATGGTCCTTCTGATATTTCAAACTAGGATGTTGAAAAGATTTTATCACTTTTTATAAATGATTATATATATTTATATTCATGTATACTTTCATTATGATTTGTAGAAAGAAAATAATTTTGAGCAATTATCAACACAAACCGGCACAAACCACCATGTTTCTTTTTTTCACTACCCAGAATACAAGCATTCTCAAGCCAATATTAATGAAATTTGCAGACTTCATGCCAAAAACAAAAATAAATTGCAATCAATCAATTAACTCTAATGCGGTGATCCTATTTGCACAACCATTATAAGAATCATGAATACACTACAACCAAGCTCTGATATCACATGTAATATTATTTTTAACTCACACAATCAAATGTTTTAATATAAAAACTTGTATTGAGTATAAGTATTTGAAAGGATTTGGAAGGATTCACATTTAAAAATCCTTCTAAATTCATTTTTCGTAAAAATATATATATTGGGAGTTGGGGATTTTGAAATCCTTAATTATGGATTTTGAAAACCCACCGCCCCCTAGGATTTTACTCTCCTTCATTTACGGATTCTTGAATCCTGCCCAATAAATTCTACTATACTTCCTTTTATCACAAATCTTTTGACAATTATCAAACCAAACAGATTATCCAAATTACTGAAAAATTCCAACAATCCGAATGCCACCTCAAGAAATTGAGGATTCATGACTCTAAAATGTGTAGTGTGTACAAAGCATGTGAAAAAATTCATTTACCTGGATTTATCATGGAAATGAATATCGTTCTTTCTCGATGGTTGATTTTCCGCCCCTCTGCCTTACTTTTTTTCTTCTTCATGACTAGAAGGGTATCTTGTTGCAAGCCTTTCTTTCTCCACAGTCCTCCCCCTGTTTTCTGAGTCTTCTATTTTGTTCTCAAAAAAAAAGCCGTCCATCTATTGCAGACAGACAATAAATAAGAGAGGAAGAAGTATATTTCAATTACAAATTCCTCACCATCAAGTCAACTGGATTGCCGGAAGTTACAATTTCATTGTACCCCATAAATAAAGTAGTTTTCAAATTCATTAGGCGAGTTAAAATTACAAAAATATTTTTCATTGCCGGAAGTTACAAATTCCTCACCATCAAGTCAACTGGATTGCCGGAATTCAAAATTCATTAGGCGAGTTCAAAAAGGTTAACATGCTGATATTGCTAGTCAAAATTCATTAGGCGAGATTATCTTATTATCCAAACACCCACTAAATATATATTCCTAATGTAAGCCAATCAATTATCCAAATGGAGAAAGCATAGCGGGTATAAACTTAGGAAATACGAATTTGACTATTCACTTATGGGCTTATGGCATATAGCTTACTTCCACAAATTTGGCTGAGAGCACTTTGCAGAAACATTCCTATGAGCTGCTGAAGATGAATAATTTGGAGGCTGGAGAAGAATTGCCCGCAGGACCTGCATTGTTCACAAAATTTTGGATCTTTCTTTTCATCTCTAAAAGAACACATGGAGTTCCCTAAAGAGAAGTTGTTAATTCAAATCAATAGGAAAAAAACCATTCTGAGAATATAGCTGTCAAGACTGGTAAATTATTCAGATACCAAACGTAGTCGCTCATAGCCTCAAGTAAGAAGCCAGGTGAAAAATGCGCAAAGAAAAATTAACCATGTAAGGACCCTTATCTAAACACCAACAGAAGATAATCAAATCTCAATAATCTCATTGAAAACTAATCCACTCAGCCAGCTAATTTCATTCCATCACATAAATAAGTGCATTCCACATTCAGAAAATATAGAAATCAATTAACCAGTTGGTTAACTGATCGTTCTCAGGGTAATAAATAAAAACACTCACAATATGCATCGGAGGCCACGGGAATGCATCGGAGGCCAGAATTCGCTGACTGGAATCATAATCCAGTCGTGCCGGCGGAAATCTTCGTAATGTTTCATCGCATAAAGCTTCTCCTTTTCGAATTGTCTCCCAGCGGATTAATCGATTTTGAAAGCCCGATCAGGAACAGAAACGATTTTCTCTTCGATTTTCTGTTACATAGGAGGCGATAACGCGAAATAGCCGGTAAGCTGAAATGGGCCTTTCCAGGGCTTCATAGAATTCAGGTCCAATATAATTGGCCCAGATCTAGTGGATCAATTTTTGGGCCGATATTATAATACTGATCGAGAGTTCTCCTGCAAGGAGTATGAGTTGCAGCTGAAAAAATCCAACGAAATGGCGGATTACCATTACGTGTACAAGGATGTCGAAGGAGCCTCGACGCAGTGGGACGATATTCAGAGGAAACTAGGAAATCTACCGGAGAAGCCTGCGCCGTTCAAGCCCGATCCTTTCACGCCGGCTGAGGACAATGAAACCAAGCAGAAGGACAAAGGATGGATCGACGAGAAAACCGAGGAGGAGCTGGAAGATCTCGAAGATGATCTCGATGATGATCGATTCCTCGAAGAATACAGGTAGTGATTTTCCTTTTAATTTCACTTTATGCTTTGCTGATCTATGAGTGGATTTAGCTTTCCGTATTCTGAAGTAGGAAATTTTGAAAATTGGAGTTTAAAGGTTGTGGTTTTGGCTTGTTGGGAGATCGATTTTGAAATGAATCCTTGAATTGAGATTAGCTAAAGATGCTTCCTTGCTTCTTGTACAGAAAAAGTGGCCATCCTGAATTGAATGAACTGAATCTGTTGAGGACAGAATTCCAGAGGATAAATCACTTCTAATAAAATTTATTTCATATGACTGATAGGAAAAAGAGGTTGACTGAGATGAGAGCAGCAGCCAAGATTGCAAAGTTTGGTTCTGTAATTCCAATTTCAGGATCTGATTTTGTTCGTGAAGTTTCTCAAGCTCCTGAAGACGTTTGGGTTGTAGTGTTGCTGTATAAAGATGGGTAAATACTCCTGGTTGTTAGCGGCAATTATTTATTGTTCCTTCCTTTAAGAGTTATTGTATATAAGTGAATGTTTATCAGTTGTATTTGAACGTTTTTATCAGTTCCCTGGCTGCCTTTGTGCAGAAACGGTAACTGCGGTCTGCTTTTACAATGCTTAGAAGATCTGGCAAAAAGATACCCAGGAACCAAATTTGTCAAAATTATATCAACAGAATGCATTCCCAACTATCCTGACATTAATCTTCCCACTATTCTGGTTTACAACAATAGTGCTGTCAAGGCAACTTATGCGGGAATGCAGAGTTTTGGACGGAGGTGCACTCCTGAAAGTATGTCATCTTTATCTTTTTCTTGCTGCATTTGAGATGCTGAGTTTTCACGTTTTTCCTTGAAGTTAGTAGTTTCAGGTTGTGCAACTTAGTCATTGGACCATGCAGATTTCTCATCGAGTGTTTTGAATAGTTTTAATTTTTGTTAAAGATTTGAATTTTGAACGTGCATCATGTATGGCTCATGGATCTTTATAAATTTGAAAACAAGTTGGGCAGGGACGGGGAAATGTGCATTTGGAGCATGTAGGGTTTGATCAATTTATCTATCAATTGGAGTAATGCAAATGATACCTTCATTACACTCCCTATTGATGACTATCCCGCAAATTAGCATAAAACATACAAGGCTCTTGATTCTAAAGGGCCTTAGGCCCTGTTCTTTTTGTCTGAAATAAGGTGTTCTGATCTGAATTTTATAAGATCTGGTCTGGTCCGAATGTTTCTGGTCTGGTCTGATTGGATCTGGTATGAATGAGTCTGGTCTGATTTTAATAAGAATAAGTAATAAGTCCTGGAAATAAGTCCTACAGAACAGGGCCTAATCCTATAAACTAAATATATTAATATATATACAACCTATTCATTCTAAGTGAATGTCCTTTTTCATGTAATAGCATTCATCTTCGGTTTGTTTTTTTGTTTTGTTTTTATGATATTTTTACTTTGCATATGTGTCCTTAGTTCTAAATCATTCTATGCATGACCCCTCCCCAGATCTACATATGGCGCATGCTAACATTAAAAGGATAAAATGCAATGGTTAAATTCCTTCATTTGAGTAATGTATTGGAAAGCTGCAGATGCCTGATTCTTTGCAATGCTCGCTTGAATTTATTACTGCAGTTGCTATAGTAGCCTTGATTTTCTTTTACGTCTTGGTTGCTGCAGTTAGATTGAAATGTAAAATGAAAATGCACTTTGAATTTTAGGTGTTGCTGTACTCTTGTGTCAGTCAGACCCAGTGCTCAACGATGGGCATGGTGGTGAGCAGTCAAGAGAAGAGGTTCTTGACGGAGTCAGGAAGAAGTTTTTGGAGAGGGTCGTAAGGGAGCGCGAAGATAATGACGATGGATCCTCGAGTGATTGATTTCCAAGTTTAGGAAATGCTGGATAATTATATGTTTACATTTCCCCTAAGAACATTGCCTAACGCTTCACATGCGTCGGATAGCATACATCCATTGCTGGCCCATCATCATGTATCCTTCAATCAAATCTTCAAATTTGAAGCATCAGATGGCATACATCCATTGGTGGCCCATCATCATCATCATCATCTATCCAATCAAATCTCCAACATTTTCATCTAAATCTAACATGAAGCCATCTTGGCTTGGCATTGTCCCCTACCTGGTTTGTATTTTTTCTTCCTGCAACTTTCTGGTCCAAACTTCTCTGTATATTCAGATACATTGTTGTAGTATTGTACTCGTGTCATTCAGCTGTCGTGATTCTCTTAACCCCATGAATTTTACTTATCTCGACTTCTCCTAAGTTCTAAGTAGTGTTTGTTTTGAATTTTGATGGAGTGTACTTAATGATGACAAGCTTGGTTCGAGCCAAGGAGGTGGTGCACAATAAGAATAAAAACAAAATCCAGATAAAGAAAAGAATCAAAAGATCACAAAAATCCAGATAAGTATCTTACTATCTTATTATTACTCTTTTCTTGTAGGCTGCTCAAACAGAAAAGAGCCTACTTTCAACAGCCAAAGCCGTGCCTCCAACATAGCCAACTGTGCTTTTGAGTCACATACACGCCTTTAATTCCTTTCTATACATTTCAAAATTATACCATGAACTTATCAATGAGAGTTCACCAAGTTCAGGCCATCCTTACCATTTCACACAAACCCTAATAAGCCCAGTCATCTCACAGAATGCCCAATACCAGGGGAGAAAGAACCAATCAATTCGATATATTCATCAAGGAAAAAATCCATTGGCTAATACAGCTAAAAGCCTACATAAATCACAGGCCTCCATCCTGAATAAATACAACCTACAACAGTCTAAAATCTTCTCCAATTCGGCAGAGATTGCAGAACCTAATTTTCCTACCACCATTAAAGATATTATCATGTATATAAACAGTTACACTCCAGGCAAAACCACTGCAGCTATCATTACTCTCTGTACCTAAGTCCCTAACCTGAATCTAAATCCCGGATGTGTTCTAAAATTACAAACCTTGGATTCATTGTTCCATCGCTAGAAGCTTCAATTTGGAACCATCTCGCAGCATAATATCACCATAGGCAATCTCCTGCTGCACATCTATGTAATCCTGACTTTTCAAAACCTGTAAATCAATAAAAATGTTGTGCACATAAATACTAAGATAATAACTGGCACAACAAAAGTTACAGCACTTCGGGAAAAAAAAAATGAAAAAAAAAAACAACATAAATTAATACCAGTATCTCATAAAACAGCCTTGCACTTGCTTCCTTTGTTCTTTCTGCCATCAAATGTGACATGTTTAATGCTTCACTCTCGCCTTTCATTCTTTTACGTGTAGCCGCGAATATCTTGAGGAGATGGCTACCCAGCATTCTTATCAGCATTAAAAAAAAAAAAAAAGAAAAGAAAAATCAAAACGGAGCTTGATATAAAGCGCAAAGTCAGAATCTAGACTTTCCAATCATTACCTTGTTCTAGCAGACAATGTATCTGGAATGAATATCAGTCAGAAAGAGAAACCATGTCAATAATGGTGGAATAAACAGACATTCCTAAAACATCAAATAAGTAATATGTATACTTACAATTTCCCAGGTCATCTTCATCATATGAATTGTCTTCATCATATGAATTTGTTTCCTGATAAAAAAATTTTTAAAAAAATAGTACTCTATTTAGAATCCTCCAGAATCCGGGGCCAAATCAACCACGGAGTTGGAGGAGGATTTTTTTTTAAAGAAAAGAATTATATAGTATTTTGAGATACATAAAAGCATAAAGAATAAAATTACTATGTCGCACAACACTGCAGACAATTTCAGTCCTCCATTTGAAGAGGATGACTTCTCGATGCTCCCAACTGAGGCGGGAGATTCCATGGCATCCAAATCAACAATTGCTTCGAACTCATGTGATCTCAATTGGAACATATGAGAAGCAGGTGTTCTGGGAGCAATCAAAGTTTGCCCAGGGGAACTCTCAGTAGCATGGGATCCAATATCCAGAATTTGTTCAGTAAGCACATGTGTAACAGGAGACTGTATGACATCTTTACTGAGGGCAGTACCATGGGATCCAGCATCCGGAATTTGTTCATTAACCACATGTGTAATAGGGGATTGGATGTCATCATTGCTGGGCAATAACTCCACAGCTGAAATTGCTTCTGCACAACTCTTCTCACATTGAAGAAAACAAAGATCCTCTGAGATGCCTGTATGGATCATAGCTGTCAAGAAAGAGCAACAAATTCTTGCTTGTTGAAACAAAACTCAAATGAAAGATTGCACTCACCAGAAAGCAATGGATCGATAAAGCTGGGAGTGCCATGAACGAATTTATGCTCTCTCCTAGCTTGTGAATGAGTTCTAGGAACTTTCCTCCTTTCACGTTTTAGATCGCTTGGATCCTCTATCCAATTTCTTATTACACTAGAAATTAAGATAATATTTTACCATATCAGTTTTGCTAGATTAGCTCTTACCATAAAATGATTTATCAATCCATAGCATGTCTGAACTTGATATATTATGCACATCAGCACATGTCAACATAAAAAAACAATTAATGAGATTTGGAAAAGAAAATGGGTTCATTAACTCACTTATTGGGCAAAATCATGCTCGAATCAACTAAAATCTTCCGCTTCTTCAGAATTTTCCCACTCTCTTTGGCCACAGGAGTCAGAATATCAGCAACAGTATGGCTATTTGTATCTGAAAAACGAAGAAAAGCATAAGCAAAGCATAACTTTATCAGAATAGTTAAGAACAGAAGTCCAGAAAAAGTTCACAAGGATAAAGGCATGAAATTCTTGTAGAACGACTAAACCTCTATAAATAATATTCGAGAACTTATGGTAGCACGTAAATTACTCAGTTGTCTTTCAAGTAAGGGAATCAGACGGAAAAAATCACATATGTACATAGAGTAACAAATTCAAGATGTTGCTTGTCGGTCTAATCACATTAAGATACGATCATTCATACATAACACGATACATACAGATATCTTTTTTCAAATAACTAGCAGTCTACCACAGAACAAAAGTAGATGTTAGAATCTGGGATGAAACAGAATCACCTGAAAGATTCAGATCTGGCGCTACCATAGATATGAGAAATGCATCCATCTTCTGGCAGGTCATGCTTTCAGGACTAGTCACCTCCAAACCAGAAACTTTTGGATCTGCAGGGATGGAGGATGTAGGAAATGCATCCACATTCTGGCAGATCATGCTTTCAGAGGTAGTCACCTCCAAACATTTCCTCTTATTAATGACCACATACTCTGCTCTAGCAATTGGTTCACTGAAGCTATGTGGTTCATCATCCTCAAACCTAAGCCGAGGGCTTTGGTTCTTCACATTCTTTTCTGTCACTGTAGAACAGTCTGTAGATTCATCATTGCAGCCTTTACCCTTTTCAGCCTCACTAGAAATTTTCAAGCTGGGGGAATGTTCTAAGGAGATACAACTAATGTGAAGTATCTCTGAACTTTCTACCACATCATTTCCTTTAGTAAATGGACCTACAGTATGATTGTAATCATCATCTTGAATTGGCTCCAGAGAATACGTTCTTGTATTGTCAGTAGCTGGGGTATCATTTGTTTGCTCTTTTCCAGCTGCATACAACACTGCAGGGTCTGTATGATCTTCCAACAAAGACACAGTTTCACGAAGTATCTCCAAACTTGGTACTGAAGGAGTAGTATTGTGATCTAGATATTCCACAGAATTAGACTCCACCTCTTTAGCAGCATCCAAACTTATAGCCCTTGGATTATCTGTGAATGTATTATTACGCATTTGTTCTTCTTCATCTTCATCCAACACCATTGGCTCCATCTGATCATCTAAAGAAAAACCTGTTCCCTGTAGTACATCCAAGCCAGATAACGAACTCTTCATATTAAAGGATGCGCCAATGAAAATGCCCTTGTCCATATATTTGGGTGAGAAGCTGCAACACGACATTTAGTGGCCTAAGATAACAAGGTCTCAGATGAGATGTTTAGGGAGGACATTTTTGAATACTTACTCTCTAGGGATTGTGCTATCTGCATTCTCCTGCAGGGGTCACAGAATAAAATTTTGATTTATATCAATTATTCCATATTGTTTGAAAAAACACTCGCACCAAGTCAATTTAGGCGCAAACAAATAATTTAAACCTAAAATCAGATCCCAATCACAAGAAGATATAATTTGCATAATTGTAAAATAAAAGCATGTCGAAAGTTTCTATTGCAACGTATACGGAAGTATCTACGCCATGGATTCATCAACCCTCAACATCTGATTTTAATTAGAAAATTAAAATTGGTTAGTTTAATCCAGGAAAGTATGTTTAGAATATTTGCTACTTGGTCTCGGCCTCTCGGGATCCATATAAATGATACCAAGTCATACCTTGCAGCCAATACTCAAACTATTTGAAGCATAGGTTGACTAGGTACAATGTCAAGTTGTAGTCCCCAGGTATTATGAAATGATTGTATCCCATTACTTAACTTTTCTCAACTAAACGAAAAGTAATGGATTCATGCAGAACTGGTGGAGTGGTTCAGGACTCCGGCGGAAATTGGCTTGGGGGTGTTCGTGCTAAAGGGGCCACAATGGAGGCAATCCTGGCAGAAGCATGGGCATATTACTTGGACTACAACAAGCCTAGGAGCTTGAAATCAGAAGCTGGAAGTTGAGGTGGATTGTAGCTTGGCACTTCAACCGATTAATGAGGAAGCAGAAACAACGGGAGACTACAACATCATTTTTGCTAAAATACATGAGATGAAGCAGTGGAGATGGGAACTAAGGTTCAACTTGATTCCTAGAGAGGCAAACAAAGTAATAAACTTGTTTCTTTGTGATAGGATTTAGTCATTTGGTATTGAACACTTTCCTAGACCTCCCTAAAACATTCAGGTTGTGTTGATCTCTGATTCACTCGGTTTGTATCAATCACTGCGGCCCTCCTTTACCAAAAAAAATCGGTTCGTTTAAGGTCAAGGTGGGACCATAAATGTACTACAGACCACACTGTAGTGATCGAGACTTTACCGGAATACTGTAACTCTATTTTAGTAATTATTAACTGCCACACTTAAACAATACTTCCATATTAGTCATCTACATTAATTTTATTTTTATACTAGCTCACCACCAGCATGTCATATGTTGGCATGACAATAGTGACAAGTAACAACATAAAAGAAATACAAAACTGTTTCTCAACACATGAACATGGTCCCGAAAAAGATGAAAGTGTGCAACAAGCGTACCTTGAATAGCAAGCAAATAGTGCTCTCTCTTTTCCTTGCATCTGACACAAGATATAACACCCCCATTACCCCCAGCTGCACTTATAAAATCCCTATTCCAAAAGAAAAGGAATGTGTATATATGTATACATATATAGTTTGTACCTGTAAGCGTGATTTCTTCACGCGATCTGATGTTTCTGCTGCACAATCATAAGTTCCAATGACAATAGTGAAATGCACAATTAATGAAATGCCCACAAAAACCAACACCGTAAAGCAACAAAACGACTATATATGTCATAAGACAGATGTTGATACGGTTAATAAAGCTCACCCGACAAAATCTTGATTTTCATGGAGTTCCAGATCAAATGCATCAAGTTCAAAGCTATTTGGTAGGATGATCAAATTGTGAAATTTGTCTAAAGCAGTTGGAGTTCCAGTGCCTCCCAGCTGATTTTCTTCTATTGCAAAGCCACACAGTTCCTTCAGCATGTCATTACAATCATCACATAGATACTCAACTTTTTTTGAGAAAATCCTTACAACACCCAAAAGAAGGAAGGCAAGGATTCTGTGAGTGACCACAGGAACTTCATCGTCCAAAATCTTATCTGACAAGGATTAAACATATGAAAATGAGAAAAATAATGGTTTAAGATACTATAGTATAATGAACGACCAAATGATGCTATACATCCACAAACACATTCTCCCACCTGGGCACAAAAAAACTAAATATTTATAATGTGTTTGGTCTCTTACAAACATATAAAAAGAAATCAATTGCCCTAAAGACCATCTTCAGCAGAATCTTCACATTATCACATATGTGCAACAAACTAAATTAACATCTTTTTTCAGATTCCAGCAGTACCATGAAACACCACGGCTGTCCCATAACTCACTAACAATAGATACAAAAAACCTATAGAAGGAAACCCTCCCCTCTCCCACCCCACCCCTCAAAGAAAAATGCCAGAGTTTTTTTTTTTAAAAAAAAAAAAAAAGAAAGAAAGAATTAGCAAGTGATGTGAAACTAGAAGAACAAGGTAAAATACAAATTCGCCCAACAAAACGTGCCAAACTCCAACGCTAAACTTGAAAAGACAACAAAATTTAAAAAGAACAATAAACCCTAAACAGAAATGCGCACGCAAATGTTCAATTTAAAAAAAAAAAAAAAAAAAAAAAAAAAAAAAAAAAAAACAAAACAAAACAAAACAAAACAAAACAAAACAAAACAAAAAAAAAACACTCAAGGAATATATTCTCTTCCCAGCAATTTCCCAATAAACCACATAGGAAACTAGAGATGACGAGAAAAATTCACACACAAAAATAGCAAATGATAAAAACAGACCAACAGAAGCACAAATATTGATCCTTTGGACTTGATCCTTTTTCAGCCTTTTATGGCAATGAGCAGCCATCCAAACCACGCCCAACGGCCCCTTCTTCGACAGCAACAAATGCGAGTAGAACATGTTTCCCCGTTGCCTTCCTATGCTTTCTACCATACATTGGCTGCGAATTTCGCAGAATTGGTAAAGCCACCGCTCTAAAGATGGAGCTGAGAAGAAAACTAGTGTGCGAGAGACTCTGCCGAGGACACGAGTGGATCAAATATTTTTTTTGATTCTTTAGGTAGCAACTTCCCGTTTTGAACTTTGAGTTTGATGGAGTAGTATTTTTCATTCTATCGGTTTTTGCAAAAAAATCGGTATGTTTATAATTAAATGAAAATTTTGAGGGGTGTAAATTGTAAAAGTAATAAACCAAGGGGGTCTGGATTGAAATTCCTTAAGTTTCTTGTACGTCTGTATTTATTGCTTTGGTCTTCCAGACCTGTGTAGGAAAATTCAAAATTTTCCGTTAGTTTCCTTTTATCTTCATAGGCAAAAAGGATAATAGTCTTATCTGTCTCGGAAACACGAGGTGAACGTGTCACCATGGATGTACTTAGTGGGTGTTTGGCTGTGCCATATGAAATAGATTATTTGATTATTATGTTTTCAAAACGCAAATAATCAGGTTTGCAGCACCAATTTTTAGCGGTTAAACTGATTATTTGCGTTTTGAAAACGCAATAATCAGATACGCTATTTTCCTGTAGCTTATCCAAACACTCTCTTAGTCTTAACAATTAAGACATTAGGCGATCTCCAATGGTACACTAAAATCTAAAATGGGTTGGCATTTTCTATCCAACAATACCCTAAAACCAAACCTATTTTAAGTTTTTTGAGTTTTATGAATTTGAGTATTTACTATTCATAAACATATATCACTTTTTGCAACTAAATTAATTGCAATTCCATCCCTACATGAGCTAGCGTTTCTTTTCAAAATCAGATAAAGAATCAATTGTTGTTGACAATCAACAATTTCTTCAAATTATCTGCACAATCAGTAAGCCTTCAAATCTAGTTAAGCCTTCGAAATTTTCAAAATTCCAATTTTGCTTTTCTATCTTTAACTATGCAAGGCCCACAATTATCGCATCAAAAGAGAACACAATACCCACAACAAAGAAAATTCCTACCATTATCAATTACCATAGTTCACTGCACCAAAAGAAATTGAGAATAAGTTACCAATGTGCTGTGAAGAAATGAAAAAGGAGGAAGACAGGGCAGAGAGCAGCGGTAGTAGGGCAGAGGGGACACGGCGGCAGCGCTAGGGACGGGACGGGCTGAACAGCGACGACCGGAGGGGTGGCGCAATCAGCGTCAAAGAGAGCGCTCGAAGATGGTGGGGATAGCCGGGTCTACGCAGCGAAGCGGCGGAGATGAAGATCAGAGCAGCAAAAGCGGCGCGACGAGGCTGAGGACGATGGAGGGTGGCGCAACCAGCGGTGCTCGTGGCGCTAGGGTTCGCGAAAGGGATGAGAGAGGCGTACGATCTGTGTGAGAGGAAGAGAGACCAGCGGCAGTGAGAGGGAGCGATGGTGGCGGCGCTGGCAGTGGCGCGGTGGTGTGGTGGTTCGGTGGTGACTGAGGGTGGTGGACTATGGTGAAGTGTGGGGGAGTTGAATCGAGATTTTGGGATGGAGGCAGTAAAATAGGTGAAAGTGATTTAGGGTTTGGGTAATATTTGTGTTTGGAGTTACTTTTCAGGGAAGTAAACAAGGGATAGTCATGGGCATGACTAAAAATACTCAGGCTGCCTGAAAAATAGACTCAAAGTCATTCTTAACACAGGTAGGTAAATGGATGTTAGTCATGGTCATGACTAAAGGGTACCAGGTTCCCTGAATTGAGGTTTCCAAAACTTCAACCTATCAAGGTCTTAGACATGGACATGATTAACAGGTATATTCCTTCACTGAAAATTCCCCTTTCAAACATCACCACTTGTTTCTTGATTCAAATCTCATCTTCACATCTACAAAATCATTGACAAAATGCCATTAGATATCAAAATTATACCAAAATATATAATGATCAACATGGCAAAATATAAAGTGTCAAAATAATTGATTTGCTTGGGTTGCCTCCCAAGAAGCGCTTTGTTTATAGTCCTTTAGCTTGACTCTTCCCAATGCTTCAACCATTCTCATAAGCATCATACTGAAATCCATCAAACTTTTGCAATCCATCATCATTCAAATCCATTCCAAGCCACATATCCGATGGATCTTTCCCATTCAACTTAATTCTTTTTTTAGTTCCAAAATTTGCATTATCCACCCATTCAATCTCTATATAGTCTTGACCATTAAGCTCACAAACTCCCTGCATACAAGGTTGAATAACATCAATAGCATATAAAGCTTTAGAATCATCAGGATGTTCAATAGTATTAGAAAGATTAAAAGAAAGCTCTTCTCCATCAAATTCCAAAGTGAGTGTGCCTTTCTTCACATCAATCTTCACTCCTGCAGTATACATAAAAGGTCTTCCCAACAAAAGAGGAGGTGGATTAAAGCAATGAGCATCGTTCATATCCACAACATAGAAATCTACAGGAAATATTGCATCATTAACTTGAACCAATACATCTTCTAACATACCATCCGGATAAGCATTTGATCTATCAGCAAGTTGAATAATAATTCCTGTTTCTTTCAATGGACCTAGATTTAGGGAATCATACATTGATCTTGGCATAACATTTATTGCAGCACCTAAATCTAGCATGGCTTTGCTCACCTCTTTTGTTCCAATTTTGCAAGGAATTGGAAACATACCTGGATCACCTGTTTTGGGTGGAATTTTCCTTTTTATGACAGCAGAGACACTCTCACCTGCTATTATATACTCATCTCCCCGTAGCTTCTTTTTGTTGGTGCACAATTCCTTCAAAAATTTTGCATACTTGGGGATTTGATTAATGGCTTCCAAAAGTGGAATGTTTAATTGAACTTTCTTGAATATTTCAAGCATCTCTTTCTTTTTATCAACCTTTGGAGGCTTCTTTAACCTGTCAGGAAAAGGAGGTATTTTAGTTTGATATGAAGGAATCCAATTAGAATTTACCTTGTTAGAAGTTTCTGCCTCCTTTTCAATCTCCTTCTCAATTTGCTCTTCATTTTTTTCTTTTGAAATTGGAAGTGGACCTTCAACTTCTTTTCCACTCCTCAAAATCATGGCACTAACATTCTTTGGATTTGGCTCGGGTTGAGCTGGCCATTTTCCTCTCTCACGGATTTGTCTAACTTCCTCAGTCACTTGATTCATTTGGCTTTGCAATTTTTCAATGCTTGCCTTTGTATCCTTTTGAAATTGCAAAGTTGAAGTGGCCATGGATTTTACCAAATCTTCCAAAGATGCGCTTGAAGATTGTTGATTTTGTTGGTGTGGATTTCCATAGCGAAGATTTGGATGATCTCTCCAACCTGGATTGTAAGTATTGGAGTAGGGATTGTACTGTGGACGCCAATTAGAATAGTCAAGTGCATTCACATCCACGGGTATATCTTCTTGGAGTGTTGGACAAGCATCAGTTGGATGTTCAGGACTTGTACATATCCCACATGCCTTCACTTGTACAGTTGGCTTGATATTCCCTGTGGCCATCTTGCGAACAAAACTCGTCAATTCTGAAAGTTGTTGCTGCATAGTTTGCATTGCAAAATCACCACTTGGCATATTGGTTGGCATTGCATCCCTTGTGCCAAACTGTTGAGTATTTTCTGCCATTCGATCAATTAGCTCCCATGCTTGTGTTGGGGTTTTGTTCACCAAAGCTCCTCCACTTGCAGCATCAATGATGTTCCTGTCCATCAACAACAAACCATCATAGAAATATTGAATTAACAATTGGGGCGGGATTTGATGTTGAGGACATTTAATTATAAGCCTATTAAACCGCTCCCAATATTCATGGAGCGTTTCACCTGATTGCTGTTTAATGCCACATATTTCCTTCCTCAAATTTGCAGCTCTTGAGGCTGGGAAATACTTCTCCAAGAACTTCCTTTTCATGTCTGTCCAAGTTGTAATGCTACCTGCTGGAAGATAATAGAGACAATATTTTGCACTCCCCTTCAATGAGAATGGAAATGCCCTCAATTTGATTTGTTCATCAGTCACTCCAGGGGGTTTCATGCTTGAGCAAACAACATCAAATTCCTGGAGATGCTTATGAGGCTCTTCACCTGCATGACCATTAAATTCAGGCAACAAATGAATCAATCCAGATTTTAATTCAAAGGGAGTTTCATCATCAATTGTAGGAAATGTAATGCATAAGGGCTGCTGTGTCAAGTCAGGAGCAACCAACTCCCTTAAAGTGCGGTTATCTTCAGCCATGACAAGTTTTTGTTCTTCTAAAGATTCTGTATCACTTCCTTCACTACTGGAATTAGAACTATCCAACTCTGTAGCCAATGACAAACCAGAAGTTGATGTAGAAACTTTAGATTCTTTTCTTAACTTGGTTTCCCTTGTCAATCTACGAGCTGTCTTCTCAATCTCTGGATCAAATATCAACTCACCTGTACGAGAAGAACGAGGCATAAACAAGGGAAATACCAATTACAACTAAAAAGATAGAAAATATCACAGAATTTAGTGGTTGAACGCCAATCCCCGGCAACGGCGCCAAAATTTGACAGCTTGTCGTATAGCTGCAAAAGATAATTTAATTCCTGTGTCACCAAGCACAAAATAAATATAGTATAGCAGTGACAAGGGTCGAGTCCTCAGGGATTGGAATACCACATTCTCATAATATATACGATATTTAAAAGGGGGTTTTGTATTTTAAGAACAAGAAAAATGATAACAATAACTAAAAACTAAGTAATTCTACAAACTATGAAAATGATGAGTGAGATCAAGAACATAAATTTAAAACAAACTATGAGAATTAAAAACCTCTAGTTCAAAGATTGATTTGGAATGGCATTTGGGTAAGATCATCGATGCATAAACATTGTGCTAATTGATAAACCAGTTATAGTTGTCAGGTCCGCTTAGACAACCAACTTTTCCTTACAGTTCAGACAATTAAGGTACGCCCGTTAATTGCCCCTAATCAAACTAACACTTCTAGGTACGCCCGTAGAAGATGTTGTCTAATTGCATTATAATCTAGAAAAGCCTGATTCAAACCAATTACTACCTACGCGGAGTAATTCCCAATTTGATTATATAATTCCCCAGGAAGGAACTAATCAACCCGGCTACCACCTATTCAATTCAAGTACAATTACGGATACCCAAATTGAATTGGCAATCAATTATCAAACTAGACAAATATTTGGGCCCTAAACATTCATCCAATTCAACAATAGTAAACTCTAAGCATAGAAATTGTATAAATACCAAAAGCACAATAGTTTTATAGCCAAAAATACACCATCTCACAAAACCCTAAAGCCATTCTTCACCAAATCCCTAAACTAGAGAAAGATAAAACTCTACCCTAATTCCATGGAAGAACAAAGCAAGAAAAGAGAAATACAACCAAAAATCAAGGAGAGGAGAAGATAAGATGATTCTTCTCTTGATCGCCTGCTCTTGGTCTCGCCCTTCAGTGCCTGGACGTTCTCTTGTCTCTCTTTCTTCCCCTAAAAAGTAAAATCCCCCCCAAAAGTGCAAATCTGAAAAGTGTAATAATATGTCTCTCTCACGTCCAGCCCCCTCTTTGAATAAGTGGAATTTCCTCTTCCTGAAGCAAGGTCTGATGGGCCAACAAATAAGAAATAAACTTGGGCTAAGAATGGACTTGATATCAGGCCCATTGATCTCTTTTTCAGCTTGATCTCTTTCATCTAGTCATGGCCATGACTAATCAAGTCATGGCAATCTGTCATCTTTCTTCATTTTCTCTTCTTTTGTTCTCTTTTTCCCATTACCTTGTCATCCTCCTACAACAATAAAACAAGCAAAACAAGAGTAAAAGCTTCCAAAACCACCACAAAACATCTCAATTGTATAACATTGACAAGCACAAAATTCACACCATCATTATTATTATGGGATTAAAATTGGTCAAATTTGCATGCCCTGGTTCTTTTTGGATTTCTTCTTTCTTTCCTAGTCTATACGAGCTGCTCAGCAAAAAATAAAAAATAAAAAATAAAAAATTATTGCATGGCCCGGCCCTCCTCTTACTAACTAAATGGATCCATTCGTGACAACTTTCAGCAGTCCAGACTGACTATAACTGAAATTTGGAATTCATTTTCAAGTACTACTATTCAGCAGTCCAGCGATTCATTAATCATCAATCAAGTCCAACATCGCAGCTGCACAAACTTTCAATCATCGTCCAAATTAAAATGAACTACTACCATCCCTAATTACAAACTTAGTACTGTATAACCCTTCAAACCCATTTCACTTCAAGAAATCAAGATGAATGAATATACACAACTAATTCGAGAAGTGCAGTAACGAAAATTAAACAGTCTGGGTACTTCGAGCTGAAGTACTGCTACTAGCAGATATCTCTGTACACATCCTAAATAAAAAATGCTCAATTTTTTTTTTAAAGTTTACTTCCCAAAAACAGACTCACCTGTCACAAGCATTATCCCACGAACCCAC
Source organism: Hygrophila difformis (assembly GCA_030278955.1). Lineage (NCBI taxonomy): Eukaryota > Viridiplantae > Streptophyta > Magnoliopsida > Lamiales > Acanthaceae > Hygrophila > Hygrophila difformis. The sequence goes on from JAOANR010000011.1 coordinate 50,247,114, forward strand.
AGTTGAGCCATTTCCACTCCTCCATCGCACACAAAATGCACTTCCTTATTCTTTGTGGTCCTAACACGGAATATTCCAGCTTCATTGCAATCCCCCTTCCTCTGCCTATTCTTCTGGAAGCTTAAACTCGGTCCAACTTCGACTTGCCGGCATGTCACGTTGCGACAGCTTGAGTTTCCCCACCGTAGAATCCCTGTCGATTCCACCATGTTGAGTAGCTTCATGTGTGGAGCTCCTTTACCACTCTTGGTGTGCTTTTTCACGTACGAACCGGATAAAACCAGCTTGCGTGCGATTGCGTTTAGGATAACTGCCTCAGCTTCGTTGTGTTTTTGCCCGGATTCTCTAGCGAGGGACAATGCGGATTCACCTCTTGCGTTTTTTATGTCGAAATGTGCTCCGAAGGAAATGAGGAGTTGGCACATTGTACTGTTTCCCTCCTTTGCAGCCAGCATGAGTGGGGTGTAGCCATCACCATCGGAGGCGTTGATGTCGTACCCCTTGCTCGCTAATAATCTGACCGCACCTGTGTCTCCACAGCGTGCAGCGCAATGTAGGGCGTAGAATCCGCCTGCAATGCGGTTGCCCTTTTCCAGAGCAAACTCGAGCATCACTTTTTCAAAGAGAGCGCGCTTTTTGGAGAGTTTGAACAGTGTGATCGCAGTTTCGCCTGATTTGTTGCATAGTTTGACGTCAGCACCAGCATAGACAAGCAACCGGAAGGCATCAACGTGACCCTCCATTGCAGCAACCATGGCTGCAGAGCAGCCTCTATCGTCCTGCTCATTTAGGTCAATGATGTCGCGATGGCTGATCAATGACTTCAAGGCAATCACATCTCCAGATCCGGCGACAAATAACATAGGTGAGAAGATGGATAGGTTGGATGATTTGGGTATGACTCCACTGCGTATGACGTGGAGCAATGCCTGCTGAAAACCGAGATACCCTTGACTGGATCGGGCGATGGAAAATGCAGATTGGCCAGCTTTGTTAACTAATCCCATGTCAGCACCGGCTTTTGCCAAAACTTCGATGCAGCTGTCCCGTTTATATCTTGCGGAATTCATCAAAGCTGTGTCGCCAGATGACGTTGTGGAGTTCAGGTCACAGCCGAAATCAATCAGACTTTGAAGCATTTTTGGCAATCCAAGACGGGCAGCCATATGAATAGGTCGAAATTCAATTTTTCGTGAGGTTGTGACTCGTGCTTCCATCTGAGCGCCACATTTTTGAAGAATATCCACCGCGTCTGGACTGTTGCAAAGAATAGCATGGTGGAGAAGGGTCCTGCCATAATGAGGAACGTTGGGAGAAATGTGCTGGAGGAGCATCCGCAGAATTGAACCAGTTGCTTCATAGTATTCCACGGCACACCAAGTCAGAGGATAGGGCTCTCCTAGTCCTGCACCCACTCGGAATTCCTCACCTGAAGCTGAATCCCATGACCATGCCCCAAGTTGCACTTGTACATCAGTTCTGACACCGGCCTATTGTCCACGATAGAAGGAAAAAAAAATGCAGATATTATTAGCATTAGTTACCTTAGTTGAAACGAATTGAAAAGTATCGCGAACTACTTAGTGTGTAAGCTCCAGAAGTGCAGCACATGGAGTGAGTGGACGAAAACGCAACATTGTATACATGGAACTTCCAACTCATTATGTAAGATCAGCTTATTTACCTCCAGTAATAAGCGTACGACAGAGATCTGTCTGCTGATAATAGCAGCCACAAGTGCAGTACAATCCGCATTTGTATGCAAAGAAGGTTTATATGATTGAAGCAAAATGCGATCAGTTGCATTAGCATCCACTCCACTCTGTCATTAGGAAGAAACCAAGTCAATGTAAAAATGGATTAAGTAACAGGTGAATAAGATTGTGATCCATGTATTGTTCCTGTTTCCCATTTATCAAATAACATGAAAATGTTCCAGCAATTTTTCTTATTCGTGTGACTGATAATTATACCTTCATGAGAGTGTCGACCACCTCAGTAAAGCCTCGACAACATGCGGAGACAAGAGCATGAACAGCCACATGGGGCCGGATAAGGTCAGTATTAATAAGTAGTTCCACCAAGTGGGAATGGCCATGGTTGCTGGCCTCTAATAAAGCTTCCTCACAAGCAGGTTGAGAAGCCCCGGCCTTGAGTAGGATCTCCAAAATCTCATAGTTGCCCTCCCTAGAAGCCTCCGCCGTCACAAAGCCCCTAAACAGTTGCAGGTTGACATCAGCACCGGCACACTGCCATTTGGAATAAATATCGTCTTTGTTAATAGTTGTTGCACATGGTATAGTGAATCAATTACACAAGAGGAAAAGCAGGGCAATCAACCCAAGTAGACAAGCCTTGCACTAGTGGCCAAATAAGGGGAAGGGATCCTATGCTTGACATCGGAATTCTAGTGACGAAAACAGATCAAAGCAGATGGCATGACAAATAAATTATAAACCCACACCGAACAAAGATCTCTATTCATGCACTTCGATCAGAATGTGCATCTGAAATTCTAAATATAGACTCAGAAAGATATGGGGATGGGGGCCCACTGCTTGTTTCCGGGTGTTTCACTTCACTTCACTCCCCACCCAACCCCCCTAAACCCTCTCTCTCTCACGGGAAAATTCTTCCATGTTCAACCTGAGATATAGTAGTAAAATATAACACCTATTGTTAGTAGTTAGTACAGTCCATCGCATGTCCTGTTAGCGGAGGTGGCAAAAACCGTCAAACCCAATGTTGCCAAAACACCACCAAAACTGTACGTGGAGCCCTGAGCAAACAGTACAATACATCCGGAAGAAATCAGTTGTGCCTCTGCTGGCAGCAGAATAATAAACTCAGAGACATCAAATCATAGATTTACTCGCTCTGTTACTTCCACTAGAGTAAAGACCAATATTCAAAAGTCCAAGAATAACGCTAGGGATATACATTATGAGATGACTAAAATGGTACAAAACCCAGAAAAATCAATGGCTTCACGGCGCATACTTAGCCACAGACTTCAGCCACTCAATTCAAGTTGGAGTAGAGTCTAGAGTCGGTAAAGGTTAACTAACTTTACTGTTCTACTTGATGTGTAAACTAGTTCCATTTTTTCTTCTTTGGTTTTTGTTTTGCTACAATTAAGTAGTCTTCAGCTGATAATAATCAGAAATTTAAATGCTAGGGTTGGTATGGGAATTTAAAAAGGTGCAGGTTTGAATTTGAACTTAACCGAGGAGTAACTGCAAGCAACCAACACAACTTTGAAATTTTGAATTTAGCCAAAACGGAATGTTGTGGAATAATGGAGCTATTAATTAAATAATAAAGAGAACACCAAGATTTAACGAGGTTCGGCACAAATATGCCTACGTCCTCCGGGCCCCACCGAACTATTATTTCACTATGAAATGAAATAATATTACAAAAGGTTATAGGAAATAATCCTATACCACAAAACCCTCTCAACGAGAAACACTCACAAAGGCTAAAAACTACAATAGGAGAAGAGAGATCAAAGGCAAGCTTCTTGCCTTTGCTTGTGTTGGGATGATCTTACAAATGAGTGGCCTTGGTATTTATAGGCACAAAATCCATCCACTCCACTAACTTCATCTACTACATTAAATTCATCAACTCCATTTTCTCCAATGGATTTGGATGCCCACTTCACAAATCTCCACCTTGGTGCATCTCAAATCACATTATCCCCTTCAAGGTTCTCTCGTCACGAAATTCGGTAGGACCTCCAAATGCGCTTTTCAGCGCCAACTTAAAATTCTTGAGACATTAATCAAGTTCAAACAATATTCGAACTTGATACATGTTACAGCCTTCGTCAACATATCTGCGGGATTCTCGGTGGTCTTGATCTTTTGTACCTTGACTCCACCTTCTTCAATTATTTCCCGCACAAAATGGTACCGCACGTCGATATGCTTGGTTCTAGCATGATATACCTGGTTCTTTGCTAGATGAATGGCACTTTGACTATCACAAAACACTGTTACATGTTTCTGACCAACTCCCAAGTCATCCAGCAATCCCTGTAACCAAATGGCTTCCTTAACAGCTTCTGTAATGGCCATGTATTCTGCCTCCGTTGTTGACAAAGCAACGGTTGACTGTAAGGTAGACTTCCAACTAACTGGTGCGTTTGCAAGAGTAAATACGTATCCAGTAGTTGATCGACGTTTATCCAGATCTCCTGCATAATCTGAATCACAGTACCCAACTATATGTTGACCAGTAACATTAGTCTTCTCAAATATCAACCCAATATCTAAGGTTTTCAAGATATACCTTAGAATCCATTTCACGGCTTGCCAATGATCTTTACCGGGATCATGCATGTACCTGCTCACTACTCCAACTGCATGTGAAATGTCAGGCCTTGTACACACCATTGCATACATCAAGCTACCCACCGCATTTGAATAAGGAACCTTTGACATGTATTCTCGTTCCTCTTTCGTCTTCGGGCATTGTGAAGCACTAAGTTTGAAATGAGGAGCAAACGGTGTACTTACAGGTTTGGTTTTGTTCGTTATGCCAAACCGTTGCAATACTTTCTTCAGATATTGCTTCTGAGTCAAACTCATAGTGCCCCTCTTCCTGTCTCTCGTTATCTCCATACCGAGAATTTTCTTTGCTTCACCGAGATCTTTCATTTCGAACTCCTTGCTGAGTTGAGACTTCAATCTGCTTATCTCTCCTCTATCTTTAGATGCAATTAACATGTCATCTACATATAGAAGAAGATAAATGAAAGATCCATCTTGTAGCTTACGGAAATATACACAATGATCAAAACTGCTCCTGGTGTATTTCTGGCCCATCATGAATTGATCAAATCGCTTATACCATTGTCTTGGTGATTGTTTCAATCCATAAAGCGATTTCTTCAGTCTGCAAACCCAATCTTCTTTTCCAGCAACTTTATATCCTTCTGGTTGGGTCATGTAGATTTCCTCTTCCAAATCACCATGTAAGAATGTCGTTTTTACGTCCATTTGAACTAGTTCCAAGTCCAACTGTGCTACCAAGGCCAACAAAATTCGAATGGAGGAATGTTTTACAACAGGGGAAAATACCTCATTGTAATCAATTCCCTCCTTTTGAGCATAGCCTTTGGCTACCAATCTTGCCTTATAGCGCACGTCATTCTTTTCTGGAAATCCTTCTTTCTGAGCATAGACCCACTTGCAACCAATTGCCTTCTTTCCCTCTGGGAGTTTAGCTAGCTTCCACGTGTGATTTGCTTCAAGGGAATGCATTTCCTCGTCCATGGCTTTCTTCCACTTTTCTTTCTCCGGACTAATTTTTGCATCAAGAAAAGTTTGTGGTATACCTTCTTCAATAACAGGAAGTGCATAGGCCAGCATACTTTCGAATCGAGCAGGTCTCCGAATTTCTCTTCTTGGCCTCCTAATTGCAATTGGTAAATCTTGTTGCTCCTGAGGTTCTTGGGTTAAAACCTCACTTTCACTGAGCTCTTCTTCGGTACTTGGACCATCGTTTTCTATTGGTTGACCATCTACCTCTCTGGTTGTAGATGTCTGAAACTCCACCTGTTGAGGATAATGCTCCACCTGCTGAGGAGTACTATCCGTCTGCTGCTTGGTTACCTTATTCAACATTATTGATTCGTTGAACGTAACATCCCTGCTAAAGATCACCTTTTTCATCTCCGGGCACCATAGGCGATATCCTTTGACTCCAGAAGATATCCCTACGAAAACAGCTTTTCTCGCCCTCGGATCCAGCTTTGATTCTTTCACGTGATAATAAGCAGCGGAACCGAACACACGTAAAGAATCATAATCATTTGCAGGTTTGCCAAACCATGCCTCCAAAGGTGTCTTGCCTTTAAGAGCAGTTGATGGTAGTCGATTGATTAGATGGCTCGCATATGTCACCGCTTCAGCCCAGAACTGCTTGCCCAAATTAGCATTGGACAACATACACCGAACTTTCTCTAACAATGTTCGGTTCATCCGTTCAGCCACACCATTCTGTTGTGGCGTGTCCCGCACAGTGAAATGTCGGGAAATACCTTCCTTCTTGCACAAGTCGAAAAAAGGGTCATTTCGATATTCTGTGCCGTTATCGGATCGAAGCACTTTAATTTTCCTTCCGGTCTGGTTCTCCATCATGTTCTTCCAAGTGAGGAATTTCCCGAATGCTTCATTTTTTGTTCGCATGGGATACACCCATACTCTCCGGGAAAAGTCATCAACAAACGTTACAAAATAATGGTTTCCTCCCAAAGAAGCCGTCTTGGTAGGTCCCCACACATCTGAGTGAATGTAATCCATAATGCCTTTAGTGTTATGGATTGCTGTTCCGAACTTCACCCGCGTTTGCTTTCCCAGAACACATTGCTCGCAAAATTCAAGTTTGCAAGTCTTTGCACCCTTTAATAATCCTTGCTTTGCCAGAGTCTGCAAGGATTTTTCCCCAGCATGCCCAAGCCTCATATGCCATAGCTTGGTCATCTTCTCTTCCTTGTCTGCTTCTGATACTGCTGCTGCAATGCCAACCACTGTATTGCCCTGGAAGTGGTATAAGTTATTTTTCCTTATACCTTTCATGATGACAAGTGCTCCCGAGATCACTTTCATAATCCCATCCTGAATGTTGATGGAGTGGCCTTTGGCTTCCAAGGCTCCCACTGATATGAGGTTCTTGGCAAATTTCGGTATGTACCGAACTTCCGTCAGCACCTTGGTTGTTCCATCGTGGTTCTTCAGATATACTGAGCCAACTCCAGCTATCTGGCAATATCCGTTGTTGGCTAGGTAGACAACTCCACCTTCAACTTTTTCAAAATTGACAAACCACTCCTTCCTGGAACACATGTGGAATGAGCATCCGGAGTCTAGCAACCAGCCGTCAGTGCTAGTTACCGATGAGGCACAAGCTAAGTAAAACTCTGACTCATCACTATCAGCAACACAGGCCTCTGCAACCGCTTTCCCCTTTTTCTTTTGCAACTTAGGACAGTCTTTCTTCCAGTGTCCTTTCTCGTGACAAAGGATACATTCGTCTTTTGCCACTCTGCTTCTGGACTTGGATCTGCCTCTTCTGTCCGACTTGTACTTTTGGCTACGGCCCCGAACGATATGGGCTTCACCAGTCGAACTTCTGTGTTCTAACTTATCTTTCTTCCTGATCTCGTTAGAATACAAGGCAGTGGCAACTTCTTTAAAAGATATCGTTTCTTTTCCAGTCAGCATACTAACAATGATATGCTCGTATTCATCGGGGAGCGAAGCTAACAGTATCAGCGCCTTGTCGACGTCATCTATCTTCTCGTCAAGATTCAATAAGTCGGTGACCAAAGAATCGAATCTTGTTATGTGTTCATTCATCGTGGTACCGGGCAAATACTGGAATCGATACAGCTTCGTCTTCATGTAGAGCTTGTTTTCCGTGCTCTTTTTCATGAATTTATCTTCCAGTTCTTTCCACAGTCTGTGCGCCATCGTCTCTCTCATAAGCGGATACTTCTGCTCCTTTGAGAGACATAGCCGAATTGTACCACACGCAAGACGGTTGATCCTCGTCCAGTCTTTATCATCAACACCATCTGGTTTGGTTTCTACAAGTGCCCCATCCAGCTCCTGCTGGTACAAGATGTCCAACACCTCGCACTGCCACATACCAAAATTATTGGTACCGTCGAATTTTTCGACATCAAATTTGGCATTTGAAACCATCGTCCGTGATGACGATGTCACCAACGGCTTCGAATCTGAAGTTGACGTTTCACCGGACCTATCCGCCATTTCTGCTTCAAAGTTTAATTAATAGCTCACAAACAGTAGCTCAACCGAGATGCGTTTCTGATGTGGAAGATCAGCTTAGCTGCGACCACAGAGCATACTATGCAACCAAGGCTCTGATACCAATTGTTGTGGAATAATGGAGCTATTAATTAAATAATAAAGAGAACACCAAGATTTAACGAGGTTCGGCACAAATATGCCTACGTCCTCCGGGCCCCACCGAACTATTATTTCACTATGAAATGAAATAATATTACAAAAGGTTATAGGAAATAATCCTATACCACAAAACCCTCTCAACGAGAAACACTCACAAAGGCTAAAAACTACAATAGGAGAAGAGAGATCAAAGGCAAGCTTCTTGCCTTTGCTTGTGTTGGGATGATCTTACAAATGAGTGGCCTTGGTATTTATAGGCACAAAATCCATCCACTCCACTAACTTCATCTACTACATTAAATTCATCAACTCCATTTTCTCCAATGGATTTGGATGCCCACTTCACACGGAACATCTGAGATTCAGGACTTGCAAATGTAGCCAACTATATCAGAGCAGCCCATACCACCATGAAAGATCTCTCAACTAAGCAATATAACAACATCATTCAAAAAATGAAACGATGCAGAATAAGCGAGAACACGAGTATTTACCAGTAATGTCCTCACGAGAGGCAGGTTACCATTAGCAACAGCAACAAACAAGGCCGTGACATCGGTGAGAAACTCCTCGTATTCGACGCGCAGTTCGCCAGGCGATTCCTCGCGCAAAACAACAGCCGTCTTACGAATCCTCAAGCACACAGCACCAACATAGTTCACGTCGATGAACGGATCGGAGAGGCATTCGGTAGCCGATTTCAGATCATTAGAAAGCGAGGCATTAAGTAGGCGCTGCGAGACCTCGGCTTCGTAGTTCACAGGAACGACTTGCTTTCCGGCGAGAAATCCGCCTCCGCCTACTCCGCCGTGCCTCAACACCATCATTTTTTTCCCGGCGTCGAAAGTGGTGGCGGGGAATTAGCAGGATTGCGTGAAGAGCTAAGGAGCAGTATAGGAATGTGGGGACCGGCAGAGTGCAGAGAGGTGGGTGGGGAGTAGGAAATTCTATTTGATACTGTTAGTTGAGAAAAGGGGGAGAGAATGGAGGCACGAAACACGAGACGGCAGAGTGAAGAAGAGAGACGAAGAGAAAACTTGAAATAAGTGAGCGCCAGAAACAGAAACCGGGTATTTATTGGAAAAATTTATGCATTCCCAATTTTATTTTATTACTAAGATTTTGCCTCTTGCAATTCGAATAAATAAAGAAATACTTCCTCCGTTATTACATACCCACTTTTCACGCAGTCCAATGCACATTTTAAACCATTAATAACTTAAGTTCGGTACAAGTAAAAATTCTAAAAGTTTCATATTTAAAAACTACTCGACAAGACGAATCTAACAATATCCCACTTGACTATATTTTAACTTATATAACTATGATAAAACTTTGAGTAAAAATCTGTGAGTGAATAGTAACACATTACTAAACGTCAACAATATATGAAAACGGAGGTAGTAAAAGTTATGTACCAAATCATTCATAAATAAATCAAAGGTACTCATTACTCTAGTATAATGTTTCAAATTCCATATGTTAGTAGTTTATAATGGCCGTCCATTTGCAGATCTTCGTTCCCACATAAATATTACTCGCTCCGTCCCATTAAAAGTGACTATATTTGACTTTTGACACTGTTTATTGTTTAACTTTGATTCAATTTTATTGTATTTAACAATTGCATTGGATTTTGTGCAAAAGAGAAAGTAACCACTTTTAATGGCTCCATACTAGGTTGCAATGACCTTTCTTTTTTAATAAGTGAATATAAATACTTCATCCGTCTTATTATTTTTGTTACGGACTCACCCATCACGTATGTCGATACACATTTTTAATGGTTTTTAACTTAAATTGTGTATAATGAAAAATTATAAAAAAAAATTTGATATTATAAAACTACGAGATTAAACGAATTTAACAAGATTCCACTTGAATATATTTTTTTTACGTAACTATAATAAAATTTGAATCAAAGTTAAATAGTGGATAGTATCAAAAAACCATTCGTAACAAAAACACAAAGACGGAGGAAGTATATATTACCAAAATAGGCACCATCATGGTAGTACATTATAAAAATAGATCAAAAGTAATTTGAATGGTTTAGGCTCAGCACACGTTTGTCCATAGGTCAAATGATCAAATAAGTATCAATATATGTCACCATAGATCATTTCGTCTATTTTCACGTTGCATTACTTTCTAAAGTCCTATTTTGATAATGAATTACTCCCTCCATCCCATTTAACTTGTCTTGTTTTACTTTTGCATACAATTCAATGCACTTTTTCAATCATTAATATCTCAAAATATGTAAAATGAAAAATTATGTAAATTGTACTCCCTTCGTTTCCAAAAGATTGAAACGAACCCACAATGCACGCAGTCCAATACAAATTTTAAATCATTAATAACTCAATTTTGGTACAAATAAAAATTCTAAAAGTTCTATATTTAAAAACCACTCGACGAGACGAATATAATAAGATCCATCTTGACTATATTTGAACTTATATAACTATGATAAACTTTAAGTCAAAGTGCATGTGTGAATAGTGTCAATTTTCCAAACGTTCCAATTATATAGAAACGGGGAGAGTATATTCTAAAATTACATGATCATACGATTTTAACAAGACCCAACTCGACTATTTTTTTCCAAATATATCATTGCAATAAAAATTGAATCAAAGCTGAATAATGAACAGTGTCAAAAGTCAAACATGATACAATTGATGGGACGGAGGGGGTATTATAGTAGCCTACAATTAAAAAAAAAATCCTCCTCCATTACCTTTTTAATGCACATTTTGAAATTTGTCACTGTTCATTGAGTAACTTTAATTCGACTTTTTAATATAATTATATAAGATTAAAAAATATAGTCAAGTGACATCTTGTTGGATTCGTCTCATCGCATATATTTAGAATATCAAATTTTCATAATTTTTACTTGTATGCACATTGAGTTATTAAGGATTAAAAATGTATATTGGATTGCGTGAAGTGTGTGTCCGTAGCATTTAAAAATGAACCGAGGAAGTATACTCTTATAGTAATCTATTTTAATATTAATTTTTTGAATAAATCCCAAAAAGTAGACCACATTTATGTTAAAATCTTCACTTAGTACCTAAATTATTTTGTTGGAAAAATCTCAACTTTTAAAAGTTGGAAAAAACTAGACCTTCACCCAAATAAAATATAATTTCTCGCCCCATTGTTTTTTTTCTTTCTTTTTTTTTGGGTGGATTTTTCTTTCTTATTTTAACACCAACATTTTTATTCCTATTAAATTTATAATTTTCTTGATAGATTTCGACATATAATGAGCCCAATATACTTTCTTAAATATTTTTTACATGATATACATTAAGTTTTTTTGATTGTTTGATTATTGATGTTCATTTTCTTTTTCTTTTTTTTGTAATGTTCATTTTCTCCCATAGACCATTCATTTCGTGATTTGGTCAAATTAACCATAATCTTTTTTCTCCCGACTTTGGCTTTTCTAATAAAAAAAATTAATAATAATAATAGTAATCGATAGGCTATACATTTATAAAAAAAAATGGTAATGAATGTCCTCCCTTATAAAAATTAAAAATAAAAATATTTGTAAAACAAAACATCCAATACATTAATAAATTCCCATGGCCATTAGGATCTAATAGGTGTACAAGACACCAATCAAATTGATAAAATTAATCATTTAAGTTTTTTTTGTTTGTTTGTTTGTTTGATGTAATAACTCAATTTTTGTGGTGACTCTACTCATGAAATTGTAATTTTAAGCTTAATTACTATCTCTAATGCTAACTTAACTTTTATCAATTAACTTAGTTTTCATAAATTTTTGTGATACGACTGAAAAAATTTTGTGATACGAGTGAAAAAAATTAAATAAGAATAAAAGAATTCTGGAACGTCACTTTTAAGCATGCGTATTCTTGTATTGGATAAATCGTAGTAGTAAGTTTCTCCTCAACAAATTTTCTTTGAAAAATAATATTTTTTGTTTGAATTCTTTCTTGTCAAGCAACATAAATTTTAATTAACATTTCAACATTACATATATTTAATAAACAAAAAATATATTACGTGTTTATTACTCCATCCATCCCATTATAGTTGTCCTGTATGACTTGTTAATGTTTATTGTTCAAATTTGACTTTGTTTTATTATAAGTATATATTTTTAAAAAAATAGTCAAGCCCAATCATGTTAGATTTGTCTAATCATATAATTTTATAATAATATATATTTTGCATAATTTTTATTTATATATTTTGAGATATTAACCGTTAAAAAAATATATTGGATTGTGTGTCCAAGTCAAACAAGACATATTGAGAGAGTATATTTTTATACAAGGTTATCAAAATCTAGATCTTATGTAGGATCGTTTTTCACTTTGCAAGATCGGGATCATATGATCGAATTCAGATCCTATGATCCTATGAATTAGGACTAAAAAAATATTCATATTGTATATTAGCAAATTACAATAACCAATATCAATAGACAATAATTTGTTTAGCAAAAAAAATTGACAATAATTGAGCATTTAAAACAGGATGCTTGAGCTGAGTTGGATTTGTCAATAGAATTTTCTCCATTTTCGTCAGTCCCAACCACTATCTCGTTGGATTCATCATCATCCATCTGGGCAGGGGGTTTAGGACTAATATCTCCATCAGCAAAGGGTGTCGTGCTGGAAGGGGTAATATTGGCAAAGAGAAACGGGAAACGACAGCGACGGCAACAACAAGAAGATGAAGGAGATACAACGGTGACTGTTGGAAGAGAAAGATGAAGGGGATGCGATGAAGATGGAGATGCAAACAAAAATCCCTATATCTGAATTTTGGAAAAGAGTGGAGGACTGAAAATTGAAAAAATGAGATGAAAAATAAGAGTGGGTGGGATCGGATCGTTCAAAGATTTTAAGATCTTGTATAGATCCTATAGATCTTATTCAGATCTCACCTTAATTTATATCCCATATAGATCTTGATCGTTTTGGCTTCGTGGAATCGTACTATCATAAGATCCTATGATCTAGATCAGGATTTTAATAACCTTGTTTTTATATAATCAAAAGCACTATTTTCGCATTTTCACTTATTTTGTAGATTAGTGTACTCGTCGTTCAGTGGGGACAATTTGTACCCCAGTGAGGTATATATTTCTTGTTAATAATAAAAGAATACAAATAATAAATCCTGAATACTCTTTTGTCCTTATTAAAATTAATTTATCACTAGTAAGTAACCCGTCGAGACTCGACGGGTATAATTATATAATTTATACTTATATAATATGAAACTAATAGAGAATATATGACAATTATAATTTAATTATTTTTAAAACTAATAGAGAAATAATATTAAACCGTCTTCTTGTGGCTTGTCTCGTACAAACCTAGTAGATCAATAAAAATAAATAATAAAATTATATTTTATTTAATTTGAAATTAAATAAATTTAAATAAGTATTAAGCATGATATGAAAATTTTCCTTACAATTTGCTGAAAATTTCACTGTAAACAACGTTTTCTTGTAGTATCTTGAATTAATCCATCTTAACTAAATATTAATACTCCGAGTCTCATCTTGTTAGTGACACGAGATATCGCAACATATAACTATTTATTGCTAAAAATTGGTTTTGAAAGATAGAGTTCAACATTCTTTAATGATTGATATTGATTTTTCTTTATATTCATAGCAAAACAACCTATGAATGAGAATTGTCTCATCTGAAATCGAATGGAGAATTTGGTTAAATCAGATGGTCTCATAATCATTTTACCAATCAAGAATTTTCTACTTTTATGGTTCCCCAAAATTATTTTAACCTCAATTATGGTTTTGCATCATGGTTATTATCAATCTGCTTTCATTGTATAATTTATTTAATGGATCTATGTGCCTAAAAATCAATCTGCTTTCATTGTATAATTTATTTAATGGATCTATGTGCCTAAAAAGAATGACTAACAACCCTCATTCAACTTTATTTTGTGATTAAGTAGTCCAGAACACTTGATTGTGTTTAGATATTTTGATAAAAATATTTCATTGTCATTACCCATGCTTACATCCTCTTGACAAATATTTTTAGAACCGAGATATACATTTTCATTTGCAGACAGACATTTATGATGTAATCATTAATTGTATCAACCCATCTCATTGGAATGGGCTACGATAGCACCTATCTTTAAAAATGTCTACATTGGAAGTGATGTAGTTTATACTTGTATATGTACACTAAAAAATGCTTATATAGGATCACCCGTAGAGTTTATAAGAATATTATTCGAAAATTTCACATCTGACTACATCTCCAAGATCAATACTGGTTTTACCATCACCTAAATCAAGTGTCCATATTGCAAAATCTTTTTATATAAATTTTACTGTAAACAATATTTCTTGTAGTATCTTCAGTTATTCCATCTTAATTAAATATTAATACTTTGATTCCTCTCTTGCTAGTGACACGAGATATCACAATATATAATTGTTCAAAGTAAACAATTGATTTTGAAAAATAGAGTTCAACATTCTTTAAAGATTAACATTGACTTTTGTTTATAATTATAGTAAACAAAGTGAGAATTTTCTCCTTTAAAATCGAATGAGAATTTGGTTAAATCCGACAGGCTTATAATTATTCTATCAAAAATTTTCTACTTTCATTGTTTTCCAAAATTATTTAGCCTTAATGGTATGGTTCCGCATCTTGTTACTATCAATGTGCTTCCATTTCATAATTTATTTGATGGATCTATATTCCTAAGAAGCATGACTATGCAATCCTCATTCAACTTTATTTCATGATTCGGTAATCCTGAAAGCTTGATCATACTTTGATATTCTAGTGAAAATATTTCATTCTCATTATATATACTTTCATCATCTTGACAAATATTGTTAGAACTGAGATATATCTTTTTATTTGCAGACATATGTTTCATGATGTAATCATTGATCGTATATATATCTCATTTGCAGAGGCTAGTCTAGCAACATCTTTAAAAATGTCCGGATTTGAAGTGATACTATTTATATTTGTATATATAATCTCAACAATTGTCGACCCGTATAATTCATAAGAAAATCATCTTCAAATGCCACACCTGATTGTACATCTCCAGATCAATACCAGTTTTACCAATTACCATCACTTGCATGAAGTATTCATTTATAATTTTTTTTGGCATATATGAATTTCATTATAGACAACATTTCTTATTGTATGAGTTGATCCATCTTAATTGCATATTAATGCTTCGTGTCCCCTCTAAAAATGGTTCTGGAACATAGAGTCCAACATTTTTTAAAGATTGAAAATGACTTGTATTTATAATCATAGCAAAACAAACTGCGAGTGAGAATTTTCTCCTCTGAAATCGAATGGGAAATTTGGCTAAATCAGATGAGCTCATAATCATTATACCAATCAAGAATTTTCATCCCAAATAATGAACTTTGTTTTAATTGGAAGAGAGGTTAAATTTTTGGGGTAATTTTCTTGTAGGTAGAATTTTCATCACAATCTAGTGGAATACCGAATCTAGCATGTGCAGTCCAGCTCTTGAAAGAAGTAGTGATGCTATTCCACTGGATGCTACAAGCAATATAATATCACGCCTCCACGAAGGGCTGAATATAATGGTTTCCAGATAAATGTATTATCAGTTCCACCACGTAAAGAATAAAGAATCCACCATCACCACTATCAACTGCAGACATTACCTTATTATAAATATTCTTTGATTATCAATTAACAAAGGTAGTAGCTTAGTATGACCGGTCATTATTTTTTTCTTATTATAATATGAATCTTCTAGTATTAGTAGATTCTATATTTCAGACGTTAAAACTTTGTCCGGTACCGGCATTCCAGAGAAAAGTTTCAAACTTATAGAATTTGCAGCAATTAGCTTTTCAATTTTTAACAAAGCTAGATTTTTTATTTGTTCTCCTGTCAATTGCAAATCTGTTAAAACATAGATTAATGAATTCTTCCTTAAAAAATAGATTAAATAAATTTAATTTTTCTTTCTTATTTAATAATGGATATATTCACACTCCGATAAGCCTTTATACACCCTCATTATTTTATTAATACTATTTTTACGGAAATAATTAATTTATTGTAAACCAATTATTCACATAATATGAATTTTTACAATTTACTTAATATTTATAAATGTTCTGTATAATTTTTAATATAATAAAATATAAATAAGTTTCATATTACCACCTCCGTATTCAAATATTGTTGACATTTAAATTGCTACTATTCACAAACAGACTTTCACTTAAAGTTTTATCATAGTTATACAAGTTTAAATATAGCCAAGTGAGATCTTGTTAGATTCGTCTCGCCATGTAGTTTTTAAATATCGAACTTTTAAAATTTTTACTTGTACTAAATTAGAGTTATTCATGATTTAAAATATAAATTGAACTGTATGAAAAGTGGGTCCGTAAAAGATATTTGAATATAGAAGAAGTATTTACACTTAGAATGATATAAGTACATATTAATTATATAGTATAATATTTATAAATTGGAATTGGAAATTCTATATATATAAATTTAAAATTGAAAATCTTTCAAATCTTTTTAAATTTAAATTTCAAATCTCTCAAATCTTTTTAATAGTAAACAATATTGTGGGATTCTGTAAATTCAAAATTCCATATATTTCAAAAATTGAAAATCTATAAGGAATAATAAATAAATAAATAAGAGACCTTAAAATTAATAAATTCTATAAAAATTAGAAATTTGAAATGGAGACACTACATTAAATGTAGGATAAATTGTTCACTAATGGTTTTATTAATATATAGATTTTTAATTTTAAACATAAAACTATATATAATAGTATAGGAGTATTTAAGAAACATTAACATATTATAATATCAATAAATAATTTTAATTAGATTAAAAATATGTGTCCAAAATATAATCTTTATATCAATATAAGGAATTTAAAATAATAGATTTCAAACATTCTTAATCAATGACATATTTTAAATATAAATGTTTCATTAAAAATATGGTGTAACAGTAAATTGACCTTAAAAATAATGATAATAAAAGATAACTAATCACCTAAAAACTTCCATACGATTCTAGCCAAATTCTACATTTTTTTTTCTTTTTAAAGAAGAAAAGAAAGAAAAGAAAAAAAAAGACTAAAACACATCATAGTTTAATTGTTAGGCATCATATCCTTAATCCTTATTTATTTCAATATAAATAAAAATGTATATAAAATTCAAAGTAAATTTTTATACAATTTTTTATATATAAGTAATTTGTATGGTAAAAGAATATAAGAAGTATTTTAGTATAAACAATTCTAAAGATTTGTGGGAATCATAAATAGTTTTGGGTTGTAGCAATATTTTTACCCAAAAGCTCTAATACTTTCTGAAGTGATCATGACGTTCAAACATGATACAAAACATGTGAATATAAACTATCAATCAAACATATTACCATTTTATTTTTCACAAAAAATAATCTAAAGTGAACATTTAACATAAATATAAATATACAATACTAAACTTATCAAGTTTTCCACATTCTCTCATTATTTTAGATATAAAATCGAAACTATTTATATTTAGTTTTTTAACAGTAAAAATAATTTATTTTATGTTATGCTCATTTGGTTGTGGGTTTGAATTTTCCTTCAATCCTCTTATTATCTCATTTATTTCCCTTTTAAATTTTTGTTATATGCATTCCAACCACCATTTTAAGCAAAACACTTTCTTTTGGTAAACAAGTATGAGAAGGCGGGTAAAGAGAAAAAAGAAAAAGAAAAAATGAAAACAAAGATTTTGAATCTCATGTAATTCAAAAAAAATTATATTCTCGTTGTATATCCTCATATAAGTTCAACACCCACGCGTAGCGGACGAAAAAATCTAGTTCTAATTAATGACCGAATTTGTTGTGATAAACACTCCAAACGTAGACACGAGATTATAATTGTATGACATGGGCTCCAACTACCATTTTTTCAGGCCTTCAATGGCTTCTAAAAAAAAACACACAGACACGAGATTAACATTGAATTTATTAAATTTACAATAATTTGATTTTTAGTGACGAAAGAAATACTCATAACCAGGAGATTGGGATTGGTGTATGCTGCACCGAATTTAAGTTGAAGGGCTGCAATTTACTATGTTCACTTCTACCATGTAATAATGTCTGAAAATAATTAATTGTCGTTGCATCTTTCGGCATTTAGTGCAAGGGGAGACCCACACTGCACATTTATACTGTTTGTCATACCACTCCATTTATCTCATTTATTATGTCTCAAAAAATTTGAACACGTATTCAATACATTTATTTAACAGTTAATATCTTAAAATATATATAGAAGTAAAAAATTTATAAAATATTATATTATAAAACTATACAAAAAAACGAATCCAACTAGATCCCGCTCAACTATATTTTTCTTATATAATTACAACAAAAAGTTGGACCAAACTTATATTACGAATATTGTAAAAAATCCAAATGAGACGTAATAAGCGGGACGGAAGGAATATTTGGCATCAAATATTCAATCACATTTGTATTATCCATTCAATGGTTGATTTTGGCATCAAAATGGATCTGGTTTGTGCAAAACAGTGTTTTGTATGAGCTGAGTATTTTATACAGCCCAAGTATCATTAAATACTCAGCACACACACTTTATCGAGTTAGCACTCCATCACTTGCTGAATATCACTCGTTCAATACTCTATCGAAACCCAAAATTATTTATCTCCTCTCAGTTATTGTTAACGGTAGAAATCTTGAGAGGAAAGATCTCTCTTTTATTGAAGAAATGGGAGGAAAGATTACAGGAAAACTAGAAAAGCAAATACAGGAATTGAAGAAAGCAGTAAATGAATGTAAGAACAAAAAGCGATAAAATGCAGGAAAACTGTAAAAACAAGTAAAAATCTCTCGAGGAGTGTTTGAGCTCCCCCCGCAAGTAGTACCGCATCGCATATATATAGGGGTGAGGAATCCTCATTACGAGTCCATCTTGATCTCTACTTCCTTATATGGCTGGATCTCCTCTCGGATGTTTCCTCAACGATGGCCTCCATCCTGATCTTCGCTCTGATACATTTCCTTAAACGACGGCCTCCATCCTGATTCTCAAACGATGGCCTCCATCAGGATCTCGCTATGATATGTTTCCTTAAAGGACGACCTCCACCCTTACAGGACGGCCTCCACCAATTTCTTCTCACACTGGGCCTCCATCCTTAAAGGACGGCCTCCACCCTTACATGACGACCTCCACCCATTTCTTCTCACACTGGGCCTCCACCCATCTCTTCTCAGGCTGGGTCTTGGAGATGCGTCCTCTCCTCCGGGTATATCTTCATGGGCCTTGAGGGTGCGTCATCTCTCTTCCGGATATAGTAGACTGAACTTTTGGAGACGTGTCCTCCCTCTTCCGGATATGAGCTTTTGGAGACGCGTCCTCCGGATATGGGCTTTTGGAGATGCGTCCTCCCTTTTCCGGATACGGGCTTTTGGGGACGCGTCCTCCCTCTTCCGGATATGGGCTTTTGGAGACACGTCCTCCCTCTTCCGGATATGTTTTCACCAACAGATTGGGCCGGCTATTCTATAAAAATAAATGGGCCATCAATATTTTTGTTTGGGGTTAACAGTTATATGATACTCCACCAAATTATAGCCCGTTTTACAAAAATCAGAAACAATCATTGCTAAATCAACCGGCGATTCATCGCTGCACATACATGGGACATCCACATACAAATTCTGAGTATACATAAATATAAATTATAAATATTCCTATTTTATATATTTGTATATACTGGGTGCGTTTGGAAGACCAATTCCGTTAGGGTGCGATCAATGATTTTCACTTGATGTACTGCGGTACATCGTGGCTATTGATTTAATTTATAAATTGATGGTTGAGATCAACTTAAAGGTTAAAATTGTAAATTTGTTACATTTAGTATTGTTAACAAACAATTGCTCATGCTATTCAAGTTTACTTTTCTTCTATGCATTTCAATACAATCAATCGATCTTATCTTACCCTCAAATTTGCTTATTTATGCTGCTATATAATATACATATATGTTAATATCAAAACGTACCTCAAATATTCATATTTTGAGTCGTTGAATTGTTGATGAAAACGTCGCTGAATTGTTCATGAAATGGTCGCTGAAATGTTCTTACTTGTTTCGCTGAATTGTTCCTGGTAGCATACTTGAGTTGTTCATGAAAATGTTGCTAAATTATTTTTGGTGGCATCGCTGAATTGTATATGGTAGCATAGCTGAATTCTTCTTGATTACATCGCTAAATTCTTCTTTTTGATGTCGCTGAATTCCTTTATATAGGGTCGCTGAAATATTTTTTGGTAGCATCACTGAATTATTTTTGGTAACATCGCTGAATTGTATATGTTAGCATCGCTGAATTCCTCTTGGAATACTCGCTAAATTCTTTTATGTAGGATCACTGAAATATTTTTTTGTAGCATCACTGGATTGTTCTTCTAACATCGCTAAATTCTACAAGGTGGTGTCGCTGAATTCTTTAACGTAGTGTCGCTGAATTCTTCAATGTAGGGTCGCGCTGAAAATATTTTTGATAGCATCACATAGTATTTTTGGTAGCATCGCTGGAATTCTATACGTAATAAATTTGTTACCCTTTTTAATAAGGATTGTTGAACATAAATATCAATTACGAAATATTTGATATGATTTGCCAAATATTTGATATGATTTACCAAATATTAGATTGATAACATACTAAATATAGAATTATATGATAATTATACCTTTTTTACATTGTAACCGTTGGATTTAAAATGAACGATTGTGATGTGCGCCTTGATGTACTGCGGAATTGGCCGCAGCACCCTAACTACTCCCTTGGAAGACAACAAATGTAGGAGCATATTTTGTTTCTGCAGATTTGACCAACAAATCTGCACAAACCTGCTCTTTTATATTGTTTGGTAAAGAGTATATTTTGGGAGTAGATATACCCCAATCTGCTCAAATCAAATATTTGGGTTCACTTTTTCCTTGAATACAAATTTCAATGCACATTTAATAATTATATAAATAAAATTCTATAAATTATATTATATGTTAAAACTATATAATCAAGTGAATTTATCAAAAATATTACTCGATTATCTGTTTGGGAATTAGCTGTTAACTGATTATACGAGTAATTTGAGTAATAAATTAGTTAAAAAGTTTTTTGATAGTTTTGAGGTAAATTTGTTGCCTAAAATAAGCTAATTCCAAAACGTTGCTATTTGCACCGGTTTCAAAAAGAGCTGATTGAGTAATATTTTAAGATATTTTGGCTTTTAAATAAGTTAATTTAAGAATTTATCTTAAATTAACTATGATAAGATAATTTCATTTAGCTTAGTTGCCAAATAGGGTAAATATCTTTTTTATATATAGTAGAGATTAGAGAGAGAACGTCGGTCTTATGAGACTTACGTTCTTTGTTTATTTTTCTTTAAAATTCCCTTTTTTTTACAGAAAAAAAAAAGAAAATTATTTACAAATATGTACTAGTATTCAATTGGCTGCTTGCTAGGGATTGGAGATTTACTCTAGTGGTAAGTCCCCGACTCCAACCTATAGGTTGAGGGTTTGAATCTCCACCCGGCCCTCTGTACCCCTCCTTTGTTTTATTTATAATTTATATGGCATGAGCTCCCACAACCCATTTTCAAAACTGCTTTCCAAGGAAAAAAAAAAAAAAAGGCTGTTGGCTAAAGTTACCGACAGTGACACTGTTCACTGTCAAAGCAGTGTTTTTAGCGTGGAGAATCCACCTGCGTTACAACTTACAAGTTGTGGAAACTGTTTTAGTCAATATATACCGGTTTTAGTCTTATCTATTTGTTATTTGTAACATGATTATTATTTTATTGTCAATTTGCTGTTATTACATTTGTTTGACATAATATGCGTTCCCGCATTCATGAAGAAAGCATTGGTATTATTGTTATGTTAGTAGAGGGGGATAGGAAAGTGGACACACCTAATAATACAAAGAAGATTCACTAGCTACAAAGCAGCAATTTGGCACACCATACTTATTTAATTATTCTATTTATTAATTAATACTAATTTATTACATTACTACATTTTTTTTTTAAGTAGGCATCCTAATATTGTTGGCTTAACAAAAACTTCCAATATGTCAGCAAGGGTGGCCCGGGTGGGTCGTCACACGCGCATAAATAATACTTACTCCGTCCCATTAAAGTGGTCCATTTGACTTTTAACACTGTTCATTATTTAACTTTGACTCAATTTTATTGTATTGATACAAGAAGAGAAAAATAGTCAAGTGTGGTCTTGTTAGAATCGTCTAATTGTATAGTTTTAAAATAATACATTTTATATAATTTTTACTTATACCGATTTTGAGATATAAAACGTTTAACAATTGCATTGAATTTTGTATAGAAGAGAAAGTGACCACTTTTAATGGGACATAGAGAGTAAAAACGAGGGCTAAGCCACAAAAATTACAACGGTAGGTCAAAAAATACTATCATACAACATAAATGTGTGCAAGGCCGTTCCTTTCCAATTCCATGTTCTACCAAGTTTTGATCGGGGCCTCAAATTTATGAAACCTATTTAGTATTATTAAATTTTGTAGAACTCATATGGAACTGAAATTTGAAAATTAATTTATCAAAAAAATAAAACAGTGCCTCATTGCCAAATCATATACTACCTCTGTTCTCATATAAGTTTTCCACTTCTGCATTTCACGCAGTTCAATACACATTTTTAAATATTTATAACTCAAATTTTATATAAGTAAAAATTATAAAAATTTAATATTCTAAAACTACGTTATTAGACGAATCTAACAAGATCTCACTTGACTATATTTTATCTTATAGAACTATGTTAAACATTTGATCAAAGTTACTCATTGAATAATTACTAGAGTTAAATTTATTTTTAGGCCATAACAAGGTGTCATTTCCATTTTTGAGCCACAATAAAATACTATTATGATTTTAGGCCATTAGAGGGCATTTGGGCTTAGTTCAAGGCCAATTTGACAATTAGGAGATCAACCCGGGCCGCGTGAGTACACTTGCGAAGTTGTTCCAGAATTGTAAAAGTGTGTTATGTGGAACGTTTCTTAATGACTTGAAGCCTTGAACACAAATAAATCGTTTGGAACCCCATATTAAATCGGGTCGGATCCGCCCACATTTCCCCCAACCCACCTCCACCATACGGATCTGTCTTTCTCGCCCGTTCCAGTCGCCTTCTCCATCACTCCAATCATCGCCTGCAGCGCCTTCGCCACCACGAGGGCCTCGGCTCCACCCAGTCGTCCCGGCTAACATCCACTCCACCACTGGCTGCCCTCCCATCTTCCCCACCGGCGGCCTCCCCATCCCTTTTCTCCCAAATATCAAAAAAACCCCATGGTTGCAGCTGTCCCTTTCTCGATATGCCCTCACCACCGATGACGTCTTTCCTCACCAACACTCTTGCCCCATCTCGAACAGCCTCAACCAACACCAAATCTGCAAAAAGAAAAAAAAAAAAAAACAGAAGAGAAAAAGAAGGGGACTCCCTCACACCCACGCCGCCGCCGCCGCCCATCCGCCCTCACCAACCACCGCCACCATCCTCAACCCCATAACCCTTGACGCATCCCCAACAGAACATTATCAATTTCAAGCATCTAAAAAAATTTGGATTAGGGTGAGTGTATATATGTATATGCATATATATATATATCATCCCCAATTTTCTGCAATATAAAATTAGTAAGATTCCTTCTGCAGTAACCCAAGCAAGTAAACAAAAAAAGCTCAAATTTTGTAGTGAAAAAAGCTGGTGATGATAATAAGAGCAGCCATCAGTTTCCTCTGGTTTTCTGCAATGCGAAAATGGGGAAAAGGGAGAATGAAAGGGTAAATCAAGAGGTAAAATTTTCGCTTGCAACAGGGCGGTGAGGAATTGTCCAATGCCCAGATTCAGGAAAGTAATTGGAGAAAGAAGGGAAATGGAATTGAAGCACAAACTTGATCGTATTCCCATTCAGAAGAAATGTTATATGATTTGGGGGAGAAAACAAACACAGTCGGAGTCGGCTGAGGACATCGGCGCGTGAATTATTTGATACGTTGCACACACGCGGCCCACTCAAGACTTGACTCGGTCAAATTGGCCTTGAACTCAGCCCAAATACCCTCTAATGGCCTAAAATTATAATAGTGTTTTGTTGTGGCCGAAAAACGGAAACGACACCTTGTTATGGCCTAAAAAAAATTAACTCCTAATTACTATTATGCAAATGGAGCATTAATATGACATGTCAACATGAGAAGGGCACATTGCCACATGGCAGGGGCGTACGGGGCCGATTCTGTTCCAGCACGTGATAGTAGACCGCCGGACATAGCCTGCGCTAGTGTTTGGCCTCCAGTCAGAAGACGCCACGTCATCATGTAGTAGTAGTATAAGTCAAAACTCGAAACTCTCTATAGTTTTTTGTTTTCATTATTAGTATTAATAGTAGTACTATTGTCTATTAAGAAAAAGAAGAAACTGAAATTGGTAATTAACAAATACTACTAGTACTATTTTTTTGAATGAGCATTGAAGTTCTGGGAAATGGGTGGTGGGAGCCCATGCCACATAATTATAAAAGAGAATAAAGGGAAGGGATATGATGTCGGTGGGAATCGAACATTCAACGTTCCATTGTGGACTTAACCACTTGGGCTAAATCCTCATCCAAATTACTACAACTATTGAAGTCGCTAGCTAGTTTTAAATTTTATTTATACTATATTTTAAGATAAGCGAGTCATATCGTGTCTGTGATTAAGGACAAAGAGATCCTTCCACAGGGACGACGACAGGGTGAAGGTGAAACCAGATCATGTGCGCCCCTAAATAAGTTTTTGTTTTTTTGGTCACATTTTATGGAGTATTATTATAAAATAACTGTATATATAGCATAGATAACTGTAAAAGTACATTCCCATGTTAGTTGGACACACAAAGTATGTAAATTCTACTAGTAATTTTCATAATTGAATATAATTAATTTATCAATGATAGGCAGGAGATCGATTGAATGCAAGTGATGATTTTAGTGATGAGTCCCCCCAAAAACCCATTATATTGAAGTGGAATGTTTTTTGCTGGAACTTATTAGTTATAGTTTTAATTATATGCAAGGACAATTGAAGAACAAGCCATGTTCAATAATGACTAAAATCTGTCACGTTACAGTAATTGGGAAAACGAAAGGAACATTGAATTTGACTCCTGATTATTAATATTATTATTGTCCATATGTATGTATGGACATGGATATTGTATAACTTAGAGAAGCTACCAAAATTAAATAAAAGTAGCTAGGACGGTGGGAACCGGCGATTATCGATCGAGTCAAAGTCCCGTTTACTATTTATGCATTATTATGAGTAGTAGTAGTAGTATTATGCTACTCCTAGCTATATTCTCCAATTATTTATAAGCCAGGTAATAAATATGTTCTTTTTTGGCATGATCAAATTAAATAATTATATTGATAGTGGATGCGATAGTGTTCTTGCAATTAAGATACGGTGCAGACATATCCCACAGCTGCAGAAGGAAGTGGTATTGCGTAGACAAAATTATGAACTTGCATCAATTGGTGAAGAAACATCACTTATAAGATTATATACACATGATACATTATGACACATTATTTATAAAAGGTCGTATAAATCACTTATAATATCGTAGACATTACTCGATGGGGATGCGTCACTTATTGAGCCTAAATCACTTATAAGGTCGTAGACATCACTTCATGGATTGCAACGTACTAACGTCCCTGTTTACCAAGAAATTTGCAGAGGAGCGAAACATCTTTTTGATTGAACAGTGTTGAAGAGATTACAGAAAGGTTTGCAAAATGCAATTACAGAATTCAACGAAAGCTTGTAAAAGAAAATAAATTTGCAGAATGGAAGAACAAAATTAAATTTGTAAGAAAGGAATTTGCAGAAAATAACTGCAGAAAGGAAAATAAAATGTGGGTTTCTCTGTGGAGAGTTGAAGGAACCCCTCCAAGTGAGCATTCCTTCGGCTTTTATAGACAGAGCCACTCAACCGTCAGACGCCACGATCCCTTCAAGGACACTTGTCTTCACACCACCCCTCTTGCTGGCACTCAAATGGACGCCTTCAGGACACCTGTCTCCATGCGCTGGCACTCCAAAGAAACCTCCAAGGACCATTCCTGTCGTCTTCTCATGAGTCTTGGGCTGACATAGTATGAGAAATGGAATTTAACATGAATGGGCTCAAAATAAATGGGCCAATAATTTGTGGGTTAACAAATGTCCCCCTCACGTGATTTGTCTCATTAGGGTTTTCCAAGACAAATCTGCGCGTTCAATACCGGCCTGGCCCATTTAGGCTATTATAAAAAGATGTCAGACCCCATCAGTCACCTTTTCTTTTTTCTATTTTTTTTTTACTCGAATATCTCTTCCGAGCCTCACGCATTCACACCCTCGGAAGCTCCTTTTTCGTCAATCAGAATACGAGCCGTGTCTGGACACCCCTGGCCGCCACCTTGCTTGCGCTGACCGCCACGCTGCACGGCCGCCGTCGAGGCCTCCCTGGCCGCCACCTGCGTTCGTCAGGCCACCACCGTGAGGTATTCAGCCGCCACCAAGGGATCCTTGGCCGCCACTTGAAGCCTTTCGGCCGCCATCCACAACGCCCGGGCCGCCATTCTGCTCGCCTTCTCTGGCCGCCACTTTGCCTTTGCTGGCCGCTATTTTACCTTTGCTGGCCGCCATCCACAACGCCCGGGCCGCCATTCTGCTCGCCTTCGCTGGCCGCCACTTCGCCCCTGCTGGCCGCCACTTTGTCACGAGCAATGGCGGCTAATGTAGTCAGATCACTTACCAAGCTGCATGGCCGCCGTCTAGGCCTCGCTGGCCACCATCTGCGTTTGCCTGGCTATCACCGTGAGTGTCTAATCTGCTGTCCACGTACACTAAGCAGCCTCAAAATGTGTCCCGCCAACCTCAATTCGAACGGCCACCACGAAACCGCCAGCCGCTATCGAGGTATCCCTAGCCGCCATTTGAAGCCTCTTAGCCGCCACCAAGGAGCGCCCGGCCGCCCTCACATCCAGCCGCCTTCTTGATCTCCTTGGCCGCCACTTCTACACATCCAGCCGCCATTTTGGTCCCTTTGGCCGCCATCCAGCTGCCAACCACTCGGCCTCCAAGGCCGCTGTCAATCACGCTCTAGGGCCACTATCCAGGGTTGTTTTTTACCAAGGATTAATGTAGAAGCCAACACTATTGGGTCGTCTTCCTCTTTACCCGATTTCACTTTATTGAAATGAGACCCTTGTAAAGGAAGACGCTTCTCTTCCTGTTCCTCCAGGAATTTTTCCAAACGGGCCGCTCTCTCGGCCAGTTGGGCAAGGTCATTGGAATCATGTACAACTAAATGTTCTTTTAATTTTGGCAGCATATTTGCCATTACAATGTTGGCTATTTTCCTATCAGGGACAACCATCGTGCATTGACCCTTAAGTCTTTGTAATCTATTGATAATTTTATTCACCGTTTCATCGGCAAATTGTTTAGCATTAGTTAGATCTACCAAACTAACTTGTGCTAATGGAGTGTAGAACCTGTCTGGAAGACTCTCTCCAGATCGGCCCAATTCTGGATTGAGTTAGGCCGTAGAGATGCATACCACGCGAATGCAGGTCCTGTGAGGGACGAGCTGAAAAGCCTCAGCTTCAACCAATCAATTCGCCGCTGCTTCCCCACATTGGGCAGTGAACCTGCCTATATGCTCCACAGTAGATTTGCCGTCATCCCCAGAGAATGTGGAGAATTCCGGCATTTTGAAGCCTCTTGGGTATGGCTGCATCGTATCCACCCAATCAGGGTAAGGCTTCCTGTATGTAGGCCGTTTCATCGGCCTAAGTTGAATCCCGAAGTGTTGCTGCATCATGTCTGCAAGCAACTCGGGTGACACTGCTGGCGCCTGTGCAAGCGGCATTACAAGTGGGGGTGTAGTATGAGCAATGGCGACTGGAGCAGCAGCTTGTGGCGTCTGCCCCCCTGGCGGTGGCGTTTGCCTCCCTGGCTGTATGGCCTGCCCCCAAGGCTGTGTGGCCTGTACTGGGGAATAGTTGGCTATGTAGGGTGTAACTGGAACATTCGGCACATGAGGTGCCGCTTGTCGTGGCTGCATACCAATGCCACCCGAGGCCGCTGTACAGCCTGGAGAGACACTGGAGGCCACTAAACAGCCTGGTGCTGCATAAATCGGCACTGGAGGTGCCGCATACCCAAAATTCGGCATAATGGGTGCCGATGGCGTGAAGGAATAAGCAGCCTGATACGGGTTTGGAAACGGACTAGTCAAGCCTCCAGCCTCAGGGAGTGGCGGCTGGCTAGGTGTTGTTCCCCATGTCTGTTGTTGGCCGCTTGACGGCCCTGGACACGGGATGCTAAGCGGCGTGTTAGTGCCGTTTGAGGGAGCGGTTAATTCTTGTTGAGTACGCAGGGAACTGCATACTCTATCAATCTGATCGGTCATAGCCGACCGCAATACCTCTATTAAGTGACTCGTGAGTACAGGCATGGACTCGGCCATCGATTCTGTCATCGAAAGCCGCATTTGCTCCGTCAATGCGGGGGTCTGCATAATCCCCTGTTGTGGCTGGGCAATACTCGTCGTCACAATCACATCCTCAGACGACGTCCTCCCTGGTGTTTTGTCTTGTAAAGACATCTCTTCGAATTTCTGCGTTAAATCACTCACCAAACGTCCAGATCTTAGACGCATACACTTCTTTGAAGCGGATATGGCTTTAACTTCGGTCCCACTGGGCGTGCCAATTTGTTTACCAAGAAATTTGCAGAGGAGCGAAACCTCTTTTTGATTGAACAGTGTTGAAGAGATTACAGAAAGGTTTGCAAAAAGAATTACAGAATTCAACGAAAGCTTGTAAAAGAAAATAAATTTGCAGAATGGAAGAACAAAATTAAATTTGCAAGAAAGGAATTTGCAGAAAATAAGTGCAGAAAGGAAAATAAAATGCGGGTTCTCTGTGGAGAGTTGAAGGAACCCTCCAAGTGAGCATTCCTTTAGCTTTTATAGACGGAGCCACTCAATCGTCAGACACCACGATCCCTTCTAGGACACTTGTCTTCACACCACCCCTCTTGCTGGCACTCAAACGGACGCCTTCAGGACACCTGTCTCCATGCGCTGGCACTCCAAAGAAACCTCCAAGGACCATTCCTGTCGTCTTCTCATGAATCCTGGGCCGACATAGTATAAGAAATGGTGTTTACACATGGATTGGGCTCAAAATAAATGGGCCAATAATTTGTGGGTTAACAGTCTCAGTCACACCCATTTGTAGATATTTTTTGCTTTGGATCAACCCTCCTCACGGCTTTAAAACGCATATACAAGGGAAAGGTGTCCGCACCCGTATAAGGCATGCTTCGTTTCTCTCTCCAACTGATGTGGGATGTTATATGGATACCCTATCATTTTTCCGCCATGGGACATTGCATATGCAGTCTCGGTACCCTAGTCACTCCGGTTTTCTTGATCGGATTTTTCAGCGTTTCTATTTAGTTCTTACTATAAAGTAGTATTTGGATTTATGATGAGTTGGGTAGTTGGGTTTCTGAGTCCATCAGCTTTCAGCCCATGAAATAAACAAACAAAAGAGTACTGTCAGCTATGCTTGCCTGGTTGTCGCAACAATTCAATTCAATAAAAGCCTGATACTATAACATACTATAAGTAATCATGCATGCTGCTTTAGTGCTTTAAAACTCGTTGTAGCAGCTGCAGCTATAAGCGATGCAGTTAATTCTAGTAACAGCGACATTCGCATCACATGGCCAAAATCAAATTATTAACATAGTAAGAGAAATTTACAAACACCTTATTTGGAATGGGAAGTACTAATAATTTGAGAAATGAATCCGCAATTACTTATTTTAATAGGATAGTAGGAGTATTTTTTATCCACCTTCAATTAACTTAAAATTAAGAAAAGGAATTTGAAATACATTCACAAATCACCCTCCACTAAATTAAACCAAACAAAAGAATTGATTTATTAGTAGTAGTATTATATAGATTTTAAATCCCTATCCATTCATTCATGAAGGTGCACCCTCCTAACTAAAGTCATTTAATTAATGGTATTCTAAATACATATTTCTGCTAAAGTGACTGCAAGATTTCTACGAGGGGCTTACAGGTTACAGCACTTTATATCTATTTATCATCATTACAAAATCCCTTGTACGTAGATGTGTCATGCGTGCTGCTGCTTTAACCGGCTTTTTCTTTAATTTGTCCATTATGCTTTTTCCCATTTTCTTCATGTTTATTACTAGTACTATGTCCCATCAGTCTTCATGTCGGTCGTCATTAATCTCATTGATGAGATCATAGATTAGTAATTATTTTCACTTAATTCAACACTTACATGCGACGAAGACATGATGAAGTAGCGACTAGCGATCGACCCAAAAAAAAAAAGAAGAGATAAAGAATTTTTAGGCCATCTAGTGAGGTAATTTACTTTTATACCATTAAAAATTGAATAATAAAATTGGGCCGCCAACAGAAATTTCGGCCGAATTTATGATCAATTTGACCAATACCACACAAAACGAGCCGCATGTAACCCACTCACCACGCCATGGCTCAAATGCGGATATTATCTCCTTTTAATGATCTGTTTTTCTTTTTTATAATTTAAATAAATACTCCCTCTGTTTCCTTATAATTGTAACATTTAAGTATTTCACGCAATCCAATACACTTTTTAATGCTTAATATCTTAAATTGTGTAAAAATAAAAATTGTAGAAATTTGATAATATGAAACTACGCGACTAGACGAATCCAACAAGATCTCACTTAACTATGTTTTATCTTATATAACTGTGTTAGAAAAATGAATCAAAAGTACTCCCTCTGTCTCATTTAAGATGTCTTGTTTGATTTCTGAACACAATCCAATGCACTTTTTTAACCGTTAATATCCCAAAATAGGTACAACGAAAAATTATGTAAAATATATATTATAAAACTATATGATTATACGATTTTAACAAGACCAAACTCGACTGTTTTTTTCAAATATATATTTGCAATAAAATTGAGTCAAAATTAAATAATGAATAGTACCAAAAAGTCAAACAAGACATCTTACACGGGACGGAGGGAGTACTATTCATTTGTTATAATTTTAAAGAAACGAAGGGAGTATTACTCTAATCGTTCCATTTTTTTTATCTCACTTTTCTTTTTTCTCTGTTCCAATATTTTTGTCTCATTTCCATTATGATAATAATTAAATATTAATAACCAAATATACCACATCAAATACCAGTATATCCTACATTAAATTTTTTTTACAACACATAAAATACCGTGCTCAAAATACCTACACGAAATAAATATTCATTAAAATAAATAATAAATAAAAATAAAATAAATATATATTACAAAAGTAAAAAAGATAATAATAAATAAAATAATTTTATTAATAATAACTTCAAGAATTAAATTATACTAACATAAAATAAAAATTAAATAAATTAAATGTAATTTTCTTTTTTTGCTGAACAACTTATGCAGGCTAGGAAATGGTGGTGGGGGCTTATGCCACACAAATTACAAAGAGATAATAGGGGCGGGATATGGACCGGGTGGGGAATCGAATCCACAACCTATAGGTTGAGAGTCGAGGGGCTTGACCAATAGGGTAAGTCTCCATCCTCAAAAAAAAAATTAAATTGAATCAATTTATTTTTATTAAATGAAATATAATAAAAATAAGTAGGAAAAATTTAATAAAATAAAATAATTGGCAATATACAAATAAGGGTTCCCTCCCCATCCAAGAAAGTGAAACAAAATTGAAGATCGAAAGAAAATGGGGTCTCTGACGGAAACACACACATTATATGCCGCAATGAGCAACTTCATTATAGTAGTTGGTCTCGGGATTATAGTTTGACACATTGTTATTATTAAGCGACTACTTATGTTCCTATAAATAACTGCTATTTTTGTCTTAGTTTAACATAGTATTAGTGTAATTTTTAACTTAATTTGTATAATTGATAATAACTAAAACGGTCTTATATCCAATTTCAATTTCATGTGATATCAATAAAAAAATTATTGCGACTAACAAAAAAATGATAGTGAGACATAAATAAACGGTCGGATGGAGTATATTGATTTTATATTTTTTTAAAATAAAAGACCTAAAATATGCCACTAACAGGAGATCATTTCCGCTTTTTAGGCCAGCGCATGAAGAGTGGTGGCGAGTGGCACACACGCAGTCTTTGTGGTGTTGACTTAATCAATTTGGCCTATAAAACCGGTTCGAAATCCTTTTTGTTGGCCTACTTTCATAACCAATTTTTTAGTGGCAAAAAAATGAATTAAATACCTATTAATATTCTAAAAAAATCTTTAACTCAAAAAAGAAACACCAGAATCAAGTTTGAGTGGTTGGTCCATACAACCCAAAGATTCTCAAAAAATCTATTATGCCAATAGTTTGGTGGTGGATTGTCGAATACTTTCTAGCATTTTATAGTAGTACAAGTTTTAGGAATAGTTTAATTTATTTGACATTTTAGAGGTTTTATTTTTCTCCTTCTGCCCTGTGGAATTTTGAGGGCTTGAGCTAAACCGAGAGGGTGACTTACAACTAAACCATCATGGCCAGACATGGCGTTGACGAAATATATGGTCGTGATTGAATAATGGAATTTAATTTAATTTAATTAAATACAAAAACAACAATGTTGTGGTGTGGGCTGTTTGTGGGCGGACCCGACCCGGCCCGACCCAATAAAAGACGAAAGAAAAACAAAGCTGGGTCTTGAGTGATGATCATTCATGCCTGATGGTCATTATGACAGATAGATTACCAGTGTACTTTTGTACCAACTCACCTTCAATCATTCATTCATATTTTACTTTACTTTTGAAGTAGACTTTTTCAATCATTATTGGTACTAGTAGTACTTATTTGCTAACTCTTACAAAGCCAAAATTTCAAACACCCAACGGTAAAACAATGATAAACCTAGAGTCTACCCTGAATTAGTGGTAAACAATTAATAGTAATATCAAAGACAAGCATAATACTTCCTCTGTCTCGTTTTGATTTTACGTTTGACTTTTTGGCACTCTAAATTGTTTAAATTTGATTCGAATTTTTATCATCGCCAATGTTGTGGTGCGGACAGGTCGGGTGTGCGGACGTGCGGATACCCCTTTGCTACCATTGATCAATTTTCATCATCCAACGGTAGAGATTATTTATAGGGTTAATTTCATAATTTTACTTATTAAGTATTTAATTTGTTGAATTTGCAATATATGATATACAATTTAGCGACATGACGTACACAACTCAGCGACAGAGCCAATCCAATTCAGCGACGCAGCCTATGCAATTCAACGACATTATTATATCGCAACATATGATATACAATTCAGTGACATGACATATACAACTCAGCGACGGAGTCAATCCAATTCAGCGACGCGGCATAGGCAATTCAGCGATATTATTATATTCATTCAGCAACACAATTTTATATATTTCAGCGACATAGTTCTATGCACTTTAAACGCATCTCAGCGATGGAGCCCACACAATTCAGCGACATGACATATGTAATTCAGCAACAATTAATATACAATTCAGCGACATCCAATGTGTATTTTCAGCGACTTGATATAATATTTTTCAGCGACTTATCATGCACATATCAGCGACATGTTATGCATATCTCAGCGACATAATATAGTATATTCAACATTTTTGGTAAATGAAGAAACCATTGCATATTTTTTTTGACAATTTTAGCCTTTTTAATTTATAGCCGTTAGATTTAATTCAATGGTTGAGATGATTGTCTTCACCGTACTTTCAACTGTCTATCCGCACCATAACCGTTCCCTTTTTTTTATCATAGTTATGTAAAAAAAAATTGTCAAGTGAGATCTTGTTAGATTCCTCTAATCCTATAGTTTTAGAATATCAAATTTTTATAATTTTGTATTATACACAATTTAAATTATTAACCGTTAAAAATGTGTATGGATATACGTTCAGGTGGGTCCGTAACAAGACGAATATAGTAAAAAACTATCCAGGTTGCTAAATGTTTTGCAGAGAATTTTCCATGATACTTATAAAATCTAGAATGATTTTATTTATTTTATTTCCCTTTTTTCTTTTCCTCTTTCACGGAGGATAGAGATAAATAATTTTTTACACTATCAATAGGCAGATAATTCACTTTTGGGTCATTAAAGATTGAATTATGAAATTAGTCCACCAATAGGCATTCGGGCCTAATTTAGGGCCAATTTGACCAATACCACACAAAAACGGACCGCGTGTAACCCACTCGCCACGCGATTGCTCAAATGTGGAAATTGTCTCTTTTGGTGACCTATTTTATTTTTTTTGTAATTTAAATAAATATTACTCCATTCGTTCCATTATTTTTGTCTCACTTTCCATTTTTCTCTGTTCAAACATTTTTGTCTCGTTTTCATTATAGTAAATAATAAATAATAATTATCAAATTTACCGCATCAAATTCTAATATATCTTACATTAAATTCTATCTATGAACATATAAAATACCGTGCTTAAAATACCCTACACGAAATAAATATTCATTAAAATAAAAATAAAATAAATATATATTGAAAATGTAAAAAAGACATAATAATAAATAAAATTAATTGTATCAATAATAATAATAACTTCAAGACATAAATTATAGTATAACATAAAATAAAAATTAAATAAATTAAATCAAAAAAATAAATTTATTTGAATCAATTCATTTATATTAAAGGGGATTGAAACTTACCCTAGTGGTCAAGTCACCCAACTCTCAACTTATAGGTAAGGGGTTCGATTCCCCACCCCGCCATTATCCCTTCCCTTTTATCCATTTGTAATTTTTGTGGCATGGGCTCCCACCACCCTTTATAGATTATTCAGCAAAAAAAAGGGGGGTTCTGTACCCACCATTTATCATATTTATATTAAATGAAATATAATAAAATAAGTAGAAAAAATTTAATAAAAAAAATAAATGGAAACATATAAATAAGTGTTCTCTACCCATCCAGGAAAGTGAAATAAAATTGAAGAACAGAAGAAATTTGGGTATTCGATGGAAATGCACATATTGTGTGCCACAATGAGCAGCTTCATTTTAGAAGTTGGTCTCGAGATAATGGTTTGATCATGGTTGGATAATTGTCCGATCGAGTAATATTTATTTTAATTTTTAAAAAAAGTAAAAAAAATAAAAATAAAAAAATAAAAAATAAACTAAAATAGGCCACTAACAGGAGACAATTTCCGCTTTTAGGCCATCGCGTGAAAAGTGGTAGCGAGTGACACACACGCGGCCCGTTGTGGCATTGACTTGGTCAATTTGGCCTATAAAACCGGCCCGAAATCCTTTTGTTGGCCCAATTTCATAATTTAAGTTTTAGTGGCTCAAAAGTGAATTACATGTCTATTGATGGCCTAAAAAATTCTTTTACTCTAAAATAAAAAATGTGTAGTTTGGGTTTGAACACACCTTTGACGACACACATAGGTGTCAAACTGTCAATATTGACCAAAAAATAATAAAATAAAAAATTAATAATAATAATCTTTTTAAGTAGTTTATCCAAATATATATAGTTAATAAGAAATTATAATCCATTATAAGAATTTAATCAAAATTCAATCCTAATTTTTTGTATAAGGTTTAATTTTTTAAATGTATTTTCTTATCATAAAAATAATTTTAATAAAAGAAAATAATATAAAAAAAATAATTATTGAAAAAATATTTTTTTTCTTATGAACATAATCCAGAATTTTGCATTTTTTTTTAAGTTTCTCAAAAAGGTCACATTCTGTTAGTCGATTTTACGATGTCACTTGCTGATATATTGTCAAGAAAAATATGAAAACCTGAAGTGTTAAGTATATAACTATAGAACAGAGCCCTTTCTGTGTATCGAAGCGTGCATAACATTAAAAACATGCATAATACTTTTAATGATGTGCCAAAAATGTATTCGCTTATATATTATTACTAAGGAAAATAGGAAGACAATCATTTTACGATAGTTGAAAAACTACTAATTTTGTTGAAATTGTAAGTATAAAAAGTGGATATTTTTTTTAAAAAAAATTATAGTAACTTATTGTTCTCCACTAATTTTATATTCAATTATCAATCACACATTTTTGGATTCATTCTCCGCAGTTAAATCATCTCCATATTAAGATAAATGATGAATATAATGAAGTATGATAGTTTGACTTAATTCAATAACAACAAATATGATTGGAGAATCATTGTGAAAGTGATTCATATACGGGACAGTTATAATATAAGTAAATAAATAAATCAAATGCCATACATATTCTTATTGAATGTCAATATGACTATATACTAATTTCATACATAATCACCTCCATTTATAAATAGTTTTTATACTGCTATATTTATATAATGATAGTATGAAATTAATTCTCTCATATCATTTCTGTTCCTATTTCAATTTGATTGCTCATACCCCATTCAGTGTGATTGTACCAATTTCAGGTGATTGTTATTTTCTTATGATGCCCAAGAAATTTTCCTTTATTAACATAATAATATTATTCTTCATATTTTATTGTATATTTTGTCTATTCATGTTGTGTGGGGCTATGAGTTATGAGGTTTAGTTTCATACATAGTCACCTCTACATAAATAGTTTTTATACTACAATATTTATATAATGATAGTATGGAATTAATTCTCTCATATCATTTCTGTTCCTATTTCAATTTGATTGCTCATACCCCATTCAGTGTGATTGTACCAATTTTCAGGTGATTGTTATTTTCTTATGATGCCCAAGAAATTTTCCTTTAGTAACATAATAATATTTTCCTTCATTATTTTATTGTATACTTTGTCTATTCATGTTGTGTGGGGCTATTAGTTATGAGGTTTAGTTTTACAATTAGTTGGTATTGGTTGTCTTTGAATACAAGTTAGTTATTTGCTTTTTTCTTCCCTTTCTTTTGGTCATATTTATTGGCAATTTTTTAGATTAGTGGCTGTATATGAATGTGGGAACTTGAAAAAAAAATTGCTAGCCTGGGAAAGTGATCTCATAGAAAATTTAACGTTATGAAACTGATTGTATAGAATGATGAACAATTATATAATGGGAATAACCTAACGACTACCACCAGTATATATAGGTTGTAGTTATAGCCAAAATGATTGAGATTTTTCGATTTCTTACCAATTAAGAACTTATTTTCTAATATTTTCTAGGTCTTCTAAATATAATGGTTTGTATAATATAATTAATTGAATCCATCCCTCCTACTATCTTATTGAAATTGCAGAGATTCGTACTCATGGTTTAGAATAGTCTGGTTTATTGAAATTGGTGGATCAAGATATACATATAGAAATTGAGGTTGATTATCTCGAGTAATGAACTGATAATTTATTTTGCCGCATGTTTTATGATCAAATTGATACAGATTCTTATGATTTCCTACGCCTATGTTATGAATTTAAAATAAGCAAACTTTATGCACAAATATAATAAGACCATAAATACTTGATTTTATTTGGAAAGAAAAAAAAAAAAAAACCCGCCCGCGAAGCGGGTCAAAATTCTAGTAATAATAATGGGTACAGCCGTACAGCTGCTCATTTTTGTGCCATCACAGAACTTTCACTCGGTGATTACAAATTATTAGGCCACGATATTTTGATTTAAGAAAACAGGCCATTAAAAGGATTCCGGGCCTGAATTTAGGTCATTGGGCTGGAATTTGAGCTGCGATGACCTAAAAATGGAAATGACTCGTTCTGGTGGCATATTTTAGTTTTTTCAATTATTTTTTTATTTTATATGATTAAAATAAATAATACTCATTTTGTGTTATTATTTATGTCATACTTTTTCTTGTTCCAATATTTTTATTTTATTTTTCATTTTAAAAATAATTAAATATTAATCGTCAAACTTACCCATCACCTTACATTAATAAATAAATATATTAAACTTTCAAATTACCCTCTACCATTAATAATTCCAGTCCACCTCACAACCACATATTAGTAAATCACACATAAATAAATAAATTAAAATTGTAAACTCATTACAATCATATTATATAAATTTTTAAGTTACTTTTTTAACACTAATAATGTGACGGATGGAGTAATATAAGAAATAAAATAAATATTAATTCAAATATATTATAAAATAAGTAAAACAAACACATATTCAAATAAATTATAAAGTAAAAAAATGAACATGTTTTATTATAAGTATCCAAAAATTTCCGGACATGGTATTTTATGTAGAGATAATTAGTATTAAATACAATGATATATTAGGGTTAAAAAATGTAGCTTAAGAATTTATATAATGTGGTTGTAATGAATTTATAATTTAACTTTATTTATTTATGTGTGATTTACTGATATATGGTTGTAGGTTGAATAAGAATTATTAATGGTAATGGGTTTGAAAGTTTAATATATTTATTTATTAATGCGATATGATGGGTATATTTGGTAATTAATATTTAATTATTTTTAAAATGGAAATAAAAAAAGGTTGGAACAAGAAAAAGAAAGTAGGACATAAATAATGGCACGGAAAGAGTATTATTTATTTTAATTAAATAAAATAAAAAAATAATTCAAAAAACTAAAATAGGCCACCAGAAGGAGTCATTTTCACTTTTAGGCCATCGCAGCCCGAATTCCATCCCAATGGCCTAAATACAGGCCCGGAATCCCTCTAATGGCTATTTTCCCTAAATCAAAATATCGTGGCCAAAAAGTGGAAATGACTCCTTCTGGTGACCTATTTTAATTATTACCTCTATTTTTAAAATATATGAAAAGATTTTCTCAAGATTTTCTTATCCTAACAAATAGATTTATTATCTAAATATAGAATATTTAAAAGATTGATCACGTGGCATGTAGGATGATTCAGCGCTGACGTATAATTATTTTGGATGACTGTACGTTTCTGGATGATTAATCAGCATTTATGTGGAAACCTAAGGCATAATTACTGTATAACTCTTAAAATTAACAAAGAATCAAGTATATTTAATAAGGGCAATACAGTCCGCACATGTCAAAAAATATTCAGGATTTATTAATAGAAGATTAGCTTACTATTATAATACTCCCTCTGTCCCGCCGAACGTGTCGTGTTTGACTTTTTGACACTGTTCATTGTTCGACTTTGACTCAATTATATTGTATTTATATATTTGAAAAAAAAATAGTCGAGTTGAGTCTTGTTAGAATCGTATGATCACTTAGTTAAAGAATATATATTTTACATAATTTTTCATTGTGCATATTTTGAGATATTAGCGAATGAAAATGTGCATTGGATTATGTGCAGAAGTCAAACAAGACAAGTTAAATGGGACAGAGGGAGTATAAAATTAGATTTTGAAGAGTGAGCCCAGCAGGCTGGACTAGTCTTTGTAATTCATCCCCCGACGATAACTTCTTTTTTGGCATAATACTAGTAACTACCTTCACTTTCATTATCCATTTCTTTTTACATTGGTTTCCATCTTTTGATGATAATTGCATTATTATTGTCCTACAAAGACAAACATTATGCTTTTTGTTTTGTACTGAAGGAGAATTGGGTCAAAATTTCTTAAAATTTGCAACAGAAAGCATTCTCATATGATGATACTATATGTGAATTCCAATTTTAAGGAAAGTGGGTCCGGTCCATCTATATTTGGACAATCATGATTTTTTTTAATTATTATTTTTGTTGAAAATAAATAAAGAGCCGGTGGAAGTTAAGGGACTTTTCCACTTGGTTAAGTCCTCGTCCCGACAATCATAAAATAGTCAACTTATTACTCTGTCCAAATATTATATTCTAGCAAGTTTATCTGTTTATGCATTTTAAAAATATCTACTAGTATAACTTGGTTTACCTGTCAAAATAAGAGAAAGTAGTAGTAGTATAAAAAATGTCTATCCAGAATAAGCCATTATTGGGAATTGGAAGGGTGCAGAGATTGTGAGCAAGAAATGACTAAGGTCATCTCCAACAGACCCTGCAAATTGCAAAATTGCAGGGTCCAAATGCAGGGTGGGGCTCTAACCCACCATGCATTTTTGCAGCATGCTACAGTGTTCCTCTCATTTGAGAGGAACACTGTTCACAACCCTGCATTTTTTTTTTTTGCTTTTTTTTAAAATTTTATGTATATTCTTTACTTAATAATAATAAATATATTATTTATATTTTGTATAAAAAATGTTTATAAATATTATTTATAAATTAAAAAAGAATAATAAAATAGATTATATAGAGAATATTTCTTCATCCTGCAAAAATAAAGGGTTGGGTTGGAGATGAAATTACTGTAGCTATCCTGCAAAAATAAAGATTGGTATTGTAGCTCCTGCAAAATTAGAGGGTATGGTTGGAGATGACCTAAAAGGATGGGAAAAGTGATACTCCGATAAATTATAATACTACCAATTCAACAAACCACAATTAAACAAAAACAAAAATAAAAATTTGTCCTCGCATAGGGAATATGTGGTTCAAATTATAAAAATTATATCATTATTATTATTTAATAATATTATTTATCATAATTATAATTATAAAAGAACGAGATGAGAAACAAATGATATTTTTGTCCTATAAAATTCATTGATTTTTTATTCATATTTAAGTCATATGGGGTTTGATTTTTTTTATTTAATTAAATTTCGTACTATAATAATTTTTTGGGTGAACATTGCGTCATCGGCGGCTAAAAAAAGGAAAATAAAGAAAACAAAAAACGAAAAGAAAATAATACAAAAAACATCGACAGTTACATAACCGACTATCGCCTTAGAACGCCATTCCCTGACAAGTCTTCATGCAACAACTGGAGGATCTCATCCGGAGGATAAGCCCAAGTGGTGAAGAATGTGTCCTCCCCACTAGTCCGCCTCGCCAACAACGCATCCGCCACTCTATTATCTTCTCGAAACACATGCCAAAAACGGCACTCCTGAAACTTGCTGCTACTATCCCTGATAGCTTTGACAAGAGGCCACAATCTATGATGTTGCTTCTTGAGACCATTAACCAAGTGCAAAGCTTCAAGTGAATCCATGTAACATGTCACTCTAGGCTCATGCATTGAATGAGCCAACTCCAACCCTTTCAACACCCCAAGCACCTCAAGATCAAGAACCTCCCTCCGGCCAACCTGCCCTCCGACAGCGCCCTTCCAATCGCCGTCCTATAATACTAATTGAGTTATTCACTTTTTAATTATCAAAACACTTAATTAATAAATGAAATGATTAATTTATTTAGATTAAGGAAACAATAATATTACCAAATGCATCTTATAAATATATCTTCCGGTATTCGAATAATTTTAACATTGGAATGTGCCACGGTTTTTTTTTTTTGGTGAACAGGACGCTTGCGCGTCAGCAAAAGGAAAAACTAAAAAAAACTACAGACCAAAGGGAGAAACAGAAAAGCGAGAAAAGGAAATCAAAACCGCGGAAAGCAAACTCCGGAGGAAAGGCCCATGACGTAAAGAATTCCTCAGCATTCGCCCCACGCTTAGCTAATGAGTCAGCAACTGCATTAGCTTCACGAAGGATATGATACCACTGAACCCCAGGAAGTTGCACACAGATATCTCGAATATTGCACTAAAGGGAGCAACTTGTGATCCTCATCTACGCCTTGACGAATAAGCAAGAGCGCGACTTCCGAGTCTGAAAAACACGTAGCCTCTGTAGCCCCCAAAACCTGTAGACGCCGCAACCTATGCCAAATACCATGAAGTTCAGCAATTAGATTCGACCCGATGCCCACACTACCGGAGAACCCTTCAATCCAGCTATCATAATCATTCCGAAGAACACCCCCAAACCCGGCAGGCCCAGGATTACCAAAAGAGCTCCCATCCACATGAAGGATGATCCCAGTCGAGCGCAACGGGTTCCAATTAACCCATCGCGGCACCACATCTTTAACACCTTTATGAGAGGCCCGATCAAAGCACTGACCAAGGAAAACACTTTCCCTTACCGTGGCTGTAATGTCCACTTCTTCCCCTTTCATGGTGACATCATTACGATCACGCCAAAGAGCCCAAATAATCGCCCAATGAATACCACTCCATGCATGAGAAATCCTGCGAAGATCCTCAGCGATGTTATCATTATCAATACTCACATCATCAGTAGGAAACCCAAGCTGACGCCAAACAGCTCTGGCCCATGAGCACCGAAAGAATAAATGGCTAACAGATTCCTCATGCAGACCACAGACCATACAACAGGCGAGCTGGCCAACCCTCGGCAGAACCTTAAAGCATTGGTTGGAACAGCCTTACGAACAACTAGCCACATGAGAAGCTGAACCTTTTCCGGACCTTTAATTTTCCATACCCATGAAATAGACTGGTCCATCCCCAGCCCCCGTTGGGTGAGCAACTAAATGTAGCCGGAGTTAACAGAGTATTTACCATTTGACGAGCCCATCCAGCACCACATATCCCGAGCGGCAGTGTGTCGGACCAGCGGCCCATACTCAAGATTTTCCTGACGAATATTAGCAGGGATGTCAGTATTCAGAACTTCCCAACTCCACCTATTATTAATGAAGACCTCATTAACCCTTGCTGCAGTATCCCTGGCATGAACAGAAGGAAGCCTGCTAGCAATGTCACCACTCCGAAGCCATGCATCATACCAGAAGTTGCAATCTCCATTACCGAGACGAAGCCTCAGCCCATCCGCAAGTAAGGGGCCGACTTTACACATGGCTCTATAGGTAGCCGAAGCCACTGGTCGTTGTGAACAAATCCCGTTGGCACATCCATAAGAAGGGAAAATAAATGGTGTAAATTCTAGGAGATGAGAGAGATAGAAATAGAAAAACTAGTGTGATAAGGATAAATTTACCCAAAAAGAAAATATTAGCATTATTTTAAAGTATCCCAAAATAGAAAGTGTTAAAATTATTTGAAATCGGATGAAGTGTAGGGATGAAAACGGTACGGATACGGTCGGATAGTGTCGGATACGGATATTATCCATATTTTTTTTGTCGAATTCGGTATCGAATACGGATGGGCCGGATACGAATACGGTTTTGGATATTTCGGATTATGGATACGGTACGGATACAAGATGAATATATGACGGATACAGAT
Source organism: Hygrophila difformis (assembly GCA_030278955.1). Lineage (NCBI taxonomy): Eukaryota > Viridiplantae > Streptophyta > Magnoliopsida > Lamiales > Acanthaceae > Hygrophila > Hygrophila difformis. The sequence goes on from JAOANR010000011.1 coordinate 50,290,471, forward strand.
TCAATCGGATATAGATTATCGGATAATTTTTTTATAATTTTTTTGAAAATTTGATATTTTTTTTATAATTATTAATCATTTTTAATTATTAAATAATAATATATTAATATATTCGGATATCCATATTTAAAATTCGGATAATATTCTATCAATTTTCGGATACAGTCGGATATTCTCGGATACGGTCAGATATTTTCGAATACGAATACGAATGCGGATATTAAAATACGGATTCGGATTCGGATACGGATATTGAAATATCCGCCTGGATAGTCGAAAACGGATTCGGATTCGAATATGATCGGATACGGCATCGGATCGGTCGGATATTTACCGTACCGCTTTCACCCCTAATGAAGTGTATAGTACTCACTCCATTACAAAATAGTAGTCTTTTTTATGTCATGTTTTTATTATATTACCCTTTCTTCGACATAAGTATTGTTTCTTGACATTTATTACGAGATTGTTTAATTTAAGGGTAAAATGTAAAATTAGAAATTTATGAGTTAATTAATGTATATATTGGTTAATGAAATTAAGTTGAAAGAGACAATTAAAATGAAACGGAGGAATTAAATCATTAAGTCCTGTGGCCCAAGAAACCGACCCCTTTAATGAGAAGAAAGAATGACTCCGTCAATAAATGTTGCCATATAGGGAGGACTGAGGAGTATATTTTCTTGATTGAAATTTGAATGCTCCGCAGCATTCATCCTTCAGCAGTCAGCAATCAGCAGCAGCATCTCCACCACCACCTGTACTGCTTTGTAAATTCACTCCTACCCTACATTATTTGCCCAACTCATTTCAATTCTTCCATATTTCAATTTCTGCACTTTGTTTTCGAATTCAAGGATTCATCCAGTTTGGTAGTTTTTTTTTTTTTTTTTTTCACCTACATACCCATTTGTATATCCATATGTCTTTTTCCCTGTATATATCCCCATAATCTGTCACCATAATCCAGCTCTTTCTGTTGTCCGTTTTGCTATTCCTCTAAAGTAGTATCAACATTATGCTTTGTTCCTTTGCATTTTGTTGTTTGCTGCTGCTTTTTTAATGGTTTCTCATCGCATCTTATCTCTTGCCTTTTGTAATTTTGCTGCAGGATTTAATTGCATTGCGTTAGATCTCCAATTTGCTGGATTTTGTGAGGCTTTTCTAGTGTCAATTGCTGATTTGAAACTGACTGGGGGATTTTGTTATTTGAGGTGTAATTCGGAGTGGGATTTTGTTTGTTTTGTTTGTTTGATTGTTCCCTCTAGGGTTTAGTTTGTAAGCGTAAATGCAAATGAGGTGCTTCGGTAGTGCTTTTGTTTTGATTTTGCTTTCGTTGCTGTTGTTTGCTACGACGACTCATCAATTGCGAAGCTACGAAGTGCAGATTCTTCTTCAGCTGAGGAAGCATTTGGAGTACCCCGTTGTTCTCAATGTTTGGGAGAACAGCACCGCAGATTTCTGCACTTCGTCGTCTCTACCGCGTCTGAGTATCAAATGCGAGAACGACACTGTTACTGAGCTTAGAATTATGGGCGATAAGAATTGGAAGGTTAGTGAATTCAGGGGATATGCTTTGCCTAATGATACATTATCTCAGAGTTTCTCCATTGATTCTTTCGTTACTACATTGGCAAGGCTGTCTAGTTTAAGGGTTCTTAGCTTAGTTTCTTTAGGTATTTGGGGGCCGTTATCTGGAAAACTTCATCGATTGTATTCGCTTGAAGCTTTAGATATGAGCTCGAATTACATGTTTGGTTCGATTCCTTCTGAAATGTCTAGATTGGGGAAGCTTCGGTCAATGACCTTTGATGAGAACTATTTCAATGACACAGTCCCTGACTGGTTGAAATCATTGACAAATCTCACAATATTGAGCTTAAAGAACAACAGATTGAAGGGTGAGCTTCCTTCATCAGTTTCCAGAATGACGACCCTGAGCGAGATGGTTTTGTCGAACAACTTGCTTTCGGGGCAATTGCCTGATCTAAGTAGCCTGTCTAATTTGCAGTTGTTGGATTTGAGGGATAACAGTTTTAGATCTGAATTGTCTCCTCTGCCAAGTGGGCTTGCCAACATTTTTCTCAGTAACAATTCGTTTTCTGGTAGCATACCAGGACAGTTTGGCAAGATGAATCAACTGCAGCATCTTGATTTGTCCGGAAATCATTTGAGCGGCGTCCCACCGAATCAGCTTTTCTCTTTGCCAAATATTAGTTACTTGAACTTATCATCCAATACTCTGAGTGGATCGCTTCCGAAGGATCTCAAGTGTGGGGATGCACTTGGTCTGATGGATCTCTCCAATAACAGATTTGTAGGTGAGCTTCCGAGTTGTTTGGATACCAATGCTGATGACAGGACAGTTAAAATTTCTGGGAATTGCTTCTCCAAAGATGCCAGGAACCAGCATCCTGCTGAATACTGCAAAAAACTGAATAAGGGGAAAAACCAATCCACAATGAAGGAAATAATGATTCTTGCAGGTGTTGTCGGGGGAATTGTCATTTTTGGATTGCTTCTGTTGGTGGTTGGTCTTCTAATTTTCTGTAAAAGGCGCCGCACACAGGAGAGCTTTATTCAGCATGTTGCGCCTAAGGTTAAGCATGATAACCCACCATCTGGGATCTCCCCTGAGCTACTTGCAAATGCCAGTAAGTTTGCAGTTTTGTGCATCATCATTTTTATGGATGTGTTTGTCGTTTTTATAAAACCAATTAAAGCTTACAATATTGGCCAAGGATCTCCCCTGAAATGTGTACTTTTTCATTGTTGCATCATTCTTCTTACAATCTTGGCCAAGGATGTCCCTTGAGAATCCTTTTATTTTACCTTCATTTATTTTCATTCTTTTATAGGATTTATTTCTCCAGCTTCCAAAGTGGGGAGTCAGAGTGCCCAATCCGACAAGGTGTTTTCTGTAGTAGAACTGGAAGAAGCCACCAAAAACTTTGATCAATCAACTTTCTTGGGAGAGGGTTCTCTTGGAAAGGTAATATGTCTATAGTTTTGATGTTCCTGTTAATGGGATGTATATTAGGACAAATGGAAGTGTAATTCTGCAGAAGAATACCTAGATAAGATAGGAATTTATCGTTGTTCTGGAATGTCTCTGTTATAGAATACCTTGATTTTCTTCAGGTTTACAAGGGAAGGTTGGAGAATGGCACCATTGTTGCTATACGGTCTCTAACACTATCCAGAAAATACTCCGTCCGGAACCTCAAGTTGCAGCTGGATATGCTGTCAAAGCTTCATCACCCTAACCTGGTTGGCCTGCTAGGTCACTGTAATGACAGCAGAACACAAGACGACATAACCATCCATAGATTGTTCCTCGCGCATGAATATGTTCCTAATGGGAATTTTCGCGCTCATCTTTCAGGTAATATACTCATGTCAATACCGTTATAGGTAGCCTTTGTCCCTGTGTAGATGTAATCTATTCATTCTGAAACCAGAGTATCAATGCTTAATTGCTTATCATGTTTAGAAATTAAAACGGATAATATATTTAAACCAATTAATGATTTGAAAGTCATTGCTTGCTTATCTGGACTGTAGTCCTCGTTGTTAATAATACTTCGTTACCAACTGTTCTGGTTGTCCTACCCAAGACTAAAGTTGGAAGTGTCTTTAATTACAGAAAGCGGTCCAGAGAAGGTTCTCAAGTGGTCGGACCGATTAGCTATTCTAATTGACATTGCCAAGGCTGTCCATTTTCTGCATACTGGTGTCATTCCTCCCTGTCTAAACAATCGACTGAGGACAAACAATATACTTCTTGATGAGCACAAGATTGCAAAGCTTAGCGACTATGGAATGTCCGTCATTGCAGATGAAACTGAAAAATCTGAGGTCTGATCCCTATTAACATATAAAAAAACATTATGCTTATGAGAAGCAAAAGCTGTATCTAACAAACGAGACAATTCTTTCATAGGTAAAGGGAGATGCTGCCAAGTCAAGGTAAAAAGAAGCATCTCTTTTGACTTATTATTTCATCATAACCTTTTTTGGTAGCTTAAATTATACAAAAACATGATCGCAGGCATACGAAGATAGTACAGGATGATGTTTATGACTTTGGGTTCATATTACTCGAATCCCTTGTTGGTCCAAATTTAACTGGTAAAGGAGAAGTATTCCTGCTGAATGAAATGGTATGTTATTCTACACTTCCTAACCATAATAATTCAAGTAATCCAGTCTCATTCAATGAACCTTCTTCCAACATATAGACATCCTTCAGCAGCCAAGATGGTAGGCGAAAGATTGTGGATCCAATTGTGCTGATGACAAGTTCACAGGAATCCTTATCAATTGTGGTCTCCATTACCAACAAATGTATATCCCCTGATCCATCTGCCCGGCCTTCTTTTGAGGATGTCCTCTGGAATTTGCAATATGCAGCTCAAGTCCAAACTGCAGCTGACTCAGATCAGAAATCAGACACTCTGTCCCCTCAGAGCTTAAACTAGATAACTAATTAAACAGGCATACTGCAGCTCCTTTTACTCTTACAGAATACTACTGGTCAAGGATGCTGGCCACTGTAAACAAGAATGTGCCTGTGCCCCAACCTGGCTATTCTCGCATATTATTGTAACCATGTCAACTGTAAATGTGCGCTTTAGTTTCACGCTTGATTCTTTTGGTTCTGTTAGAAAATAGGTGTAGTTGAAAGAATACCTGCAAGCAAGAACTGTGATCTTGACAGGCAATTCCTATTTTACCTGTGTTGCATCACTTCTAGAAAACTTGGAACATCTATCACAAGCATAGTAAATCACTGATGTTGTTTGAGCTCTGCAGGAAACTTCTCATCTAGACGATTGTCAACTCATTCTAGCCAGAAGTCCACTTTAGTACTCACAAAGAGTGATCATTGAAAATCCAGTGCAAAATTGGATACGCTTACTTACACTACCAACTCCAGTATATCATATGCTTCACTCGCACACAAAAAGGAAACCAATACCATTATGCATATAGGTGAAGGCATCATAATGGCAATTTATGTGATGAATTGGCAGCAGAAGTGAAATCCACACCCCTCAGATCCTGCAGCTGTAATGCAGCTAATAAACCATCCCAGGTATCAGCTGGTCTGTCAGTGACCTGGAAGTTCAGAAGCTTCTTCTGTCGATTGTAATATTCTTCTACCATCTTCCTCTGAATGTTCAAAAAGCAATCCAGTTCAGTTTAAGGGTGTCTATATCATATCACGATCGGAAACTATTGATAGTCAGGACATGAATTATGAAGGTATATTCTTTAGCCAGCATCAAGCACAAATACAAGACTCTGAGAAATCCGGAGAACAAGCACTTGTAAAATATAAAGACAAGCTAAAGAGGCACCTGTACAGGATGCATGTCGAGTTTATCGGGCAAAGATTGGAATGGAGACAAATGTGCCTGTGTATTGCGACCAAATCCAGAAGTAGCTAGTGAACTGAATCCTTGCAAAGGAGAATATATTCCACAGCCTGAAGTTTCCTTCACTGTAGACACCTCCCTGCCCTTCAGATTCAGCACCAAATCTATGTCAGCAATTTGGTCCAGTATCTCCTGTAAAAGCAAACAAAATTAAATTTACATTACAACGTTGTTAAAAATGCTCTAGAAAACCATTCTCCCAAAAACTTAAATAAGGTACTGTATTTAATTAGGTTTCAAATCAGTAATCATGAAAAGAACAAGGAAAAAAAATTACAGCTTGAATTCTTGTTCGAGGAATTCCATCCAAAATGAAGCCATTTTCACCTCTGCAATACCCTTCCTCAAGCCTCTTCGAAAGAAGCCCGAATATGACATCTTCAGGGACTAACTTGCCTTGGTTTAATGCACTAGCAATCTAGTTTAAGATCCAACACAACGTATAAACATGTCATTGATCACCCTAGAAGTATTACAAAGGACAATAGGGTACAATTGCCCAAACATACTCAAATTCATCTAAGTTCACAAACATATGCAAAAGGCCTAAAAAATTGAATGCCTAATTCTCTAACTTTTTAAATAGAGAACCCTAGCAGCATTACAACCAATTATATAGGATTCAATTGCACAGTTACTGATCATCACAAGAAAGCTAAGTCAGAAATTATACAAACATGCGTAGAGGGGTTAAAATTGTTGTATCTCTAATCCGCTGTCATGTTTTGATTGATTGCCCTAGTAATATAGACTGTGTTCGTATCTTCGCTTTCACAAATCATTTGGAAATTCCATTAAAATGTTCAAGGTTTAGAGCAGTGAATAGAAGAAACCTGTTTATACAGGGAGGAATTAGGGTCGAGTTCTTGCCGAACGAGAGAACTCATCGATATATGGGGAACATCTAGAAGCTTCGCAAGGCGGTCGGCGTACACCGGCCGTCCCTTTACCGCTGGATCGCCAATGATCACCCACTGTACACCTCTCCTTATCGTTTCCCACGAATACGGTTCCGTCATTTCCCCACTGCTAAGCGGCGGTGCTTCGTCGTCGTCGTAGTCGATTTGAGCCGCAACAGCTGATCCATAAGCTCGGATTTCTGTTGCGTAAGAACGTAGCGAAGAAGAAAGCCGCGTTACCAATCGGAACTGGCAGAGCGCCGACATTGCGGCGGCGGCGGCGTCACAGTTAAGAGGACCAGTTGGAACAGGGAAGTTGGAAGAGCTTCTAGAATAGTCGAGCGAACTTCTGAGAAACAGAGAACAGAGACGTACAATTGTTGAAAGTGGAAAAAATGTGTGAACGGTTGGAAGACACGTGTGGAGGGTAGAAAAATCAAGAGCAGCTGACTCCCTCTCCGCATAGTACGCTCGTACGCGACAAAAAAAAAACGAACAAATTTACCGCCCACCGTGGGGCTCGAACCCACGACCACAAGGTTAAGAGCCTTGCGCTCTACCGACTGAGCTAGACGGGCTTCTTATGCTACACTATTTTTTCAAATTTTATTTAGTTTTAAAAAACTGCTGCACTTGAAAGAAACTACTCCATAAATTTGGTATGATGATTAGTAAATGGGAAGTGTTTTTTTACCGATGCTACCTCGTAATATCGTGTACCATTCCTCATTATTTCTTTCATTTAAACAATAACTAGTAAGTAACCCGTCGAGACTCGACGGGCATAATTATATGTTATATATAATACATATACTTATATTATATAAAATAATAATAAATTGTATTTTGAATAATGAAAAATGTGCAATGATTTTATATATATATTCGAAAGAGAATGTATATGATGATATAATTTAATTATACCGTCTTCTTTAGCTTTTGTGGCTTGTCCTGTACAAACTTAACAAATCAATAAAAATAATTATTAAAATAATATTTTTATTTAATTTAAAATTAAAATTAAAATAAAATAAAATTTAAATATAACTATTAAGCATAATATAAAAATTCCATCATGATTTGTTGAAAATTTCATTGCTGAAAAGCTTATTGGTAGGGGCTTATACCTTAAATTTTTATTTAGTTATTAAAATAAAACAAAATCTCTGATTGTAAATCTTCTAAATCAATACCGGCTTTGTAACGCAAAGAAATCAATACCGGATTTACCATCAGCTACATCAAGTATCAATTTTGCAAATTTTGTCATATATAAATTTTGTTGTAAACAACATTTCTTGCGGTATCTTGAGTTAATCATTCTTAATTCCATATTACTACTTTGAGCCACATTTTGTTAGTGACACGAAATATTGCAACATAATTGTTCATGGCTAAAAACTGGTTTTGAAAGATAAAGTCCAACATTATTTACAGATTGACACTGAATTTTTTTTAATAACCGTAGCAAAACAAACTGCAAGTTAAATTTTTCTCGTTTGAAATCGAATTGGGAATTTTGTTAAATTAGATAAGTTTATAATCATTCTACCAATCAAGAATTTTTTACTTCCATGGTTCCCGCAAGCTAAGTTAGTTTAACTTCAATTTTATGGTTCTGCATCTTGGTTACTATCAATATACTTTCATTGCATAATTTATTTGATGGTTCTATATTACTAAAGGCATTACTATGTAACCCTCATTCAACTATATTTCCTGAATCGGTAATTCAGAACAATTGATCGTGTTTAGATATTCCAATGAAATTTATTCATTGGCATTATTTATATTTCATCATCTTGACAAATATTGTTATAACTTATGTATACTCCCTTCATTTTTTAATTCTTGCCCCATTGGCAATTATGCTACTCTTCACACTTAAAGTTTTATCATAGTTATACAAGTTAAAATATAGCAAAGTGGGATCTTGTTAGATTAGTCTCGTCTTGTAGTTGTCCAATATCAAACTTTTAGAATTTTTACTTGTACCGAAATTGAATTATTAATGGTTTGAAATGTGCATTAGACTGTGTGCACTGTGGGTCCGAAGCAAGGATAAAAAAATGGACGAAGTATACATTTTTATTTGCAGGCATAAGTTCCATGATATAATCATTGATTGTACCAAACAATCTCATTGGTAGGGATTCGTATAACACTGTCTTTAAAAATGTCTAGATTTGAAGTTGTGCAGTTTATATTTGTATAAGTACCCTCATCAATTGTCGCTACAGAATCTCCTGTAGAGTTTGTAAATTTTTCGTATGGAAATGTAATATCTAATTGCACATTTCCAAGATCAATACCAGCTTTACCAATTACCATGACCATTGTGCAAATTTCTGTCATATATAATTTTCATTGTAAACAACATTTATTGTAGTATTTTGAGTTAATCCATCTCAATTACATATTAATACTTGGAGTCTTCTCTTTTCAGTGACACGAGATATTGCAATATATCACTGACATATGGGTGAAAACTGATTATTGAAAATAGAGTTCAACATTATTTAAATATTGAAATTGACTATTTTTTTAGTATTCATAGTAAAACAAAATGCGGGTGGGAATGTTTTTCTCCGAAATCGAGAATTTGGTTAATTCAGACTGACTCATAATCGTTCTACCAATAAAGAATTTTCATCCCAAATAATGTGCTTTGTTTTAATGAGAATAGAGGTTAAATAATTTTATAGGATAAGTTTTTTGCAGGTAAAATCCTCGTCACAATCGTGTGGAATAACAAATCTAGAAATAGTTCTACCTCTTGGAAGGAGTAGGGGTGTATTCCACTGGATGCTACCGACAGCACAATATCACAACGTAAATTATCGATAAATGTTTTCTCAGTTCCACAACGTAAAGAAAAAAGAATCAACTCTCATCACTATCAACTATATATATATATTATTTTATTATAAAAATTCTTCTAAACATCAATCAACAAAAGCAATAGCTTATCATAATCCTTCATTTCTTCCTTATTATAAAATATCTCTTCTAATATCAATAGATTATTTGTTTCACACTTTAAACTTCATTCAATACCGGCATTCTAGAGAAAATTTTCAAATTTATAGAATTTGCAACAATTAGCCTATCAATTTCTAACAAAGCGTGATATATCTTTAATTTGTTCTTCGTCAATTACAAATATGTTAAATATAGATTAATAAATTACTTCATCCGTTTGTTTTTTAAGTGTTCCACTTTTATTTTTTGGGTGTTTGGAAATAATTGTTATGTTACCATATTTGGAATAGTTTGAAGGTTAAAATTTTTTACTAATTATACTTAAATTATTAATTTTTTTATACTAATTAATAAAACTCAAAAGGAATAAAGTCAAATGTTATCCTTCAACTAAATTTTAACTTAACCTTTAAATCATGTGACATTCCTAGTGTTACATTTATTTAAAAATGGAGGGAGTATTTCTTAAAAAATAAATTAAAAAAATTAAAATTTGAATGGAACCAAAAAGCAACATTCCGTTTTCAAACAAAATACAATATAGGGAATATGAAAGAAGAGTAGGGCAATGTCTGCCAAAATTTGAATGGAACTTGTACGCATAAGAATGAGTGGTATTTATAGTCTCAACAAATAAACAACAATGTGGGAATAAAAAAATGCAAAAGTCTAAAATAAATAAATAATATATGAAAAAATTGAAGTTTCAAATTTCAAATCTTTTTAAAACTGATATAGTGTGAATTCCATATAAATTAAGAAATCATATCCTTTTAAAACTAAAAATTGGATAAATTAAAGATTGTGGGATAAAATAATGCAAAAATCTAAAATAAATAAAGAAATTAATTCAAAATTTGAAATTTGAAATCTTTTAAAAGCTAATAATTGTAGAAATTTCATATAAATTAAAAAATTTATATCTTTTAAAAACTGAAAATTGAGTAAAATTAAAAATTGTTGTAATAAAAATGCAAAAATCTAAAATAAATAAATAAAAAACCAAAATCTAATATAAATAAATGTAAATATACAAAATTTTAAATTTCAAATCTTTTATAATTAGAAATTGTGGGAATTCCATATAAATTGATAATTTCATATCTTTTAAAAAATGGAAGTTAGGATTTCCATATCCAAATCAATATATATTTTAACATAAATAAATAGTAAATACATAACAAATACAAAAATCTAAATTTAATTAAAAAAATACAAAAATCTATAAAAATTGGAAATTTAGAATGGAGACACCACGTTAAATGTTGACTTGGTTGACCACTAATGGTATTAATAATATATAGATTTACGATTAAGATTCAATGGCGGTTACACTGGTAATTACATAAGGCGTTGATTGGTCAAAACCAAACCATCCCGCGTAAATCAAATTTCCAGTCTCTCTATATATATATATACGAACTTGATATTCTCCCCAATCTTCACTGCATCTTCAATTCCAGACGCAAGCAAGCAGATTTCCATTCCAATACACACTAGAAGCTTCTAAGGTTCGAGCATGGATAGACGCGAGCAGTACGAACGAGTGTTCAACCGCTTCGATGCCAACGGAGACGGTAAAATATGTCCTGCGGAGCTACGTCGCTGCGTGGAATCAATCGGGGGCGAGATGACGGAGGAGGAGGCGGCGGCCGCGGTGGGTCTGGTGGATTCAGACGGCGACGGACTGCTTTGCCTGGAGGATTTCGTGAGGGTTGTGGAAGGCGGCGGGGAGGAGGAGAAGGCTAGGGATTTGAAGACGGCGTTCGGGATGTACGAAATGGAAGGGAGCGGGTGCATTACGCCGAAGAGCTTGAAGAGGATGCTGAGCAGATTGGGAGAGCGGAGGACCGTCGATCAGTGTGAAGATATGATAGCCGGATTTGATCTGGACGGTGATGGCGTGCTCAGCTTTGAGGAGTTCAAGGCTATGATGTCCTCTTCATCTTGATTCTTTTCATTATTACGATTATTTTCGAGGTTGAATTATATATGTGATCGTGATCATACTCGTCATTCTTACATGTATACACTGTACATATCACTATATTCTGTAGATTCATTTAGTATTTCTGTATTTTTGTAGGATTTTGTGTATTTGAAATATGTTCACCCATTACTTTAGTGTTAACTTTTTCTTTTTTTTTTTCCCTCTCTCTTCCTCGATCTCTATCAACTTTTGTGATGAACTTATATATACTTTGGCTTCGTTTGGTAAATAAATAGACTTTAGAGTTTAGAGTTTGGTTTCAAAGATTAGAGTTTGACTTCAGAGATTAGAGTTCCCAAAACCACGATTTGTGGAGAAAATCAGCGATTCCAAATCTTGTTTTTCCGGAAAAACAAACAGATATAAATCTCTTAGAGTTGGGAATGGACTTTTAGCGTTTGGACCGCTTATTCCAAACGGGGCCTTTATCTTCATTATTGTATCTTAAAAAAATTTAAACAATAACAGAGAGAGTAGTTGTAATGTAGATACGTGAATAATTTCAATAATGGAGAAACCTTGAATAATTCCCAAAGCTAATTAAGCATGATCAAGTCATGAATGCATGTGTACACTCGCGTATTTATATATACAAATTATAACCTTGCGTATTCCTTGAATAATTTTGAACAAATGAAACTTGTTATTAAACAAGAAATAAAAATACAATAGTAGTGGGGTGCATGGAATGGAAGTAGTCAATTTGTTAAGAAACTTATGCTATAAAAAACTACACGTTATTAATTACCTGATTACGTCATTAATTACACGTTAAAGTATTTCCATATTTGAGCAGATAGCTGATAGAGACATTATAGAGTGATAGAGATAGACCCACATCATATATACTACTACTACTACTAATATTCATCGAGTTCTGTTTTAATAATTTATCAATTTTCCACTATTGACATTGGATGCTCCATAGCCATGTAGTATAGGATTTTGGGGCACACATATGCATAACTTATAAGTATTTATGGAGAAATAAGTAACCCGACCGCCAAGATATATAAAACACATGGTAATGATGTGTAATAATAAAAATAATAATAATAATAAACTAATGATGGAAATTAATTAAGGCAAACTTAGCAAGTAAGATTAATTACGTGTGGATTGTTTTAAAAAAAAAAAACGTGTCGGCGCCTACTATTCACGCAAGAGTTTACACTATACATAATAATACACTGCATGCAGAATGGGAATGGGATTTGGATCGATCAACACGAACTTATAATAATAATAATAATAGTACTTGTATTACGTATGTAGGGAATATCCGAATTGTCCATTGCTTCTCATTAGTAGTCATGCATTACGTCCTACACTACACTTAAATAATAGAAGTATATGAGTGCTACTATATTCTAACTCCCAACCAAGTAGATATATAGGAAGTAGGAACCATCCTTCATTCTTCTTCTCAAATCTTCCTCCCACTAAAAACAAAAGGGCTTCTAAACTGCTTCCTCCATTCTTTTGTCATTCTGTCATGTGCCAAGTGAAATGGAGCAAATACTTCCTCCATTTTTTTTTAAAGTGTTACACTTAATATTTTCACGCAATCAAAAACACATTTTTAATGTTTAATATCTTAAATTAAATAAAAGTAAAAATTATAAAAATTTGATATTCGAAATCTATATATGACGAATCCAATAAGATTCCACTTGACTATATTTTATCTTATATAATTATATTAAAAAATCGAATTAAAGCTACTCAATGAATAATAATTACTACTCAACTGTAACACCAACGGAGGGAGTATTTGAGAATAGAGGAAGTATTAAAGATGGACACAAGAATAAGAGAGAATTCTGACACAACCCCAACCGCATACAGTGGGGATGTTTGGGAGTCAGCGGATCCGTTAGCAGATAGCAGATTCGGAGAGAAAACTGTGAGACAATATGCTCTTCCAATATGTTATATGCTGGTCAATATGTTGTCTTCCAAACAACGTAAGTATAGTATATATATGTTGTCGGGCCGGGTACAAAACTAATATCCACCAATTTGTTTAAAAAATTTACTAAAAGTGCAGAACAAATATAGTACTACGTTATAGTTGTATTATTACTACAAAAATAAAACGGTGAATTTAGATATCTAAATCTATAGCTCATGAGTTTTTTGATGAGCCAAAGATCAAATATATATACGTTATGCGCCAAACTTAAAAATAATAAGATCTCAATAATAAAAATACTTCTCCCATCATCAACATCTTACTCAAATTTTAAAAATAAAGATATACTCCCTCCATTTCAAAATAAGTGTAACATAAGTAAATGGCACGAGATTTAATGCAATGAACAAAAATTCTTTAGTGGGAGTTTTATACTTTTAAAAGCATTTTATATATGTCAATGTAACATTTATTATGAAACACTCAAAAAATGAAAGTGTTACACTTAAAAAGAAATGCAGGAAATACTTAATAAAGAGAAAGAAGATAAAAGGGGAAAAAAGGGAGAAACAAAAGAAAGAAAATTGTGTGGCATGGTCTTAGCCCAAGTGATTAAATCCCTTAACTTCCAACGGAATGTTGGAGGTTCGATCCCCACCGGCCCTCGATACTCGATTAAATTATTAAATTTTAAAAATATATATAAAAAAAATTAGACACAATTTAAACTTTATCAAGCTTAACAAACTTATATTTTGCAGCATAATAAGTAAAACTGTCAATTTAAATTCAAATTATATACTATCTAACCTAGTTAAATTCAGACTAGAACTTTTAATTTTATTACTGTTCAGGCTCGATACTCGATACTCAATTACCCTAGTTGGGTCTAATTTGGTCTTAAGGTATCCAGTGATATCAATTGTTGGACCAAACAAGAAAAATTAAACGGGCTCTCTAAATGCTAAAAGTGCTCATCAGTTTAGAGATTTTTTTATTTAATTTTTTTAACGTGATTTATTATTTATTAAATTCTATTATAAATTATAAATCAAAATACAATATAATATACTAGTATTGTATACTCATATAATTAAATAGTTTTAAATATAGTACTCCCTCCGTCCCACTTATCTTGTATTGTTTCACTTTTTGCACACAATCCAATGCATTTTTTCAACCGCTAATATCTCAAAATGTGTAAAATAAAAAATTATGTAAAATATATATTCTAAAACTACATGATTATACGATTCTAACAAGACCGAACTCGACTATTTTTCTAAATATATACATGCAATAAAATCGAGTCAAAATAGAAAAATGAACAGTGTCAAAAAATCAAACAGGACACGTTAGCTGGGACGGAGGGAGTATATTTTATATAATTTAATTATCATTAATCACCAAATAGCTAAAAGAAAAATTAAAAAAGAAATCCAAAGAAGTGTGAGACTGCACAAGAATTGGACAATACTGTATGACAGGGTGGCCTGCCAGCTAAGCAGCCTGATATGGCAATCCCCTTTCACCAAAAAAAAATACATTTATGTTGTGTCTTTACTTACAAAAAGCAAGCCTGAGCCAGACAAGAAGAATACCAAACCCGTAAATCTTAGTAATTGGTAATCCCAAAATTATTTTTACCTTTTTTTCACCGATCGGGTTCGAACCCTGCCCTTTCATATGAAGTAGTATCTATAATTTTCCAGACGCACGTGCAGAACCAATCCAATTCCCTCACTTTCAAGCGCTGCCTCAATTTCTCCACCATTTTTCCCCGAATCATTTGCACATTTATTTATAATTGCATTTAATTTCCTCACTATTCAATCCTGTCCACTCTTCTCCTCCTCCATCATCCCATTTTCCCATTTGCTTCATTATTTTCATCTTCACTTGACGTTACTACGTTACGCCACCAAATCACTAATTACTAATACTCCCCCCCTTAGCTTACAGTTTCTTTCTTCCTGGCTGTTGCTTTTCTTTCATTTCCTTGATGATTATATGAATATGAATGCATAGTCTGTCTTTTTCCAAGTTTCTTTGCAGAGAAAAATGGGTTTGTGTGTCTCCGTGAAGAATGGCGCGGACATCGCCGGACCGTCGCATTCGGTCAGGTCAAACGTCCAGAAGCCTTCGATCCCGTCGCCGGTCAAGGACAAGTCTGCGGTGGTCAACGGCCGAAACCCCGCGGTTGATGATGTGGCACTCTCTTCTCGGCACTCGCCTGGCCGTTTTACCACCGCAGGTTTTCCCAAACTTTGTTTTATTCGGGCAACTTTTTGGCCATTCATTTTTTTTTTCTTTTCAATTAAATCCTTTTTAAAATTTGATTTTCGATTGCCCTTTTATGGTTACAACGATGATGTTAATTTTGCATCTCCAGCGTCCATGTGGTTGAAAAGATGATCGAAGATTTTAGAGTCTCTTTCCTTTTTTTTTTAAATTTTTTATTTTATTTCATTTCGTTTTCCCAGTAAACTAATTTAATCTCGACAGTTTCGATAAGGTTATCTCTTTAAAATTTACTTGAAGGTTGTTAGTATTTTCTGGGCTGTCGTTATTTTTGGTTAAGAAGGCAACTCTTGTCATGATAATTACATCCGCTTTATTCTATGGATTTCTGGTGGAAATTTTGAGGTCAAATGTCAAGTGCAGGATTTGGTTGGTTCTTAGTTGAAGAGTTCTACCAGCTCTGAAGTCAATGGTTCTACGAAATTAAATTATTGTCTACATTTAAGTACCCTGCTTGAAAATTGGTAATGACTAATGAGAAGCTGTAGCAAGTAGGAAAGTACTATTACATCATGGCTGCAAATAGTTTCATTTAGCTGATCTTTTGATGACATTTCTAGACATTTTCTCGTTTTGTCCCCACTTTTTTACCCTGGAACTAATCCTGGTGGGTTGGTGGCAATGATTGTACTTCGGTAGTTCTGGACTTCTGGTTATATTTTGTCATGCTTCTGATTTGTGTGTTGGTTGATGATCATGGCTGACTGTTTTTATATTGAGTTCCATATCAGTTGTGCTGCTTTAGCTAGAATGGATTCGATATTTTAAGGCTTTGCCTTGGATGTTAACCTTGTCGAAAAAACTCTCTTAAACCTTCTATATGTTGTAGCCATTTACATTTTAGGCGTTCAAGTGTTTTCATTGTAGGTGAGCTAGTGGTATTGTTTATTGTCCTGAGATGTTTACCAAAATTTTCACAGGTAGCAAAGAAGAAGCTTTCTTTGATTCGCAACCTTGGGCAGAATCTGATGGGGAAGACGACTACTTCAGTGTTAGAGGAGGTAAGAAATTTTCCAGCAGTATAAGAGATTTGACGAATGCCCAAGTTTGCACATTAGGCATAATCAGTCAAGAGCACATTATTGTGTTTTTCTTCCAAATGAATTATGGTGTGTTAATGTACAAATCCGTGGATAGCTCGGTATGTGGTTAGTGAAATTTGCTGATTTGGTCTTTTTATGGGACTACAACGCAGACTTCACCCCATCGTGTGCAAGCACTCCTGTCCATCATTTCTCGCCAATAAAAACACCTCTTCCCGAAGAAGGAGCCATGGGCGCTGTGCAGGCATCATCACCTCCTCAAGAGCAGAAGACACAATCGCGACTCTTGGATCTGTTCAACGATGAAAAACAGCCTCCTACGAAAGTGGAAGGCGATGCAATTCCCAATCCCAGCCTAGCCCAAGAACCAAAATCCAGGAGTGGTAGGTCCTCCTTTTCCTTCTCCTGTCGTAGTGATGATAACACTTCTATTGGTAAAGCCCAAAGACTGGAGATCGAATCGCCCAAGTCCACACTGCGTTGCCTTCCAAGACGCTCATCTAGTGGGAGGAGAAAGAGGGCGAGCTGGATCAAGAAACAGAACAGTGGCTGATCGTGGTCCTCGGTTGAAATCCTGGCAGCAGTCCACAAGGAAACGCCAAACTCGAACACTGCAGTGGATCAAGCAGTGGTTCTACTTTTACTGATTTGGTATATGCTTTACATATTACTTTATTTTTTACTTCCTTCTCTATACATAATTTAAACACAATCAGGGATGTGTTTTTTCATGGCTAAATTAAAAGGGCCGCAGAATAAGGACGATGTGGGATTGTAATATGAAAAGGAATCGGAATGTGTTGGTATAATATTTTGCCATTGCTTTACATCTCTGTTTGCACTTAGCACAACCCTATTGTGGGATTCTTTGTTAATGAACATAGTGAAAGCAGTCTTGTCCTGTCTTATTGGTAAAGATTGCTTGGTTTCAATTCCAAGTTTTGGACATTGCTTTGCCAGGATATTATGCTTTATTCCTGATTTTAGGTTTCAATGAATGTCTGAATCAAAATTTGTCATCGTACATGTATGGCTTGAAAATGAGAACAATTTTTAAGGTGGAATGATAACTGTTGGTAACTGTTAGTAACAGTGATCGGTGAATTTATTGCAATAAGCATTATTTTAAAAGGTAACATCTGTTGATAAAATTAGCTATAGATGATTTTTTCGAGCCATTATCATGTTGATTTTTAAAATGAGATGTCGTTGATAAAATTTTGTATGAGCTAGGCCACGTTCTCTATGACTTGTTTTCAGGACATTACTTATTTTTATTAAAATCATATCAAATAAGATATATTCAGATCAAACCAAATCAGACAAAACACATTCAGACTAGATCAGAAAGACCAAACCAGATCAGATTATTATAATAAAATTATATAATTACATATAATATGTTTTTGAAAAAAGCAAAAAATATAGCAATTCAGATATTATTTAAATATAATAATCGCATTTTTAATATATTTTATTATTATAAACTACTTTTAATATTGTATTTTTATATTGTATTTTTTATTATTTTTATAATAATAACGTTGTAATTAATGTTAATTAATAATTATTACTATTATTATTATAATAAATAATTAACTATTAGTAATTAATTATTATTAAAATACTAATATATAATTAATACTATATTAGTAATTAGTAGTAATTTGGTAAATAACCGGGTAATGTGACCCAATATTAATCCATCGAGGATCTGCATGGACAATTAAGAGCGTCTCTCCCAAAGCAGTTTTTATTATTATTACTCCCTCCGTCCCACTTCAGACGTCCTGTTTGACTTTTTGGCACTGTTCATTGTGTAACTTTGACTCAATATTATTGCAAGTAAATATTTGGAAAAAATACTCGAGTTCGGTCTTATTTGATTCGTCTAATCGTGCAATTTTAGAATATATATTTCACATAATTTTTACTTATATATATTTTGAGAT
Source organism: Hygrophila difformis (assembly GCA_030278955.1). Classification (NCBI taxonomy): domain Eukaryota; kingdom Viridiplantae; phylum Streptophyta; class Magnoliopsida; order Lamiales; family Acanthaceae; genus Hygrophila; species Hygrophila difformis. The sequence goes on from JAOANR010000011.1 coordinate 50,308,994, forward strand.
ATGATCGATTTAAAAAGTGCATTGGATTATGTGCAGAAATGAAACTAGACATCTTAAATGGGACGAATGGAGTACTTTATTATTATTATTATTATTATTATTATTATTATTATTATTATTATTATTATTATTATTATTATTATTATTATAACCGATAGATAACTCTTGTATAGAGTTCATTAATATCCAGAGTTCATTAATTTTCCCCATCTATCTGAATGATGGTGACACTTGTATTGCTCTCCCACAACCCCATTTTCACGGGGAATTGATATAACTCAGCGGTAGAGTGTCACCTTGAGGTTCACGATTTTTAAAGTTGATGGATTTTCCTCTTACTATAAATTTCATTGTTGCTTGACTACTGACTAGATCCGCGTGTACCTCCTAATAATATCCATAAATTGACTTGTTTTTTTGTAATAGATGAACGTTGCCATATGTAAATTTGGGTGCATGATACATGTCAGTCAGAAAAATTACGATTTTTATGAATTCATTGATTAAATTCTATTTTGTGCATTTCCCGTAAGCGTCAGAATAAATATGGACGTTCCCAAAACGGGAACTATAGGGATCGGCGTTCAATCTCTGGATTGGGCGGGCTTTTATATTATAATAGTAAGAATTATAAATAATTAATTAATTAATTATTATTATTATTATTATTATTATTGTTATTATCATAATTTTAATTAGAATCATAATATACATAAGATAAGATCAGATCAGACCAGACCAGATCAGACGAGACAAAATTGAATCAGATCAAACCAGAAACATTCAGACCAGACCAGATAAATCCAGATTAGATCAGACCATATTTTATAAAATTCAGATTAGACCAGACAAATTCAGGCCTAGAGAACCGGGCTAGTCTAAAAATGCCTGTACAAAATTGTATTGAATTAATATATGAGCAAGGAAAACAGGATTATTTTAGAATGCATAGGGAAATCAAGATAAGATTAGAGAATCATATGAAAATTTGATAAACAACAGTCCTATACATTCTTATATTCGTTTTACATTATTTTAAAACAAGTTAAATGATGTCTCAACTTTCGATTCTCCACTCGACATTCTATCCCCGTATTTTTTTTTGTAATTTGTGTGGCATGACTCTTACCACCTATTTCCCAATCTTTATAGGCCGTGTCACAAAAAAAAAAGATCTTTAAAAATTGAGGTATAAATTGAATCAGATCAGATCAAACCAGAAACATTTAGAACAGACCAGATAAATTGAATCAGATCAAATCAGAAACATTCAGACCAGACCAGATAAATTCAGATTAGATCAGACCAAACAAATTCAGGCCTAGAGAACCGGGATAGTCTAAAAATGCCTGTACAAAATTGTATTGAATTAATATATGAGCAAGGAAAACAGGATCATTTTAGAATGCATAGGGAAATCAAGATAAGATTAGAGAATCATATGAAAATTTGATAAACAACAGTCCTATACATTCTTATATTCGTTTTACATTATTTTAAAACAAGTTAAATGATGTCTCAACTTTCGATTCTCCACTCGACATTCTATCCCCCGTATTTTCTTTGTAATTTGTGTGGTATGACTCTCACCACCTATTTCCCAATCTTTATAGGTCGTGTCACAAAAAAAAATCTTTAAAAATTGAGGTATTCAACCATTTATATATATTTTTTTTGGGAAAAAAGGAGGGCCGGAGCCATTTATTCCATAATTTGCATGGTATGATACAGACCATTACGGTCAAATTCGAGAACATCGGACATAAAATCTGGAGGCCGAGTAAAGTGTTGAACTAAACCAATCCAAGGCCAACCTCTCAGAAGTTGATCTGCTGCACTATTACACTCACGGGGAATGTAGGAAAATTTGACATTCCAGTCCCAAGAAGACATCAAACGAATCTGGGGAAGCCATGGTTGGGGAGCTCCCTGGACATCTAGTGGAGAATTGACAAGGAAGATGGCATCTTGATTATCGGACTCCACTTCAATGTTTGGGATTCTGAGAGACCAGGCAAACTTTAAAGTGATAAAGATGGCCCAAAGCTCCGTGTGAAGGATCTCCATCTGAGTTCTTCTAGATCGAATGCCCCCAATCCAATCACCATTCGTGTTACGCAGGATGCCACCGGCTAAACTCATGCCACTTTTAATACTGCCATCGCAATTCACCTTTATCCAAGCAGCTGGGGGTTTTTCCCATCGAGCTTTACAGCAACTCCAGGCTTGGACACCCAAAAATTTGAGCTCTTTTCTAGCAGATAAGTACTCCTTCGCCAATCTGTGAATTTTACCATGAATGGATGGCCAATGAACGCACCCATTCCCATAATATTCTTTGCATCGGGATTTCCAAATGGTCCAAGCACCGAAGCCAAATAAAGAGGCCGTAGATTCCCCCACATACTTGCACTGCATGGATAAAATCCAGTCCTTAGTATCAAGCTCCCAAAAAGCATCCGGAAGATGTATACCAAGGTGAGACCAAACAAGGGCCGAAGTATGACAGTCCCGCAAGGCGTGAATGCAAGACTCAATTTGCCCACATTTCCAGCAAGTAGCAGTAGAGGAAATGCATCTCTTAGCCATCTCCAAACCTGTAAGTAATCTATTATGCGCCGCAAGCCATAAGAACAAACAAGTGCGAAGGGGAGCAGGCCATCTCCACAAGAGCTTCCAATCACGAATATCTGTAGCTGAGTGAGAATTGGAAAGCATGCTCACTGAGCTACGAATTGAGAATATGCCATCGCAAGTCGGTCTCCAGTAAGGGCGGTCGTCCACATCTGGGCTGCAGGGAATTTGATCACAGCGAAGAGTCTGCATGCCTTCAATGGATAGGAGAGGAACAAGCTCCTGCTCATTCCATGTGAAATTATCAATATAGGAAGCCACTGAACGAGAAAGATCATCAAGGGATAAAGTATGGATCGCCAGGTCCTGCATGACAACACGAGTATTAGACCAAATGTCTATCCAGAAACGAACTGACTTACCATTGCCCAACTTCCATCCAATCATGGACTGGAAGAGTGGTCTAACAGATAACAGATCCTTAGCAAACTGGGACATAGACTGAGGATGATGAGTGAACGTATGATCCTGCCAACCGTAGCGAATTTTGAGAAGCCTCGTCCAAAGAGTATCTCTAGTGAGCAAAGCCCACCAGCTCTTCATAAGAAAGGTAGTATTGATATCCCTCAATTTCCTAATACCCAGACCACCAGAGTCGTAGCTAGTTGTGATTGAATCCTAAGCCAACAGGTGAGTCTTACGTTTATTGAGATGAGAGCCCCATAAAAAAATTTCTACAAATTCTCTGAAGCTCATCAATAGTTTTTTGAGGGAGACGAATAACTTGCATAATATACATAGTAGAAGGATAAAGAACAGATTTAATAAGGGTGAGTCTCCCAGCCATACTAAGGTGGCGATGCGACCAAGAGCCAAGTTTAGAGGTCATCTTGTCTATGAGGAAATCAAAATCATGGTGAGTTCTCCTTCCCACCTTCATAGGGACACCCAAATAGTTGCCAAGCGAATAAGAACTCTGGAACCCCAGGATGTTAATGATATCTTCTTTAAAGCCATCATCAACGATTTTGCCAAAAATGATACGAGATTTGGACGAGTTAACAACAAGACCTGACAAAAGGGAAAAATGAGACAAAATGTCGTTAATGATAAAAGCTTGGTATGAAGAGGCTTTGGCAAATAAAAGAATGTCATCGACAAAAGAAATGTAGGAGAGTTTTAAACGTCCCTTATCCCAGTTAGGAACATCCCAACGGCCATCAGTCACGGCTTGAGTAATCATAGCACCGAGTCTCTCCATACATAAGATGAAGATATAGGGAGAGATCGGATCCCCTTGACGAACCCCTCGGGAAGGAAAGAAAGAATTTGAAGGCCGACCATTCCACAAGACCTGCATAGAAGAGGAAGTGATGCAGCTCATGATCAAAGAAATAAAATGACCAGGGAAGCCAAAAAAGATAAGAGTGTCATGGATAAACTCCTATTTAAGCTTGTCGTAGGCTTTCTCCAAGTCCAATTTGAGAATCATGTAACCTGGCTTCGCTGTAGACTTATCAAGAAAATGTAAAATTTCATGGCAAAGGATAATATTATCCTGTATAACACGACCTTTAACAAAGCTAGCTTGAGCATTACTAATAAGCCGAGGGAGAATATTACTTAAACGATTGGCCAAAGTCTTAGAAATGATTTTGTAAATAACATTACACAGGCTAATGGGGCGATATTGAGAAACAGCAACAGGATTCTTGACTTTGGGAACAAGAACAAGTAAAGTTTGATTGATGTTAGAGATTATGCTATGATCAGTGAAACAACTAGAGATAAAACTATAAACAGAGTTACCAATAGAATTCCAATTCTGTTGAAAAAACATAGCATGTAAACCATCTGGCCCAGGAGCTTTGAGTGGTGGCATATGCTTAACAATAGACCAAATCTCCTCCTTAGAAGGGTGGATCAGCAAGAGATTACATTCAGAGTTATCCAAACATGGAAGCTGACCAGGAGGAATAGACGCAGACTGAATTGAAGGATTAGGATCATGATAAAGGTTAGTAAAAAAAGAAGAAACCATGTTATGAATAGCAGTATCTCCAGTAAAATAAACACCATCAGAATCATTCAAAATAGCAGCATAATTCTTCCTTTGTCTATGTTTGACAAAATTATGAAAAAATTTAGTGTTGCGATCGCCGGCCATGTTCCAATCTCTGGTACTCCTTTGAATCCAAATGAGTTCTTCCCTTTCCAAGATCAGACCAAGCTCAGAGGATAGTTGAGAATGAAGGCGTCTAGAAAAGGGATTATCTGTCCAATTAGTAGATCGTTCAATTCCTTGAAGTCTAGCTCGGATTCTCGATTTCCTGATGCTCAGGGCTCTAAAAATCTGATTATCCCATTGCATATCTTTCTGCTTGAAGGAATTAAGATGGACCAAAAAATCTCCTTGATCATTCCATGATGAGGAAACAAGCATACGAAAGCTAGGAAAACTCTGCCAACTAGCCTTATATCGAAAAACTCTAGGAGGCCTATTGTTCTCAGACTGATTCAAGTGACAAATATTCACCAAGAGAGGGGAGTGGTCGGACTGAATCCGGGGAAGAATGGTCACCATGCAAGAGAGAGCGCTGAATCGATTGAGATTTTGATTAGGACGAGTAGAAGCAATATCGGGCTCAGAGCGAGGCTTCCTTCGGGACTGCACCAGCATCCATGGTCCAAAGCCATTCCTCTCTTCACAATGTGTTTCATCATTCCGTTGGGGAGAAGCCTGATCAGTCTCAAGAGGTTGTGGATTCAAATTGGGGCAGGATGCTTTAGCATGGCCATACTTGCCACATTGGAAACACACCAATTTAATGTTCTCGTATTCCACATTAATGATCTCATCCTCAAGCATGACCTGTGGTAAAAGTGGTTGATCCAGATCAATTTTGATAGCCAATCTTGCAAAACGGCCCCTCGCCATATTGTCCATGTTAAAGTCCATACTGAGAACTTTTCCAATCGCCGTACCTGCCCGAAGAAGATAGGGCCTGTTATAAAGATGCATAGGAATTCCAAGGAACCTGATCCAGGCCACCATGGAGCGGATTTCATTTGTGGCAGGATTGAATTTTTCGTCCCAAGGTTGGACATGGAGATAGAGACCAGCAACCATCCAGGGACCCCCTGTGAGAGCATGAAGAGCATCATCTTCAGTCTTGAATCGGATGATATAATAGCCGTTATCCACATCGATTAAAGAAAGATGTTTAGAGGCGGGCCATAAAACATCTAGGCGAGCTTTTAGGACCCTGTAGGAGACACTGCGACCGACGGGCTTAAGAACCACCGCGTACTGCCATTGCCGGAGAAGTGTTTCCTTGAAGGCAGGAGATAATTGAAATCGTGGAATTCCATTAACGGTGGTCTGGATGATATCGTCATCGGAGGCTACACAATCACTGTAAAGATCCTCGGTGGGTACACGGATGAAACCGGCTCCCCGTCGTGCGATATTGCTATAGAGGTCCCGGGGACGCTTGCCTGCCCTGTCGTCGGCGGGATCAGGAGGAATTCCCCCATGATCATCCATTTCAGTATCGGCCATCGGAGGGGACAGTCAAAGTTCTTGATCGGAAAGAAAACCCTTCTTGGAGCTTTCTTGAAGTTAAAGATCCACATATACCTCTTTTTATCAAAAGCACAATTTTTTTAGCATTTAGCAAATAATTTCAACCATTTATATATTTTAATTCTTCATATCTATATAAATTCTCTTAAAAAATATAACTACACAAAATCTTTTCAAACAATCAAAGATTTCTACGAATTCTATATAAGTCAACCAAACTCTATGCAGAATCTATACAAAATCAACAAACTCTACATGAAATCTATAGAAGTCCTAAATCCATCTACTTTTTAAAATTCATCAAAATCTAGATGGAATACACCTCCTTATTTTTAATTCAATTGTTGGAGTGTAAAATACTTTGGGGCTGAGTTCAAAATTTTAGAAGTCAGGGATTGGGTGTAAAAATTAATTCCATAATATTATGGGATTAAGTGAAATTTAAAGAAAATGAGGAATTGGCCAATTGTCAATCTATATATATATTAAAGCATTAGTGAACAACCCATCCTACATTTAATGTGGTGTCTTCATTTTAAATTTCTAATTTTTATAAATTTTTACATTTTTAATTTATTAATTTTAGATTTTCACATTTATTTATTTATTTATTTATTATAGATTTTCAGTTTTTGAAATATATGGAATTCCTACAATATTCACTTTTAAAAAGATTTGAAAGATTTGAAATTTGAAATTTTGCATATCTTATTTTATCTATATTATTTTGTATTTTTTAATTTACTAATTTTAGATTTTCGCATTTATTTATTTATTCATTATAGATTTTAGTCTATCGTGTATAAAATCTATCATTTACTTATAAATTCCCACTCTATCATCCTATTGTGTCACTAAATATTCACTTTTAAAAAGATTTGAAAGATGAAATTTTTCATTTTTTATTTTATCTATGTTGGAGTTTATTTATTTGTGTTTTTTTATTTTATTTATTTTAGATTTTATTAATTTACATTTTTTATTTTATTTATTTGAAATTTTATTGCTGCATTTTGTATTTATTTATAGATTTTCAGTTTTACACCATATAATTATTATGACAAGGTTTTGTATAGTGAATAATGTAATCAAAATGTACATTGCAAGTCATATTTACTTATTCATGTTAAATATATATTAATGTTTATATGGAAATTCTAATTTTAGTTTTTAAAAAATATTTAATTTTCAATTTATATGGCGTTTCCACAATTTTCAGTTTAAAAAAATGGAAGTTCAAATTTAAATGGAATTTGCTGTGTATATATGGAATTTATATAAAAATAGTTGTATATATTAATTAATGTATATATATGCCATGTTTTCAGAAAAATATGTCACTTTACTTAAAAGTAATATACAATTATATAGTTCCGAATAGATCCATCAGTAAATAAACTAAATAAAGAAGTAAAATTTAATTTTTTTTTAATCTACTCCCTCTGTCCCATTATTTCTGTCTCAAAACTTTTGGACATGCCGTCCAATACATTTGTTTAACATTTAATATATTAAAATGTACATATGTAAAAATTACGTAAAATATATATATATATATATATATATTCTAAAACTACATTATTAGAAAAATCTAACAAGACCGAATTTGACTATATTTTTATCGTATATAATTGCGATAACATTAGGTCAAAATTAATCAATAAACAGTGTTATAAAGTGAAAATGAGATACTTTGAGTGCGACGGAGGGAATATTTTTTAAGAAATACTCTATCCGTTTTATAATAAGTATAACACTAGGAAATGACACAAGATTTAAGGTAAGTTAATAAAATGTATTTAGTTGAAGTAATTAAATAAATAAAATAAGTCATATTTGACCTTGTTCCTATATATATATATTAAAGCATTAGTGAACAACTCATCCTACATTTAATGTGGTGTCTCCATTTTAAATTTCTAATTTTTATAAATTTTTGCATTTTTAATTTATTAATTTTAGATTTTCACATTTATTTATTTATTTATTTATTTATTATAGATTTTCAGTTTTTGAAATATATGGAATTCCTACAATATTTACTTTTAAAAAGATTTGAAAGATTTGAACTTTGAAATTTTGCATATCTTATTTTATCTATATTATTTTGTATTTTTAATTTACTAATTTTAGATTTTCGCATTTATTTATTTATTCATTATAGATTTTAGTCTATCGTGTATGTAATCTATCATTTACTTATAAATTCCCACTCTATCATCCTATTGTGTCACTAAATATTCACTTTTAAAAAGATTTGAAAGATGAAATTTTTCATTTTTTATTTTATCTATTTTGGAGTTTATTTATTTGTATTTTTTTATTTTGTTTGTTTTAGATTTTATTATTTTACATTTTTTATTTTATTTATTTTAAATTTTATTGCTGCATTTTGTATTTATTTATAAATTTCCAGTTTTACACCATAGAATTATTATGACAAGGTTTTGTATAGTGAATAATGTAATCAAAATGTACATTGCAAGTCATATTTACTTATTCATGTTAAATATATATTAATGTTTATATGGAAATTCTAATTTTAGTTTTTAAAAAATATTTAATTTTCAATTTATATGGCGTTTCCACAATTTTCAGTTTAAAAAAATGGAAGTTCAAATTTAAATGGAATTTGCTGTGTATATATGGAATTTATATAAAAATAGTTGTATATATTAATTAATGTATATATATGCCATGTTTTCAGAAAAATATGTCACTTTACTTAAAAGTAATATACAATTATATAGTTGCGAATAGATCCATCAGTAAATAAAGTAAATAAAGAAGTAAAATTTAATTTTTTTTTAATCTACTCCCTCTGTCCCATTATTTCTGTCTCAAAACTTTTGGACACGCCGTCCAATACATTTGTTTAACATTTAATATATTAAAATATACATATGTTAAAATTACGTAAAATATATATATTATAAAACTACATGATTAGAAAAGTCTAACAAGACCGAATTTGACTATATTTTTATCGTATATAATTGCGATAACATTAGGTCAAAATTGATCAATAAACAGTGTTAAAAAGTGAAAATGAGATACTTTGAGTGCGACGGAAGGAATATTTTTTAAGAAATACTCCATCCATTTTATAATAAGTATAACACTAGGAAATGACACAATATTTAAGGTAAGTTAATAAAATTTATTTAGTTGAAGTAATTAAATAAATAAAATAAGTCATATTTGACTTTGTTCCTTTTGAGTTTTATTTTAATGAACATAAAAAAAATTAATAATTTAAGTATAATTAGCAAAAATTATTAATCTTCAAAACATTTCAAATATGGTAGTGTAACACTTAATTCCAAACACAAAAAAAGGGAAAGTGTGACACTTAAAATACGGATGATGTAATTCATTAATCTATATTTTAACAGATTTGCAATTGACAAAAAATAAATATAAATCTAGCTTTGTTAGAAAATTGTGATTGTGAATGATCAAAGTACGTTCATGTTGAAAGACTAATTGCAACAAATTTTATAAGTTTGAAAATTTTCTCTGGAATGCCAGTACTTAATGAAGTTTTAACGTCTGAAATAAATAATCTATTGACACTAGAAGAGACATATTATAATAACAAAAAAAATGAATGTGGATTATGCTAATATTACCTTTGTTGATCAATGATGAGAATAATGTTTATAATAAAATAATGTCTATGGTTGATAGTAATGGGTGTTGATTTATTTTTATTTACGTGGTGGAACTGATGCTAGCTCGTCGCAAAGCTGCAAATTAAATATTAGTCCTACACCACAGAAGAAGATAAATAAATGTAATATATATAGTGAGTAGGGTCGTCTCCACAGGGAACTTGCTCAAAGAGTTTATTTTCAATCACTTGATTAATTATAAATTATATTTATATTTATAAAGATGGGGGATTTGATTTCAACTAAACTAGTAAAAAGAAAATAACAATTAAACAAAAACAAAAACAAATGCAAGGTAACAAGTGAGCTCTTTAGGATAATTAAAACTCTAGTTTAGGCATGAATTATGTATTGGATATGGAATTGATCATTGACATGCATTTAACTTAATTGGTTAATTGACTAAATTGGTTAAAGTTGGTCTACAAGCGTTTCCCAACCAATTTTTCCATACTTATTCGATGGCTTAGGTACGACCATAAGCCATTCCCCTAATCAAGTGTGAATACTAGGTACGACCATAGCATAACATGACTTAATAGCATTTAGCACAAGAAAAACCCAATTCGATTCAACACTAATCCTACGAGGTAGTGTTTAAAACCGATTTTAATCCCTTACTAGAGTATTCTTCCTCTAGTTTGCTACTTGATTGGAAAATTACACAATTACGGATGCACTTCCCAATATAGCAATAAATTACTCAATCAACACGCGGCCGCTATATCAATCAAGCAATTCAAAACATAAAAATAGAGGAATTAAAAATACCCAATTCAATTAAGCATAAAAATATGTCAACAAAATAAGTCTCACAATTCCATATCCACACACAAATTCAAAGCCTAAACTAGATAAGAAAACTACTCACAATCTATCCAAAACATAACCAAATCCACACAATCCAACATGGTAATCAATTATAGAAATTGAACAAGAAAATCACCCACGAAGGATCGAATCCTTATTGCCCTTGGAATCCTCCAATGGTTGGAATCCCTCTTGGTGGAAAATTGGCCAATGTGTATTCTTTTGTGGAATAATGGCCAATGTGTTGTGTGTTGTGTGTAAAATTGCCCTTTGGTCTCCTCCTATTTATAGCAAAACAAACCAATTTTTTAATTCTTCTTTCTTCCTTTTTGCATGTTCATGGTAGTAGCCTCCTCAATTGCATCCAAAAAGATCAACATCATAGCCTTTGATTATTCTTTTGTAATTGATTCCCAAGGATTTGATGCCCAAAGATTTGATGCCATAATAAAAATCTGAAAATTGATGCCCAAAGATTTAGATGCTTCAATTTAGCCCCAAGGATCTTTTTGCAAATTTTGATGCTTCACACATAGACCCCACAGCTGGGAATTGGACCTTAGGCGTGGGCACGCCCAACACTTCAAAATAGGCTGTCCAATGTTGGAAATTTGCCACCTTTCCTACAAAACCAATGTCCCAAAAATCAATCCAATCAAGGCCATTTTTATTAATTTTCTCAAACAATTTAAGTTGACATATGCATAAAAATATCATCAAATACAACATATATCAACTCCCCCACACCTAATCCATGCTTGTCCTCAAGCATATATCAAGACCAAATATCAAAAGTGCATGCCAAACCAAGTATCATTCAACCATGTCAAAGTTTCATCAAAATCAAGGTATGCAAAGCCAACTATCCTCACAAAATGGGAAAATATAATAAGAGATCACTCACCCTCAAGTGTTTAGGCTAGATTTCACTCAATATGCATAGAGAACTATCAATCCCATAGGCTTGCTATCAAATCACAGTAAATTCACATCTCAAATAAGAACATGATGCTCATAATCAAAGGGTCTTTATTAGGGTTGTAACGGGGCTAAGGTTGGGGTAGGAAAATATGGAATATGTAGGTTAAAAGGAATTGAGGAAATTGTCTAACCATCAAAACATGCTACGAAACATAAGTTGCACAAATTCTCTTTGACATCAATGATCATGCTGCTCTCAAAATAAAGAATTACACTTGCAGCTAATACAAACATGTCTGCCTCTCTCTCTTTTTTTTTTTTTTTTGGTGGCTTTCAATAGCTTGGTACGTTTATGAGAGGAATTCCATTGTCTGAAAATTGCAGACAGAACTTCAACTCTTTGTTCATAACACTCCGGTTAGAGGAACACGTTCCAAACTATTTATTTCCACTGCCCTGGTATTTTTTTTTTTTTTTTTAGAGAAAGATGCAGTACAATAACAAAATCACATGTCGAATACAAAATACTCAATCAACTCACATCAAGTGCAACCTTTAACCAAAATCACATGTAATGATACTTAAACAAATTTCCTCATGTTCCTAGGGTTCAAATGAGTGTATGGCCATAATCGAAGAAAAAGGTCTCAGGCTAAGGGGTTAAACATGAACCAAGAAAAATGGATATATCATCAATAGGCTCAGAGTGGTTCACTAAAGGATAAACATGGGTCAAGGGGAAAACAAGGCCAAAATGGGGTATTCCTAGTGCCCTTATCATTTTATTTGCATCAAGATTCAAAAATGAGAGTACAATCAACTATGTATAATCAAGCAAGTTCTAGAAAATCAAGTCTCATGCGTTTCACACAACAAGAAAATTTGAGCAAATATGTGATGGGATTTTTTTTTTTTTTTTATTTCATGGATTTTTTTTTTTTTTTTTAAAAAAAAAGGCTCAAATAGCTCACTTAGGGTTAAGTGATAGAAAACTAAGCATACCCCTCAATTAATTTGACTAAGAACATGGCAAACTCTACAATAGTCAAGCAATGCACATTTGACTTGGCAAGACAACGCAAGAGGACAAGCTAGGAAGTTCAAAAATCATATTAACATATAGGCGTAACCTAAAACCTCCCCCACACCTAAATTATGCAATGTCCCTATTGCAAAATAAAAATGAATTAGAGAGGGTGAATGAAACTTCCCTGGATTACATGTGGGTGACCAATTGTGCCTATTGCCATCTTTCCAAAACCTGCTTTCGAAGCTTGTCCATTGCACATCGGGCATTTGAAATTCCTTTCAAGTGGGAAACAATGTGGAACATTTGAAGATGGTGTATTGGATTTCTTGTCCCATTACCAGACCTGCAAGCAGAAAATTCCCACAAACAACCAAGTAGAACAAGAGCAACACAATCTAATACCCCTAGAGCCAACCACAGTTCAAAGAAGTTTTAAATCCAGACTAGCCTATGCTCAACCAATCTTAATTCACAATTTGCACACTTCAATTACTCATATCATCTTGATTCACAGAAATCACCAATGGAATCAATCAAACTAAGCCAAGACTCAAGTTGATATCTGAATAAACGAATAATCTCAATTCACCAAGCATATACTAAGATCAGTGTGCACAGCAATACCAATTGTTAACCAAAAGCATACACAAAATTCCAAATTAATTGCAACGAAGACAGATTTTTAAGCACTCAATATCAAACCAAACCGAAAGACAGATTAGGATGAATTGCAAAATAGATGGAACCTGAATGTGAACCCTTTTTCAGCGGTGGTGGACAGAGGGCGGCTCTGGTGGCGTGGGGGCGGCGGCGGTATGCGGATCCGGCAGCTGGAGGGCGGAGGCGGCGATGGATCCGGTTGAGAGCAGGAGCGGCGGCGGAGGGGCGGTGCTGGGCGAGGTTCGGAGAAGGGTGGTGGCGGGCGACGTTGGCGCTCGCGAGGGCTTCCGGCGAGGGGCGGCTGCGGTGGCTCGAGCGAGAACAGAGGTGGCGACGGGCGGATCCGGCGGCGGGCGAAGGCGCCTCGGTAGTGGCGGCGTTGGCGAATCGGAAGCGGCGGCGAGCGGAAGGCGCTCCGGTCGAGAGGCGTGTGGTGGCTCTCGAAGGCGGATCTCGCGAGGGTGAGAAAGAGAGCGGCGGAGCTGGGCTTGAAGGCGCTCGGGAAGGGCGGCGACGGCGGTGCGAGCTTCGGGCGGCGAGGCTCGAGCGAGGCGGAGGCGCGTGGTGTCGACGAAGCGGCGAGCTCGCAGGGTGAACGGTGATGGGCGAGTGTTGAGACAGAGACAGAGACGCGACGAGCGGCTGAGGACGGCGGCGCTCGTGAAGGGCGGCGAGAGAGGTTTCGTCGGACGCGGAGGAAGGAGAGGAAGGAGGAGGAGGGAGGCCGGAGCAGGTGGTGGTTTGGAGAGGAAGAGGCGGCGGCGACGCGGCGGCTGGGGGAGGGCGGCGGACGGCGGTGGTCTGGGCAGAGAGAGAGACGGACCGGAGTGGTGGAGGGGGAGGGTGGAACTTGAGAGAGGATTGTGTGTTTGTTTGAAAATGATGGGAAAATAAGTTTATGCCCTAAGTTGGACTCCAATTGGGCAGTCTATTTTTTTCTCTTAAGGGTGCCCACGCCTAAGGCTCATATTTAGCCTGGTGGACTTTCTTCCTTCCACTCCAATACCAGTGTATATTTACTCCTTGAGCGTGCCCACGCGCAAAGCTTCAAATTATCCTGTTTCTCCCTCTTTTTACTTGAACCCAAATTCCAGTGTAATTTTACTCCTTATGCGTGCCCACGCGCAAGGCTTCTAATTACTCTGTTTCTCCATTTTTTTTTTATGAATTCCAGAATGAATTTTGCTCTTAAGTATGCCCACGCACAACACCAATTTTTACTCTGCAACTCCAAAAGCTCCTGAAATCAACAATTGAAATCAAAAACCAAAGAAAACTTTATTAGACTCGAACTAAGACTCGAAAATTCAACTAAACAAAGCGAAATTTAAATATGAAACTTGGGTTGCCTCCCAAGAAGCGCCTTTCTTTTAAGTCTTTGGCTAGACATATCGTCAAAGTTCCAATTAACATTTTCCCCCTTGGGACTTCTGGGAGTCATATACTCCACTTCTTTTCTTTGCAAATCCCTTGTAATATGGCTTAAGTTGGAAGCCATTTACATTCACCTTCTTGTCCAAGGCAAAACTTGGGGTTGCCATTTCATCAAAAGAATCATTGTTAGATTTAGTAAATGGACAAATCTCACAAGAACCACTCTTACCTCGATCAAATAATGAAGAAGATCCACAAAATTTCATACCATTTTCTTTTAAAAGTGATGGATCTTCTTCGTACACCATGACATCCCCTTGCATCTCTTCCCACACTTCCTGCACACAACTATCAAGTATATCCACTCCACACAAGTCATTAGATTCCACAGGGTATTTCATAGCATCAAAAATGTTGAACTTTATTTGTTCCCCATCAAATTCCATTGTGAGAGTTCCATTTTTTACATCAATTTTAGTTTGCGCAGTGCTCATAAAAGGTCTTCCTAGCAAAATAGGTGAGGGATTTGGTGAGTTTTCATCATGCATGTCCAAAATATAGAAATCAACAGGAAATATTAACTCATTAACTTGGACTAGGACATCCTCTACAATCCCTTCAGGGTAAGCATTAGTCCTATCCGCTAATTGAATTATTATGCCCGTTTCTTTAAGTGGTCCAATGTTCAAAGAGTTAAAAATAGATCGAGGCATTACATTAATAGCAGCACCTAAATCTAGCATAGCCCTTTTTACCTCCATTTTACCTATCTTGCATGGAATGACAAACATACCGGGATCTCCGCATTTTTGTGGAAGTTTCCTTTGAAGCATGGCGGATACACTTTCTCCCGCTATCACCTTCTCATCTCCTCTCAATTTTTGCTTGTTGGAACACAAGTCCTTTAGAAACTTTGCATATCGAGGGATCTGCTTGATTGCATCTAACAAGGGAATGCTCAATTCCACTTTTTTAAACACCTCCATGATTTCCTTGTCCTTGTCTCCCTTTGAAGGCTTCACCAACCTATGAGGAAAAGGAGCAATATTAGATTTTGGAGTAATCGGTAAATTTAATTTTACCTCATCACTTGATTTTTGTGCTTCTTGCTCCATTTCTTTTTCAATTTCATCCTCTGCCTTTTCCTTTGAAACGATCTCCTTTGGACCTTCTAATTCCTTTCCACTTCTCAGCGTCATTGCACTAACATTTCCAGGATTAGCATGCGTTTGAGCAGGCAATTTTCCTTTTTCCCTTTGCTTCATATCACGTACCTCATTCACTACTTGGGACATTTGATCCTCCAAATTCTTTATACTTGTTCTAGTTTCCTGCTGAAATTGCAACATATTAGCTGCCATATTCTTAACTAGATCATGTAGAGAATTACCTGGGAAAGGAGCTTGTGGGGCTGCCCTTTGTTGTGATGGCTGTGGAGCTAGCTGAAAGCCCGGAGGTGGTTGTGCAGGAGCTTGTTGATTCCCATAACGCAAATTGGGATGATCCCTCCATCCCGGATTGTACGTGTTGAAAAATGGATCATAGTTTTGCCTTTGCACAAATCCCGCAGCATTCACATCCACCTCTTCCACTAATGTAGGACACGCATCAGTTGGATGGTCCGTTTTCGAACATATTCCACAAGCCTTTACTTGTGCATTCCCTACAGCAAGCTTACGAACAAAAGATGTTAATTCAGTTAATTGTTGTTGTAGAGAACTTACCTCACTAGTTGCCTTCACTGAAACGACTTCCCTCGGTCCAAACTGCTGTGAGTTCATTGCCATATCATTCAATAATGCCCAGGCCTCCTGTGGTGTTTTGTTCATAAGCGCGCCTCCACTTGCAGCATCTATAAGCATCCTGTCCATAGTGGTTAAACCTTCATAGAAATACTGGATTAGTAATTGCTCAGAAATTTGGTGCTGTGGACACCTAGTAATAAGTTTATTGAACCTATCCCAGTATTCAAAAAGTGACTCCCCTGTAGCCTGTTTAATACCACAAATCTCTTTCCTCAGGTTCGCAGCTCGAGAAGCAGGAAAATACTTCTCCAAAAACTTACGCTTCATCTCATTCCAAGTGGTGATACTTCCTGCAGGGAGGTTGAACAACCAATCCTTTGCTGCATCTTTCAAGGAAAATGGGAATGCCCGTAGCTTAATTTGATATTCAGTCACACCAGCTGGTTTCATGCTTGTACACACCACATCAAACTCCTGTAAGTGTTTGTGTGGTTCCTCTCCTGACAAACCATGAAAATTAGGCAACAAATGTATTAGTCCAGTTTTCAACACAGAGGCTGCATTGTCGGCCACAGTAGGAAAAGTAATACAGAGTGGCTGTTGAGCCAAGTCAGGGGATGCTAGCTCCCTCAATGTTCTCTGTTGTGCCATAGCCGGTTGAGGAATTTCAGTTTCCTCTTCCACTTTTTCGCTTTCCTCAGAATCTGATGATGAACTTGAGTCCTCCGCTATTTGAATGGCCAAATTGAGCAAAGGTGTCAACACCTCAGCTTTCTCTTCTCTCCTTCGTTCCCTAGCCTCTTTTCTCAAACGGCGTGCGGTCTTTTCAATCTCTGGATCGTAATTCTTTTCACCACCACGATCTGTGCGAGGCATAAACCAAATAGTGGAAATATATATATATAATAAATTAACCAAGGTATGAAAAATCCTCTTTTGGCGAATCTCCCCGGCAACGGCGCCAAAAATTGCTAGCTCGTCGCAAAGCTGCAAATTAAATATTAGTCCTACACCACAGAAGAAGATAAATAAATGTAATATATATAGTGAGTAGGGTCGTCTCCACAGGGAACTTGCTCAAAGAGTTTATTTTCAATCACTTGATTAATTATAAATTATATTTATATTTATAAAGATGGGGGGATTTGATTTCAACTAAACTAGTAAAAAGAAAATAACAATTAAACAAAAACAAAAACAAATGCAAGGTAACAAGTGAGCTCTTTAGGATAATTAAAACTCTAGTTTAGGCATGAATTATGTATTGGATATGGAATTGATCATTGACATGCATTTAACTTAATTGGTTAATTGACTAAATTGGTTAAAGTTGGTCTACAAGCGTTTCCCAACCAATTTTTCCATACTTATTCGATGACTTAGGTACGACCATAAGCCATTCCCCTAATCAAGTGTGAATACTAGGTACGACCATAGCATAACATGACTTAATAGCATTTAGCACAAGAAAAACCCAATTCGATTCAACACTAATCCTACGAGGTAGTGTTTAAAACCGATTTTAATCCCTTACTAGAGTATTCTTCCTCTAGTTTGCTACTTGATTGGAAAATTACACAATTACGGATGCACTTCCCAATATAGCAATAAATTACTCAATCAACACGCGGCCGCTATATCAATCAAGCAATTCAAAACATAAAAATAGAGGAATTAAAAATACCCAATTCAATTAAGCATAAAAATATGTCAACAAAATAAGTCTCACAATTCCATATCCACACACAAATTCAAAGCCTAAACTAGATAAGAAAACTACTCACAATCCATCCAAAACATAACCAAATCCACACAATCCAACATGGTAATCAATTATAGAAATTGAACAAGAAAATCACCCACGAAGGATCGAATCCTTATTGCCCTTGGAATCCTCCAATGGTTGGAATCCCTCTTGGTGGAAAATTGGCCAATGAGAATTCTTTTGTGGAATAATGGCCAATGTGTTGTGTGTTGTGTGTAAAATTGCCCTTTGGTCTCCTCCTATTTATAGCAAAACAAACCAATTTTTTAATTCTTCTTTCTCCCTTTTTGCATGTTCATGGTAGTAGCCTCCTCAATTGCATCCAAAAAGATCAACATCATAGCCTTTGATTATTCTTTTGTAATTGATTCCCAAGGATTTGATGCCCAAAGATTTTTGATGCCATAATAAAAATCTGAAAATTGATGCCCAAAGATTTAGATGCTTCAATTTAGCCCCAAGGATCTTTTTGCAAATTTTGATGCTTCACACATAGACCCCACAGCTGGGAATTGGACCTTAGGCGTGGGCACGCCCAACACTTCAAAATAGGCTGTCCAATGTTGGAAATTTGCCACCTTTCCTACAAAACCAATGTCCCAAAAATCAATCCAATCAAGGCCATTTTTATTAATTTTCTCAAACAATTTAAGTTGACATATGCATAAAAATATCATCAAATACAACATATATCAACTGACAAGATATTTATCGATAATTTATCTAAAAAATATTATGTTTAGCACTTCATGGTAGATATAATATTATGCTGCATGTAGCATCCAATGGAATAACACCCCTACTCATTCCAAGAGGTAGGACTGCACATTGTAGATTTGGTATTCCACTAGATTGTGACGAGAATTCTACCTACAAAAAACTTAGCTCAAAAAATTATTTAACCTCTCAAGAAAATTATTTTACCTCTCTTCTCATTAAAACAAAGCTCAATATTTGTGATGAAAATTCTTGATTGGTAGAATGATTATGAGCCCGTCTAAATTAACCAAATTCTCCATTCGATTTCAGAGGAAAAAATTTCACTCGCATTTTGTTTTATTATAACTATAAAAAAAAAAAACCAAAAAAAAAAAGTAGATCTCAACCTTTAAAGGTTAGATTATATCTTCAAAAATCAGTTTTTACCCATGTCAGTGATATGTTGCAATATCTCGTGTCACTGTAAAGAGAGAACTCGAAGTATTAATATATAATTAAGATGGATTAACTTAAGATACTATAAGAAATTTTATTTTCAATGAAAATTACATATGGCAAAAATTTGCACAATAAATACTTCATGTACGTGATCGTAATTGGTAAAGCTGGTATTAATCTTAAAGATGTACAATTATATGTGGCCTTTCCAAATGATAATTTTATAAACTCTACAAGAGATTCTATAGCGGCAATTATTGAGAGTACTTATACAAATATAAACTGCACCACTTCAAATCCAAACATTTTTACTATAGATTAACCCCCTACCAATGAGGTTATTGCTACAATCAATAATTACATCATAGAACATATGTCTGCAAATGAAAATATATATATATATATATATCAGTTTTAACAATATTTGTCAAAAGGGTGAAAGCATAGATAATGCCAATTAATTATTTTCACTGGAATATCTAGACGCGATCAATTATTCTGGATTACTGAATCATTAAATATAGTTGAATAAGGGTTCCATAGTCATGCTTTTTAGGAATATATATCCATCGAATAAATTATGTAATGGAGGTACGCTGATAGTAACCAAGATGCAGAACTAGATAGTTGAGGTTAAACTAATTTTCGGGAAACCATGAAAGTAGAAAATTCTTGATTGGTAGAATGCTTATGAGTCTATTTGATTTAACCAAATTTTTTATTCGATTTGAGATGAGAAAATTCTCACTCACAGTTTGTTTTGCTATAATTATAAATAAAAGTCAATGTCAATCTAAAGAATGTCGGATTTTAATTTATCTCCCAAAACAAATTTTTGACCATGAACAGTTACGTTGTAATATTTCGTGTCAGTAGCAAGATGTGGCTAAAAGTATTAATATGCAATTTAGAATTATTAACTCAAGATACCACAAGAATTGTTGTTTACAATGAAATTTATATATGGCAGAAAATTTGCAAAATGGATAGTTAACTACAAGAAAAAACTCGTATTGCGACCGAATTCAGCGACCGCCACAGTGCGGTCGTTGACAACGACCGTCTTAGCGACGGGAAGAGGACGGCGGCTGTATTAACAACCGGCCTAGCGACCGCTCCTCGGGGGCGCTGGTGGGGTGTGCTTCAACGATGGACTTAGATACCGCAACTTTTGCGGTCGCTGTTACCGACCGTCCTAACGACGGAATAGACGGTCGCTAACCTAGGTTAAATTCTTTTTTCCTTGCTCGCTGTGAAACACAATTACAGAAAAGGGGAGAAGACCGTTGGCGATTTTTCGCTCCCTCTTCGTCCTTCGATCTCGCCGACCACCGCCCACCGTCGCGCCCATCCCGTCGACGCCTCGAGCCACCCCCCGAACCAGCAACCTCCTTCACCCCCACCTAAACCGTCGTCTCTGCCCGGCGCCTCCGAAATCCCGTCGCCGTCTCTGCCCGGCCGGTGCCTCTCTGCCCAGCGCCGCTGCCCGGCGCCTCTGCCGTCGAAGCCCACCCGACGCCGGCCAAGCTTTGTTTGCAGATTTACATTCTCTCGTTCGATTGTGCTTTGTGTTCATTTTTTTGCAATATGTTATATTGTTGCCTATATGCTGTGAAGTGCTTCATTGCTGTGTAAAGGTAGTTTTTTCATTCTACTAATTGTTTTGGAAAAATGTTGTGATTGGGAGTACACACTGTTTTGTTGTTTTGATTGTGTTGGAGTGTAGTGAAGAAGCGATGTTTTTACTGGTTTTGGTATTGAAGAACTGAAATTGAATGTAATTTGATTGCTCTAATTTGATTTAGGTGTAATTGATTGAATGTAGTTTGATTGAGGATCTTAGGAAGTGCTGACAATACTTTCTTATATGGTAATATGTTCTTAAATACTATTGATTTTCGACTTTTGCCACTGTTTTGGATTACTGGTATTTTTCTGTTGGGAATTTGTTGAATTTGAGATCATTTCTGAATTCCTCATGTTGCGTAGATGTGTTTTGATATAAAGAACACAAAAAATGGACATCGGATGATCATCTAATGAGCACTTGAAATTTCAAGCCATTTTCGACACTTGCTACTGTTTACTTTATTTTGTTGACTTTGATTTCATATATGTGTTCATTGGTCTGTTTAACTAAAGATAATTAGCATGCTTCATTGAAACATGACATGTTGATTCCTTCCAGTCGAATTTCCGGATCGTAGAAGTGAAGAGACGGAAGGATCGTGAGCATACATAGGCAATTTAAAGTGATTGAAGGAGGTGATACAAGGTACACGAAAATCATCCTATTAGCTATGCAATTTGTTATGATTCTTCGGAATGTTTAATATTATTGATTGATGCAATATTTTAAACATATTTTCTGAACATAACTGGCCGAATTGATGGATATGTTTAATTGAGAAAATATATTGGCTTATAATATGTTTGATAAGTTTGAAACGATATCAAATTTAGAAACTAGTTTAGATCCCCTGTTTTTTGATGACCAAATTCACTATTGCATCTAGCCGAAAAAATACTACTTGTTTATTCCATCGTGTATATCCATTATAAAATTCAAATAACAAAGAATAGAAGTCCTAATAAATATGTTACTTTAATAAAAGTCCATTTCTTCGTTTAAGCATTTTACCCCTATCTTAAAATTCAGTTAGATAATGGAGCGCACTTGGATGTACCGACCACGTGGTGGGGAACTAACACCTGAATTTAAGCAAGGCGTCCTATCCTTTTTGAGGGATTGTCGTAAAAACCCCGAATGTGATATAGTAGAAGGGATGATAAGGTGTCCATGTGCAAGATATAGGAATAGATGTTATTTACCAGATAATGAAATACAAGGACACCTATACAAAAGAGGATTTGTTGAAAATTACAATCGATGGACTTGTCATGGAGAGCCACACAACTTTCGCCCTCTCTATGATGATCAAGCACCGTCGGGAGGTGCAGCAGATAGGGGCATAGAACCTCCTTCAACCAACTACAGGCAGATGATAATTGATGGACTGGGGTATGGATATCCCCATGAATTACCAAATAACGCAGACAATGATCCTATGCCACCCGAGGAGCCTAACCCACAAGATAAATTGTTCTATGCCATGTTGGATGCAGCGGACAAGAATTTGTGGCCTGGATGTAAGAAAATGACATTATTGTCAACTGTTGCAAGGTTGCTAAATATTAAATCGGAGCACCATCTATCCGAAAGATGCTTCGACACCTTATGTCAGCTCATGATTGATACACTGCCGGAGGAGAACTCAATGGTTAAAAATTTCTATGAGGCAAAGAAACTTCTTGAGGGCCTTGGATTACCCGTTCAGAAAATTGATTGTTGTGATAAAGGATGTATGTTGTATTGGAGGGATGATGTGGGCTTACAGAACTGTAAGTTTTGCGCCAGGCCGCGATTTAAAGTTTCCAGCAATGGATCACAAGTTGCAGTTAGTTATATGTTTTATTTCCCTTTAAAGAACAGATTGAAACGTCTGTATTCGTCGGAGGCGACTGCGAAATACATGACATGGCATGTAGGGCATGACCATGGGGGTACTGGTGAGATGTGTCATCCATGCGACTCCAAAGCATGGAAACACTTTGACCACATTCATCCCGAATTCGGTTCGGAGGGACGAAATGTGAGATTAGGGCTGTGCACCGATGGTTTCCAACCCTTCGGTCAATATGGTGCCCAATACTCTTGTTGGCCCGTTCTATTGACACCGTACAACCTCCCCCCAGGGATGTGTATGAAGGATGAGTATATGTTCTTGACAGCCATAATACCTGGCAAATCGAGTCCAAAACAAAGGATTGACGTGTACCTACAACCTTTGATTGATGAGCTATTGGAGTTGTGGGACGCCGGGATCACCACATACGACACATTTAGTAAACAAAACTTTCGGATGAAGGCGGCACTGATGTGGACTATAGGAGATTTTCCAGCTTATGTTATGTTGTCCGGTTGGAGTACCTACGGGAAAACTGCATGCCCGGTCTGTATGGAAAGAACCGAATCTATACGATTGAAGGAGGGTGGGAAACAATCTTGGTTTGATTCGCATCGGAAGTTCCTTCCTACAGACCACCCACTTAGATCAGATAAGACCAGATTTATAAAGGATCGGGTGGAGCAAGGGCTTCCACCAACCAATAGAAGTGGGGAAGAGATATTGGCCGACATAGATGCACATGGTCTTAAGCGTGTATTTGAAATGGGTAGTGAAGAAGCAAACACACACATCAGCAAGACTTGTGGTTGGAAAAAGAGGAGTATATTCTGGGACCTACCGTACTGGAAAACAAATTTGATCCGTCACAACTAGGATGTCATGCATATCGAGAAGAATGTGTTTGAGAATGTCTTCAACACTGTGATGGACGTCCAAGGGAAGACGAATGACAATGCTAAAGCACGAGAGGACATTGTTACCCTGTGTAACGGACCTGAATTGCACAGAGATGCCCGTACAGGAAGATATCCTAAGGCTATATACACAATGGACAAGGACAAGAGGGATGTATTTCTTAAGTGGGTGGGAGGCTTGAAGTTTCCAGATGGGTGTGTGTCGAACTTGGGAAGATGTGTAGACACGAATAAGCACAGGATGTTTGGTATGAAGAGCCACGATTGCCATGTGTTCTTGCAGCGTCTTCTTCCCATCGGATGGAGAGAACTACTATCTGTGAGCGTTTGGGAGGCAATAACGGAATTGAGTAATATGTTTCGTGCCTTAACTGCAAAGACCATCAAAAAACATGAAATGGAGAGGTTGGGGTTAGATATTCCATTAGTACTGTGTAAACTAGAAACCATATTCCCACCTACATTCTTCGATTGTATGGAGCACCTTCCTGTCCACCTACCCTATGAAGCAAGTGTTGCTGGTCCTGTACAGTTCAGATGGATGTATCCCTATGAAAGGTACGAATTCCATATAAATTTATGAGTATAATAAAAATATTATAGCCTTTTCAATATGATAGTGACCATTTCTTGTACTGATCATCTACTACAGGTACCTAAACCGGTTAAAGCGTACGGTGCGCAATAAGGCACACGTTGAAGGGTCTATCTGCAACGCTTATCTTGTCCGAGAAGCATCATTTTTTTTGCTCTCATTACTTTGAGAAGCATGTGTTCACCCGTGAGCGAAATGTGCCTAGGAATGACGATGGTGGTTGCCCGTATGATGATGATGGCCTTATTAGTATTTTCAAAGTAGGAGGACGTGCACAGGGTAGGGCCAAAAAAAGACGGATGACCGAGCAAGAGTTAAAGGCTGCCCACAACTACGTGCTACTGAATTGCACAGAAACAGAACCGTATATCGAGTTAGTAAATTCAAATTAAATCGTTTTAAATTTTATGTTGTTCCACCAACTTTTTATTTCCTTTATACTAAATTCAAATTCGCTATAAATTATAGGTTGTTCCACCAACATATGCGTTCTGTTAATCCCCAGATTACTGTTCTTGAGATCTCAGTTGCCATGTCTGACCACTTTCCGAAATGGTTTGATGATTACATATCGAGCCATCCGCTCGATATACCAAGTCTACTCGAACTTGCACAAGGACCACTTCCAATAGCTCAATCATTTCCTATGTATTTTGTTAATGGAATGAAATTTCACACCGAGAACCATGGTAGAAGTCGAACGACTTACAATAGTGGAGTTTGCATTACGGGCGAATCTCGGGATTTCTTCGGTATCATCGAAGAGATTTTAGTGCTAGAGTACCCTGCATTGCCTTTAAAACAAATTCCATTATTCAAATGTAAATGGTTTGACACTCGTGAGGGAGTTGGGACGCGTACTCATGAGAATTACAAGTTAATTGAGGTGAATAAGACGAAGAATCTGCCCTACTACGACCCCTTCATATTTGCCAACCAAGCTGAACAGGTGTGTTATGTTCCATTTCCAACGAACAGACCAAATGCTAGGACTCGTGATTGGTTGGCTGTATGTAAAATTAAGCCTAGGGGTGTGATTACTGTGAAGATGGGCGAAGATGTTGAGGCATTCCAAGTAGATGTGGCAGAACAGCTAGGTATTGAAACTGCAACCATTACGTCTCGCCGAGAGCGGTTAACAGATGATGTAGTCCAGCTTGTAGATCTAAATTCGGATGAGGATATTGACTCAGAAGAATCCCTAGACAATATGTCTACATCAGATGACACCGACATAGATGAATCATCTGAAGAGACATCTGATGAGGATTTCCAAGTTTGAAAATTAACATGTAACACAAATTTGTCTTACTTGTTGCATAATGTCCATATATACACCATATATTAATGTGTTCACTTATACTTCATCTTATATTGTTTACAGATGTCTCAACAGGGGGGTGGCTCGGCTTCTGGCACCCCAAGCCGGCCTGGAACACAGTCAAATTCTACACCAGTTCTGCCTACGCCAGCTGAGACTGCCAGAATGGTGCGAGAGGCACGCGAGCGATGGGCTTTAGACTTGGCAGGTTTGTGTACTGTATCATATTATTTATCATCTCTGTATATGCCAATAACTTTGAATTTATGTTATGCAGCAGCGCAATCTTCAAGCCAGGAGGATCCACCCGTCCAGACACCAGGATCAGACTCTACGGTACCAGAGACTCCCCCACCACGAACTCCAGGTATTAAACATAGAATGCAACATCGAGTTAAACATTAAATTTACTTCACCATATATATATATGTTAAAATTAAAGGATCAGGAGAAACCCCACATGCTCCGCCAGCTCCGCAAGCACCACAAGCCCATCAGCCCATAGAGAACAGGACAGAGCTTAAGCCTAAGGATGGCGTGTAAGTTGCCTAATATAAGAATTTCATTGTTGTCTTTTATTTCATATGTATTTTCAAATTGATGATTATTTTGTTTAATTGTTAAGTATCCTCATCCCGGGATCATTGGTTAAAAAAATGTGGGATTGTTATCCCATGCGGTCAGATAAGGAAGGGATCTCGTGGATGAAAGTAACGAAGAGGACAGAAGACTTTTATTGGGGTGAATTTCAAGTATGTAATGACTAGCTCTCAGTTAAAGTTGTACATGTTTGATAGTTTTCCGTTACTATTAAATGTCATAAATGAATTTGAAATGGGTGAATCAGAAAGTTGCTCGCTGGGATCCTGCTCACGAAATGCAAGTGAAGAAAGAGTGGGAGCGGAAGAATGTACAGAGGTACGTGTTTGTATGTATGTTGAATATGTTAGTGTACTATGATTACATACAATGAATTGTTCTTCTACAGTGTACTTGACATTAATGATGTTCTAGGTACAAGGACTACACTCTAGATATTAGAAGTGGGAAAAAACCTTATCCACTTGACAGAGAAGTTGCTGAGGCATGGGCGAATTATTGGGCTTCAGCAAAGTTCAAGCAAACGCAAACCAGGAACAAACTGAACAGGCGGCGTGGTCAAGCGGACGGTCCAGCCCTGCCGACGCACACAGCAGGTTCCAGATCACACCCAGCGACACTCGAACATTTGGTATGACTTGCATACTTAATATTTTTTAATTAGATTCACATTACATTATTTCATCATCTTTATTTAAAATTTTTATTTGAATATAGACACAAGAACAGGGTAGGGAAATTGAATATCCAGAGTTGCACGAGCACACACACACCAGAAAACATCAGAAGGGTGCCTGGGTTGACACCAAATCAAAGGAGGTCCATGTAAGTTGGCAAAATTACAATTGTTTAAGTTTATTAAAATTACATATCTAAAAAGTATTCCATTCACTTTTATGTATATCTATTTGTCACTTCAAACAGGATGAGTTCCATGCTATCAAGGAGATTATTACACAAAGCCAAGCTCCTTTCGATCCAAACCGTACATTTTACGAGGTTGCTGGTGGGCACGATAGGCGGAAGTTCGTGTATGGACTAGGTAAATTAGTTTCATAACTTATTTTAATTACTTCCAATACATAGAGTTAACACTTTTTTGACCTCATTAATCTGTTTAGGATCACTTGCTAAAATCATTCGGCCTACGGGGAGGGACCATAGCGATACTACACAGTCTAGCGCTAGTACTGTCAGTTGGGAGGAGTTTGAAGCGCTGAAGGCAATGCTTGAAAGGTATGGGCAAAAGTGGGAGACTGCGATGGAGGAGTTAGATAGGATGCGGGGAGGACGTAGACCTCGCTCTCCGGGCTCGGGCGATGATGACCATGGAGGAGGTCATGGATTTGGAGGTGGTGATATCACTGTTACGTGGGTGGGTTCATTTAGTGGATACATTTTGGACATATGTGGATAGTTGGATACATTTTGGATATATTTTGGATTGTTGGCTTCATTTTGGATGATGTCTTAGTTACTTGGTTGGGTGACACTTTGTGAATTTTAGATGAAAGAACTTATGAATTTTAGATTCATGTACATGATTATGTACTTGATGTTCGATGTTCAATATTCAATGGAGATAGGTTTTTGATGGTTTTAATTATGTATTTCTTTGAATCTCGTAGCATGGTGGAATGGATTTGTATTTGATGGTGTATTGTTTGAATGAGTTATTTGGAATGGTTGGAATGGATTGTGTTGTATGTACAGGTTGGATTACTGCCATATAAATAGGCCTGTTGGCCAGTAACAGATTTAGCGACCGTCAAAACGGTCGCTCAAACGGTCGCTAGCCTTAGCGACCATCGTGAGGGTCGCCGAGCCAGTCGCAAGTTCAAACCGGAGCACGGATCCGGTTCAGTGTTTAACGACCGCATTAGACTGTCGTTGCAACGGTCGTAAAAGTTAACGACCGCCCATGTGGTCGTTAACTCGGTCGTTATAACGAACGACCGCATCGAACGTCGTCGTCGTTTATTTACTTACGGACACTATAGCGACCGGCGTTATGCGGTCGCTAAACCTTTTTAGCGACCCGTCTCTCTAGTTAGCGACCGCAACGGACGGTCGCTATAGCCATTTTTTCGTGTAGTGATGTAGGTGATGGTAAAGCGGATATTGATTTTGGAGATGTACAACTAGATGTGACATTTTCGGATGATATTCTTATAAACTCTACGGGTGATCCTATAGCAGTAACTTTTTAAAGTACATATACAAATATAAACTGCACCACTTCAAATACAGACATTTTAAAAGATAGTGTTATACTAGCCCCTATCATGAAATTTTCAGCAAATTGTTATGAAAATTTTCATATTATGCTTCATACTTATTTTTAAATTTTATGTTATCTTAATTTAAATTTTAAATCAAATAAAATTATTATTTTAATAGTTATTGATATGTTAGATTTATACTGGACAAGCCACAGAAGCTGAAGAATACAGTATAATATGATTTCTTTGTTAGTTTTAAAAATAATTAAATTATATTATCATATACATCATCTTTTTTTGGGTGAAAGGAGCCGAAGCTCAGCAAAAAAGATAAAAAATTCTACAGAAAGCAGATAAGGGAAAAGAAAAGAAACAAAACAAAAAGAAAAACCTAACAATCAAACCCGAGGGTACTAAGTGCCTGCCATATCCGCTGAGAGAAGTGGCCGCACATCATCCGGAGGAAAGGCCCAGGTGGTAAAGAATTCCACCGACCGCGAACCGCATTTGGCTAGAGCATCAGCGACAGTGTTGCCTTCCCGAAGAATATGACTCCATTTATACCCTGGACGAAGCAGAAGAATGTCCTTGATATGTCGTACCAAAGCATAGAGAGGGTGCCCGGGGCTCATATCATGGCGAATGAGTCGAAGAGCCTCCACTGAGTCTGAGTAGCAACAAATGGATTCAACACCTATGGCATGGAGTCGTTTCAATCCATTCCATATACCATGGAGTTCAGCCAAGAGATTAGTAGCCAGTCCTATTGATCCAGAAAACCCTTCGAGCCAGCGACCATCCCCATCACGGAGAACTCCACCAAACCCAGCACACTCGGGATTCCCAAGTGCACTACCATCTACATGCAGCACCAGTCCATTATGATTATGGGGATTCCATTGGACTAGCCGCAACTCCCGAACATGAGTTGTCCGACCACAGGTCCTCTCGAAGGCTTCACCAAGGAATCTGGCACGGCGAACCACTTCATCAACCTTTGGTGCTTCCCCTCGAAAACACAGGCTATTCCTCCCATTCCATATACACCAAATTGTAGCCCAATGAAGCCCCGACCATGTCCGGCCAAACCGCGTTAAAAAAAGACTACCATCAGTTAATTGAGCAATCCACTGTGGCGAAGGATACCCACCAATCTTGGACCAAACTTGCATCGCCCAGGAACATTGGAAGAGCATATGCATGAGAGTCTCCAGACCTGCGCCACACACGACACAAGCAGGTGAGCTAACAATACCTCTGTGATGCCGAGTAGCATTAGTAGGGACAAAATCATACGATGCCAACCAACCCAATAGTTTCACCTTTTCAGGGGCCTTAATTTTCCATGCCCAAGAATGCAGCCGATCACTTCTCACCCTTCGTCGCTCCAGCAGCCACAAGAAACCTGTTCTCACTGTGAAAACACCATTAGCCGTCAGCCCCCACACTCGCCTATCTCGAGATGATTCATGACAGACGAGGGGGCCAAATTCCTGAGCTTCCAACTGAATCTCTTCCGGAACCGGAGTCCATAGCTGAGAGAAACACCACTTCCCATCCCTGAAGACATCCTTTATTCGCATGTCGTATTCAGAGATATTGACATATGAGACTCGGGTATCAATTCTACCTCCCCGCAACCAATTACTAGACCAAACATTACTAGTTCCGTCCCCTATAGCCAACTTAAACCCCAGCATAAATAGTGGCGCCACCTTTACCAAGGCCCGATAGAAGGGGGATGAGCCAGGCTTGGCCCTCAAGTTCCCAACTGAACATCGATATTTGGCTTCAAGGATTGCAACCCACGGCTTCTCAACACCAGTCCATATGTCCGCAAAGGGTTTGCCAAGGAGAGCTAGATTCATATCCCTCGCACGACGAATACCAAGTCCTCCCATGTTGCGTGGGCGGGTAACCCGATCCCAGTTAACAAGAGGAAGTCCCTTGCCATTCACATCCTTCCAAATAAAATCTCTGATACATTTATCAATCCGATCACATGTTGTTGATGGAAACCAATAACTTTGCATGACATATGATGGGATTGCCGCAAGGACCGAGCGAGCCAATGTGATGCGGCCTGCACGATTCAGCAACCCTCTCTTCCAGGTCCCCAGCCTGCCAACCATTCTCTCCACCAAAAATTCCAAGTGTGTATGTCGCACCAGGCCATTAAGAACAGGAAACCCTAGGTATCGACCTACATCACTTGCAAAATCAATGTTGAGTATCGATGATAGGGCCAGCTTGAGATCATGCTGGACCGCATACGACGCCACTGCCAAGGACTTACTGGTGTTGATGCGAAGCCCAGCCTTGCCTGCAAAGCTTGCCAAGAGACCATCCATGCATTGTGCACTTTCCAAGGAAGCGCTAGAAAATAACAGTAGATTGTCGGCAAACATTAAATGGGTCAAAGGAGGAGCATCACGGGCGAGTACTACCGGTTGCCAGTGACCGTTGTTCGCACACTCTAGAATGGAGCGCGAAAGTTTTTCCATCACAATGATAAAGAGGTACGGTGATAGCTGATCCCCTTGACGAATGCCCTTTGCTGGCGAAAAGGGTGGTAAAACTGACCCATTCCATAAGAGCGAGTATCGAGTGCTACGAACACAATACATAATGATCTGTCTCATGCTATCCGGTATACCCATCTCAACAAGGCACTCCTCAAGAAAGTCCCATGAGATGTTATCATATGCCTTTTCCAAGTCAATTTTGAGCATGAAATCTTTTGATCGTCTATTCCGGTTCTGAAAGGAAGAAATAACTTCTTGAAGAATTATAGCATTACCCACCGTGCCCCTGCCTGGTAAGAAAGCCGATTGATATGGTCTAATATACTGTTGAAGGAAGGGCCTCGGTCTGTTAACTAGAACTTTTGTCAGAATTTTATAGCTAACATTGCATAAACTGATCGGCCTGAATTGACGGATCTCCTTAGGGATATCAACCTTAGGGATCAAACATATAAATGTTGAAGACACAGCTTGCTCAAATGATCCTGTGTCAATGGCCTTTCGGATGAATTCCCAGACCGAAACGCCCACTGACTCCCAATATAATTTGAAGAAGACCGTGGGGAAACCATCCGGCCCGGGTGCCGCATACCCTGACATATCAGTCACAGCTTGACGCACCTCGTCCAGAGTCACTTCACAATCCAGGCCTTACGTAGCTGGGAGGGGTGGTAAGGGCGCTAAAGGCACAAGATCAACAGCAGGCAGCAGTGTATGGCCAAACAACATGCAAAAGTGCGATCGCGCATGCTGTTGGAGTGCCGTCTCATCAGTAGTCCAGACCCCATTGATATCAAGCCCTATAATTTTAGAGCGTTGCCTATGAATTTTGGCCTGAGAGTGAAAGTACCGTGTATTCTTATCTCCACAAGTGATCCACTTGTCCCGCGACTTCTGAAACCAAAAGGTTTCCTCTTGTTTCAAGACCATATCCAATTCCTCCATAAGTTGTTTTTCCAAAAGGTGGTGTCGGACCGAATCCACCCTCATGAGGAATTTCCTAAGCCCCTCCAACCGTCTGAGTAGCATCCGTTTCCTATGGGCAATATTCCCAAAGCCATGAGTGTTAAAGTATTGAGAAGCATCCTTAACCGACCCCAGCTTATCACTAATCGAAGAGTCCACTGAATGCCAAGCTGCATCTACTACATGAGAGTAGAGAGGGTGATGTGACCAAGCCCCTTCCCAACGAAAGGGTATAGGCGCTGCCAACCTGGAGGACGGCGAGCACCTAAGGAAGATGCCATTATGATCAGAAACTCTACGTGGGAGGACTTCCACAACCGCCTCAGGAAAATGATCCACCCAGCAGAGATTAGCGGCCGCCCTATCAAGCCTCTTCCGGGCCAACGGACCACCATGAGTGTTCCTTTGCCAAGTAAAAGCATCCCCTATAGTATGTAGTGTTTCCAAGCCACAATCAACCAACATGTCCTGGAATTGATCACATTGGCGGGAGGATGTCGGCATATTCAAGGCTTCCGAGCTGTTAAGTATATCATTCCAGTCCCCTATCGCCATCCATGGCCCCTACATAGCAAGGCCAATCGATCGCATGTCCACCCAATCCCTCATCCGATCACTCAGGCATGGACTGGCATAGATCACTGTAAGATGCCAGTGCTGGATCCTAGCACAAAGCTTAAATGTTACCAGCCTATTATGAGCAGTAACCAACTGAATAGAGAAAGGAAGACCAATTCTCCGAAGTGTCCATAGACCTCCTGCCCTTCCAACACTCTCCGTAATGTGGACAGGCTCATAGTTCATACGATAAAGCGGTACTTGTAACCTATCAAAGCCCCCTTGCGGCTCCAACAGACAAAATATCGAGGGTTTGTGTTGAAGGAGCACATCCCTGATGTGGCGTTGAGTATTCCTATGCATGGCACCACAAACATTCCATGCAAGGATTGTACAGTCTTTGAACCCAATCATTGAGAACCAGTGGTTGATTGGTCGTTCTGACCACCATCCTGTTGATCCTCTTCCATCTTATTTTCCTCCCAAGTCAACGCAAGGAACGAATTTCTTTGAGGTAGGCCATCCGGCTGATGATCACCTGTAGATGGCACATGAGACCCCGATTCATCCGAGCGACGTTGTCTTTTGCTTTTAAATTTTTTCTGAATCCCTGAAGCTCCCGCTTCCACTGGCGAAGGCGCCGACACCACCATGTCTTTTCCCTTATCCACCCGATTGATATTAGAATTCCCATTAGATCGCCTATCCAAATAGTTCGTGCGATCTTGCAAAGGCTTCCTAGCCTCACTACTCTGTCCAAGTTGCCGAGGGGGCCGAGGAGGTCTCGTGACCATGATCCAAGCACCATGCATCACCTTTGGCTGGCAATCAGCAGCGACTGCTGCCTGGCGTAAAGCTACATTAGCATTTGCATCATGGGCCGAATGTAGAGGATTAACACCCGTATCCATCTTGTCCACAAAATCAGGACTATAATCTTCCCCAGAAGGAAACGTATCTTCATCAATATTAGGGTTTCCTAATTTCTCGCCAACTCCCTCCAACCCTACTGCAGCATCCTCAGTCTGAGTATTGGACGACGGCGGCCCTGGGGGGCTTGCAGCGGGTGGTGCCACCGATCTGTCAACATGCAAACACTCCCCCAAATCAAAGCGAAACCTTCCACATGTCGTGCAAATATGGTGGAGTCCCTCGTACGCCACATTCTGCCAACAATCATTGACCATGACCCTCCCAATAACAGGCTTGCTGAGGTCAATTTCCACACAAACTCGGCCATAACGAGCTCGCATCAAATCCTTCGAATTGGCATCTACTCTCAATGGTTTGCCAACCATGGTCGCAATGAGTAATAACATTTCCTCCTCAAAAAATATCGGATCAAGGTCAGGAAATCGGATCCAGACCGCAGTTTTGGTGATTACACCGGCTGTAGCATAGGTGTCTTTTGACCATGGCGCCACGGCCAAGTGATGGTCGAAGACCGACCATGGTCCATCAAAAAGTGCATGGCGTCTGTCCTCTGCGGATGCAAACTTGACCAAAAAATACCCCCTACTGCCATCTACTACCCTCATATGGCCTTTGGGTTTCCACAATGCATTCAACCTAGTTTGCATAACTGATAATCCAATACGTTTCCCCAGCGGGCGCACAACCAACGCATCCAAGAACGGTAGGCTTAATCGATCAATAGCAGCATCAGGAATCTGGATTCTCGGCAAAAGTGGATTGCCATCCACATTGGACACCAATTCACTGTAAGGAACGCTTGTAATTGTCGGGACTTTAGCAGAGTCCAGGCGGGGGATGACAATGTCTCGAAACGATGGTTTGTCCGGCGGCGGGCCGGGATCCGGCGGTGACGGCTGCGGGGAGGAACCAGAAGAGAACGGGAGCGACATTAGGTCAAGTTTCCCCAACTAGATTTTATTCAACTAGATTTTATCGGTACTTATATACATCATCTTTTGAATGTATAAAAAATCATTACACATTTTTTATTACTCAAAATATAATTTATTATTGCTTTATATAATATAAGTATATATATTATATAAAATATTAAGTTATGCCCGTCGAGTCTCGACGGGTTATTCACTAGTTGGGTATGAAAATGTATAAATAATGGAGTACGGAGAACCTTGTGAATGAGGGATAGATTCCGTCATGATAATTATTCCCATAAATTTTCCCATCAATGGGGTGTAAAAAATAAAAATCCAACTACAAGCCCAAGAAGCCCTGTATATCTTTTTTTGCACAGTTACACCTCCACTCTGGTTTAAATTGAAACCCTCCTCCACCATTAACCATGCCGGACCAGACGACGGATATAGATTACGTCATGGAAGCCGCCTCCGGCGCCCACTTCTCCGGCCTCCGTCTCGACGGCCTTCGTTCCGTCACTCCTACGCACTCTCCGCGCGCTTCCTCTGCCGTTTCTAACCCTTCGGCTTTCTCTGCCGGCTCCCCGCCGCCAGATTCCTCCGCGCACAAGCAGCCATTTGTAATCGGTGATTGAACTTCTTCTAAATTCTCTTTTGGAGATAATGCGTTTGGACTTCTGTGGCCTTGTTTGTTGATTATTCGTTTGGATTATCGTTGTGATCTAATTTCTGGGTTTTGCTATGTGGACCAGGGGTTTCGGGAGGAACGGCCTCTGGGAAGACGACAGTATGCGATATGATTATCCAGCAACTCCATGATCATCGCGTAGTGCTTGTAAATCAGGTAATGCGAGTGGGCGTGTTTAATTTTATTTTTCTTCTGTGCTTATATTTTTATTACTTGATGCTTTGTGTTTATGCTTATGCATGCTATTTTTCATGTTTGTGTAAAGCAAGATGTGATTTTTTTGGATCTTTAGTGTTTACCTGTTCTTTAATGTATTAATAGACAGAGTAAATTGAAGATACTATGTGCTGTCGCTAGCCGAGGGAGCTCCACTCTTCTAGTTAATGCTATAGCTTGTCCCTTCTATATATTTTTGTGAGGTTTTTTGGGGGAGGGGAGTGGGGGACTAGAAAATAAGTTTGTATTAATTAATCAGTGTTTCATTGTTCTTCTAATCTTATCATATACGTTCATTTGATAATGCAAATTAGTATAATTCAGTGTTCATTCTAACAGTTGAGTGAAAGAACTATGTTTCTATTGATCAACAGTGTCTTACCTGCTTTCTTGATCCAATTTAGGATTCTTTTTACCGTGGTTTGACTGCTGAAGAGTTGAAGCGTGTGCATGAGTACAATTTTGATCATCCTGGTATCTCTTTGATGGCTTCTTCTTCTTCTTCCTTCTCTTTTTCTTTTTAATCTCAGTTGAAAAGGATTATGACATCCTGCATGTTTTCACTTCTTGCAGATGCTTTTGACACGGAACAACTTCTAGAGTGTGTTGAAATACTGAAGAGCGGTCAGCCTGTCCATGTTCCAATATATGACTTTAAAACACATCAACGGTGTTCAGACAGCTTCCGTCAGGTCCATTTCATATATTTTTAATTTTATAATGTACTGGATCTTGCATGATGACTGTGTTTTTATTCGTAGATCCACCCCGAACGAATTCTTTGACCTTTTTTTTTTTGAATGTTCGAGAAAAGTAATTTATGTTACTTGATTCAAAATATCTAGGGATATGCAGTATTAGCCCAGGGTAGTAACTCTTATGGTTCTAGGTAAATGCTTCAGATGTAATCATACTGGAGGGCATCCTTGTTTTCCATGACCAAAGAGTGCGGAACTTGATGAATATGAAGATTTTTGTTGACACAGGTGGACTTTGAATTAGTTGTTTTTACTCATGGAACTGCTGCTATGGGTACTGTGCCTTTATCTATTTCTAAAAGGAATCTGTTGGTTAATTTAGATGCTGATGTGAGGCTTGCGCGGAGAATAAGGCGTGATACGGTTGAGAGGGGGAGAGACATCAACTCTGTCCTTGAACAGGCAAGCCCTTTGATATCCAGATATTATTTAATGGGTGATGGTCATTGATTATCTGTTAACTTGCATTAGTGTCTTGTTATGTGTTCCCCATTAATCCTTTCCTTGCTATACAGTATGCAAAATTTGTGAAGCCTGCTTTTGAGGATTTTGTATTGCCATCCAAAAAATATGCCGATGTTATCATTCCTCGCGGGGGTGACAATCATGTTGCAATTGACTTGATTGTCCAACATATACGCACCAAACTTGGGCAGCATGACCTGTGTAAAATATATCCAAATGTGAATGTTATTCAGTCAACTTTCCAGGTATACTTCTATTGTATAAAACTACAACTGCTTTAACATTTAGCTTGCCTGCTAATTCAGCTGTTCTATTATTTCTATAAAATATATAAAGATGAATTTTACTTGACATCAGCAGCAGATGTTCTGATTTCTCTTTGACCTCCCTCATTGTGGAGTCCAAGTGAAAGGGAAAGAGTTATAGTTTGGCATTGCAACGGATTTGGCTGGAGACTGGATAGGATAGAACTTAATTTCTGGAAAGTATATAGAGATATATAGTAATAGAGTACTCATAATCGGATAGATGAAATTGATGATTATCAGTCCTGCTGTGAAATAGGATTCGTTTGATTTTTTCTTTATTTATTATTTTTTTCTATTTTTTATGTGTTTAATTTATTTAACATAAAAATATATCCTCATGGGCCTTTGTCCTACTTTAAACTATTTATCCTTCAGTTCTCTCCATTGGTGTCTATTATTTGTTCTTACTCTCGATGTCTGTTTGGCAGATACGAGGAATGCATACTCTGATTCGAGACAAAGACATATCAAAGCATGATTTTGTATTTTATTCTGATAGGCTTATCCGTTTGGTAATTATGATTTTTCTTTTCTTTTCTTTTTTTCTTTTTAAGCCAATATCAGGTGTACACAAACTGTGTTTGACATGTGATTTTCAGGTTGTGGAACATGGCCTTGGTCATTTACCCTTCACCGAGAAGCAAGTTGTCACTCCAACTGGTATGTTAGACATTGTTTGTGGTATTGTGGGTATCTATCATCACTTCATTTGACCTTATCAGTTTAAGTTGTATTAACTGAATCATTTTGCCTTTCTTCCCTTGCATAATTGAGTAACCATGGGTGTTGAATTACTAATCTATTAAGTATTAAGTTCTACTTTTAATTGTATGGGCTTGGTCATGCAGGGTCAGTATATACGGGTGTTGACTTCTGCAAGAAATTGTGTGGGGTTTCCATTGTTCGAAGGTAAGGAAGCAAGCATGAATGCATGATATGGTGATAAAATGTTTTTTTTTTTTTTTTTCATGATGAATAGAGATTGATTGAATATAATATAGATGCTTTGGTCATTCCTTTCTTCTTTTCCCCTTTGTTGGAATCAAAGTGGTGTTAGTAGTAACTGTAACTTGTTTATGCATATGTTGATTGAATAGATCATAGCTTCTTTGGGCATACCATCTCTTGAAATCTTCTGGATAGCTTTTCATCGTTTCTTTCATTTTTTTCGCTTTTGGCATTGGAGTAATTTTGGTTGCAACTTTATCTTTGTTTTGCATGTTTCCATTACATTTATTTACATGTATAGCAATATATATATATATATATGAAGTATATTTTAATATTTATCTGATTCATTTATTCATTTTTATCAATAGATAAGAGATCGAGGATCTGTTCTTTTGAGTTCTTTGTTGTCTTTCTTTTTACAGTGGTGAAAGTATGGAGAATGCTTTGCGTGCCTGTTGCAAAGGGATTAAAATAGGGAAAATTTTGATTCACCGTGATGGTGACAATGGGAAACAGGTTTGTTATCCTTTTCTTATGAACTGAGATTTATATGTTAAAGACTGTTGATTTTGTGCGGAAATGATTGTAAGCGAAGGGATTAAACTAGGGAAAATTTTGATTCACCATGATAGTGACTGTGCAAACTGGTTGGTTAATCATTTTCTTTTGGACTGAGGTTAAAGTGTTGATTTTGTGCTGAAGTTATTGTAAAATAGTAAGGTGCATTTTCTTATTTATATTATCCGGCCTTCCTATGTCAGCTTATATACGAGAAACTTCCCAAGGATATATGTGAGCGCCACGTCCTTCTTCTGGACCCTGTTCTTGCTACAGGTAATTGCTACAATATATTTGTTGATACTGTAATTTTGCCGATGATTGCCTACTTTCGTATGCTGCTGTTAGTGTGAAATCTACCATCCAAATTTTTTCTTCAAGGTAATTCTGCTAATCAGGCCATTGAATTGCTCATTCGGAAAGGAGTTCCAGAATCCCATATTATATTCTTAAACCTCATCTCAGTGAGTCTTATATAGCTGTCGTCAAGTATGGTTTTTTTTTTTCTTCATTGTTTTCTAGAGGCATATTCATACAATCTTACATCTTGCTTCTTTCTGCAATGTGTAGGCACCTGAGGGAATTCATTGTGTTTGCAAGCGATTCCCCTTGCTAAAAATTGTGACATCTGAGATTGATGTGGCCTTGAATGAAGAATATAGGGTGATTCCGGGCATGGGAGAATTTGGGGATCGTTACTTTGGCACTGATGATTGACATCCATGATGCTTATCAGCACTCGATTGTCCATTGCTTGATTGGTCTACTTATGGGAAACCAAGAGGCTAATATGTGGCTCTTATAATTTTGTTTTTGGGTTTTGGGTTGGTTCTTTTTTTAATTAATAGGAAACCAGCTCTTGGTATTTCTCTGTGCTGTCAAATTTTTACTTACAAAACCCTTGTCAAACGATACCCACATGCCGCATCTATATTTCACACTGTTTATCTTCGAAAAGCAAGGTTGTACAGTGGGTACCAATAACAGATGATGAATTACAACGGATATTTCTTTGTGTTTTTATACATTATTCTTGGATTTAACGCTATGATGCATTTATGACGACATAATTTGGTGTGCAAGTTCTAGACTCTATTATTGGCATATATGCCTAAAAAATGTGAAGAAAGAATTAAGTCATCATCATCTCTGGAATTCTCAAAATTCTCAACATGTCATTTGTGAAGTCCTGCTTTGTGAAGGAACATCAATGCCCTTTCTTGCATTCCTTGGACCCTTCCAGGTGAGGAAATGCATTCAGAATGTTGTGTGCTATCAAGTCCTGCCTTGTCAAAATTCCCACCACTGGAGGAACCTATCAAGTGATGAAGCCACAGATCAGAGGGTAAGACACAAAAATTGCCATTAAATGCTATGTTATATTGCTGTTACAAAAAGGAATGAAATGTTTGTGGGCGTATGTGGACTTACCCCAGCTGCTTGATACTTTGCCAGGATTATTAAGTGTCGAAGCCCCACTTGCCTGAAGAGCATCATTGCCTTTGCCACGGATACGCTCTCCAACACCGTGTATGGAGTCGTATTTGTCAGGGGATGCAGATCAACATACATCTCCATTTCAGCTTTACTCACGGTTACCTCCTCTATTGTGGCGCCCCTTTCTGCCAAGTCAATGGACGTAAATTTCTCCCTCACTTCCCACTCTTCCGTTCTTCGGCTTTCTTGCAGGAACCATTTCTTTTTCAGGGCCAGAATCAGATGAGCCCTGAGGATTAGGCCATGCAGTTCAGTTCTTGTGCCATTAATTGGTGAATTCACAACAGGGAATCCATTGTACGTGGTGTTTTTCAAAACCTCAACAATACGGCCCACCTTCTCAATTGCATTGAGAGTGACCACTGCTGGTTTAACATCAGCAAGCTCACCTACTGTGATGTTCCTCATCCATGGCTCAGGATTTGCATCCAAGAAAGGCAGCCCTTTTAATTCCAAAATGATTTCATATATGCTGGGATTGAAACAGTCGCCTACAGTTTTCGCAATCAAGAGGACGAGCATCGTTATAGGCAGCAGTAAAAGGTTGTTTGTGAGCTCAAGGAAGATGACACAAAGGGAAACAGTCATCCTCATAGAACCAGCCATGAGGGCGGCTGCTCCAAGAACTGAATACAGGCCCTGATCGATTTTCGTGTACGTTCCCATGACAAGCCCGAGAATACGACCGTATGCTGAGCCCATGAGAATGATGGGCAGGAAGAGGCCGGACGGGACAGCAATGCCAAAGGTAATAAGTCCTAGTATGCAGTAAATCACAAAGAAGACGAACAGCGTAAAGATACTGAATTCGGATGAAGTGTTGATCGAGAATATATTGCGAACTGCATCATCGTTGGTGGTGAGGAGAAGAGTGGCCAAGTCATTATAGTACCCTTCGGGGCAATTGAATTGCTTGAAATTCCCTGTCCGGTCGTTCGTAGGGCAGGAAAAATCGAGAGATGAATCACAGGGCTTGCACTTTGCAAGAAAAGGAAGTCCATAAAGGCATACTGAAGTGAACAGGGAGACGCTCAGACTGAGGAGGAGCTTCGGCAATTTGCCCTTCCTGATACACATCCACAATCAAGAAAAAGGTTCAGATGAAAATTGAAATAGTCACAAGTTTCTGCATTGTCTAAATTCATGACAATTGCTTACTTGTTTATGACATTGTACACTTTGAGGACCTTGTGCAGGAGGTAATTGTAAAGACTTCCCAGAACGCCGCCGATAATTCCTATTACAGCCACGGGGATGATATCAACGACGTGGTACCTTACAGAAACTCCACTCACATCGAACATGATGAGCCCTCCTTTCCCAAACAGCCCACAGTAGCCCGATTTGCAGTATTCCATGGCTGCCCGAAGCACTACAACCACAACTGCTGTACTGAAGAAGGTTCTCCAGAGGAGAGCACTTCTCCACCAAGTGGCCACTTCCTCCAGGGCGAAGAGGACGCCGCCGACCGGCGCTCGGAAAGCGGCACAGACTCCGGATGACGATCCACACGTGATCAAATCGCGCCGGTCTCTATCATTGTTGAAATACCGCAGCCACCGCCACTTAATTCTGTAGCTATCCGGCCCGCCCTGGCCTAGCAGTGAAGCTATGCAGCTCCCAATGTGCACCAGGGGCCCTTCTTTTCCGAGATCCAGACCGGCAGAGACGGCTCCAATGCTTCCAATTATCTGTCATGAATGCAACAGCACATGTCAAGTTCACATCTCTCTGGTAACAATCTTGGAACATGTTAGAAAAAGATCGCACCTTTACAATCAAGGTTGTTGCGCCGAACATATTGGGCGTGTCCACTCCATTTAAATATGCTTTGATTTCAGGGATTCCAGGGCCAGCTGCTGTGGGTGCAAAGAACACACAAAGAAGGGCGGCCACCATTGTCAGAAGAAAATTTGCACCGGTCATGTATAGAAGCCCCATCAGGTATCTGCACACACACCAAAAATTTCAATCATCTAGGCAGTCTAGAATTCCCTTTTGCCTGGTGAATTTCTAGGTTTATTGATACCAATTGGATCAAACAGGAAGTCAAGTAAAGAGCATAAAAAACAGAAAATTGAGTACTTGGGTTAGTACCTTTCCTCCCTGATGTAATTGACAACAGCAAGAAGCTTATACCCAGCTATGTTTTCAATCGCCAAATTGATAACTGTTGCCACTAATCCTGTCAGTAGCCCAACTAGGAAAGCTAGCAGCCATTTCAAGAAGATATACTGCAAAACTTCGACTTTGGATCTGCTCCTCCAGTCTTGCTTGAACAGATGATTCTCATTTATTCTGAATCAGGTGCAACACACGTGTATCCACAAGGTTAGTCGATTTCCACATTTAAGATCTGATTAGGGGAAATGAATGTTGAGAATAATAGGCCTTACTCATAATCCAAACTCTCTATATAAGAAACTTTTGTCCCAACAATGGCCAGTGGGCAGGAAGATAAGGTCCTGTGTCTTTTGAGGAGAGGCTGATGGAGGTTGTTGCTTTCAGTGTCTTGCTCTTCTGCATCATTTTCTTCACCTGACCTTGCTCTGTATTCTAATTCTGATTCTGATTCTGCAAAGCTGTTGGAATTCTCCATCAGGCTGAAGCTGGGATTTGGAGAGAATGCTTTTCCTAATGATGCAGATGAGTTTTCAGTGTCAGAACTCAGAAGTTTCAAATGAAAATGTTCCTGTGTCTTTGGAGGTACTTATAAAAACGCATAGATACATTGGGGTGTTTTTTTTTTTAAAAAAAATAAAAAATAAATAAATAATAATTATATAGTCAGTGAGAGGAAGAATTCAAATGAAGGATTCACTTTGGATGGAAATCATTTGGCTATAAAATAAAGGAAGGTAAGAAGATGTTTGGCCAATCCATTATCCATCACAATTTTACTGTGCCATTTTATTTTTTTTTTTTAACTTTTGGAAGAGAAGGCTTTTCTCCCTTTCTCTTTTTTCCTTTTATTAATGACACTATTAGATTATTTCTAGATTCAAACACTGCCCAACTGTGGATTAGAAGGAACATCATTGAAAAAAAAAAAAAAAGAATAATTTGGTATTGATGGAAGAAAGTGGGATGATGCGTACAACAAAACATCAATAAAAATCGCAGTCGTCTCAATCTGGGCAATTAAGCAAATAATTATGTTTACATCATTGCACTTGTTGAGCATTTTGAAATGCCATGTGACTCCAATCAAATGTTGGCTTGTAGGATGGAATCATTGCTAGAAAATCCCCATACGGACAAAATGAATATACACACTATTTTTTGTTGGGAAAAATGGCCAAATATATCATTTTTGTTTAAAAAAAAGCCAAATCTATCCTTTTTCTATTTTATTACCGAATTTATCCTCTACATATGCTAATTATATCCGAAAATATCCTAAATTCACTAATCGTGAAATGCCTGCTGACGTGGCAATAAATTAACTTAAACCCTACACGCTGGATCGAATTTGAAGTGTGTCTCAATTAGGGTTGGGGAAAAATACCGAATATACTACATATCGCACATACCGTATCGAAAAAATACCGAAAATATCGAAATTTTCGGCATACCGTAATTTTCGGTATGGTATCATACCGTAC
Source organism: Hygrophila difformis (assembly GCA_030278955.1). Taxonomy (NCBI): domain Eukaryota; kingdom Viridiplantae; phylum Streptophyta; class Magnoliopsida; order Lamiales; family Acanthaceae; genus Hygrophila; species Hygrophila difformis. Next base: position 50,352,358 of record JAOANR010000011.1, read on the forward strand.
CGTAAGATTTCGGTACGGTAACGGTATAAATTTTTTGATACCGCGGTATATCGCTACCGTACCGAACTTTGATATATACCACGGTATCGGTATATACCGCGATACCGTTATTTACCGTAATATCGGTATGTTGGTATATAGCGAAAGTTCGGTATGCCCGTATATACCGCAATACCGGTATGTCGGTATATAGTGAATATTCGGTATGTCGGTATATACCGCGATACGGTATGTCGGTATGTACTGAATGTTCGGTATAGCGGAATATACCGAACTTACCGGAATGTCGGTATGGAAACGGTATGAAAATATTTCATACCAAAACTTTCGGTATACCGAAGATCGGTATACCGAAATGTTCGGTACAGCAACGGTATGAAATTTTTCATACCGTAAAGTTCGGTAAGGTATACGGTATGGAGAATTTTTTTCGGTATGATACCGTACCGAAAATTACGGTATACCGAAAATTTCGATATTTCTTTTTTCGATACGGTATGTGCGGTATGCGGTATACTCGGTATTTTTCCCCAGCCTTAATTGAGAGACACTTCAAATCCCATCCAACGTGTAGGGTTTAAGTTAATTTATTGCCACGTCTCCACGATTAGTGAATTTAGGATATTTCTGGATATACTTAGCATACGTAGAGGATAAATTCGGTAATAAAATAAAAAAAAAGGATAGATTTGGCTTTTTTTGAAACAAAAGAGATATATTTGGCCTTTTTTCTATTTTTTGTTGTACTATAAGCTTGGAGTAATTCTTGGGAGTCCATGGAGTCCAACTCCCAGATGGACCGGGACCACCATGAAATCCGGTTCATGGTGCTATGATGAAAATGTTCTTATTGAAGAATTGGAGTATACATGAATTTGTATGTTGGGAGCCAAAACGAAATAGTACAACTATAACTCTTTGACAAGAGGCTCTTCAAATTGTAATTAAACCATGTTATTCTGGAATTTTTATTTTTACATAAAGATAGTACCAGCAACCTTTATTGTTTTTGGCTTGATGTAAGGTTCATGGAGCATTTCTCTTGTTATCTAGGCCCGGCCTTTGAAGCATACTTTCAAAAGAGGAATGGCTATGGATCATGATTGTAAACAATAAACCAAATATTGGGGAGTTTTCAGTTTGTTTATTTGACCAATATAATGGTGATTTTATTTTATTTTATTGAATTTAATTAATCCATGCTGTCTTTTGTTGTCACTGGCATTATTTTTTACGTGTTGACCCATGTGGCAAAATGACCAAATGGGCACCAAGTTGCCCACACAGATAAGCACAAACCTTTTTAAGCTACGTGGGAAGCCTACCTGACCGACACGTGTACAATCGGACGGCCAATGCGGAACTGGCTCTTCACACAGCTGACGGGGCATTTTCACCTCTAAACGGCTGAATCCAAAACACATTAATTATATATTGTGCCAATTATTGACACATGATTTTTTCTTTTTTTTTTTTTCTTTTACGGTATTTATTTATTTATTTAATAAGTGGTTCCTGTTTTTTCATCTTACATTTTGTGTTTCCAGACTCCAGTTTTCATTTCTCTGAACATTAATGAAGTATTTATAAATCATGGTAAAATTCAAATTTTATTTATAAATTATTTCAGCAAGCTAAAGAAATAAATGGGTTATTATTATTACCTTCTGCACACAATTCAATGCACTTTTTTAATCGTTAATATCTCAAAATATATACAATGAAAACTTTTGTAAAATACATATTCTAAAAGTCATGATCACTCGACTATTTTTTTTTCCAAATATATACTTGCAAGAAAATTAAGTCAAAGCTGACCAATTACAGTGTTAAAAAGTCAAACAAGACTCAATAAGTGGGACGGAGGGAGTGTTATCTTATTTTTTTTAAAAAAAATTCATAAATCCAAAGATTTAGCAAAAGAGTGGGTGTATTTTTCCAAATTAAAACATGGGATTCATGTGAGTTGATTGTAATTTGAAAATAGGACAATTGGCACTTGGCAGGCAGTCTGTGTTCAAATGGGCTGTTTTTTCTTGGAGAGAGTATTTCATCCAATAAACTTTAAGGTGGTTGGAGGAGCACTTTTCATACTTATGTAGTACTCCCTCCGTCCCGCGAAGATTGAAGCATTTCTTTTGGGCACGGTAATTTAGGTAGTGGAGTTTAGTAGTTAAAGTGGTGTGGGTATTTGTGTTTAAGATTATAATGAATTTTTATATTGTTTATTGTTTAACTTTGATTTAATATTATCGTAGTGATGTAATTTGAGAAAAATATTCAAATGTGGTCTTGTTAGAATCGTCTAATCGTGTAGTTTTAGAATATATATTTTATACAATTTTTATTTGTATCAATTTTGTAATATTAAGAGTTAAAGAAATATAAGGGACTTTGTGTAGGAAAGTAATAATGCATTGGAATTTGTGCAGAATAGTAAAAGTAAGTATTTTTAATGGGATTTGATAATAATTAAGATTCTAATCAAACTTATATTAATTTAATTTTTCTAAAAACGAAAAGGGTTCAAACTTCGTGGGACACCCCAAAAAAGAATAGGGTTCAAATTTCGTGGGACGGAGGGAGTACTACAACAGACCATCATGAAACAAATTATTAATAAATAAATATTGATTGATTTATCTAGCTGGCTGCAGATTTCTGACTCTTTTTCGGTGCTGACAGTGACAGTTGCACTGAATCAAATTAGTTAAATGACAGTAGTATGTGGCCATTCGCCCATTCCAAATTCTACAAGGAAAAAATGTGGTGGTAATTATACTTTTATACTCTCTTCGATACTTAATAGATAACTTTTTAGCAAAAATTACATATATTAAGGAATATCATTATTACTGGTTAATTTTTTATTTTTACCCTTACTCCATAAAAAAGTAAAATTGAAGTGAAGAGAGATTGACCAATATTCTATGAGTAATATTTATGAAAGAACAAGGGTAATATTGGAAAAGTATGATATAAATATGTAAAATGTCAACTATTTTGGAATTCTTTTTGGTTTCTGAAAAGACAATTACTTCCTCTATTCTCTTTTAAATGCATCATTCTTGCATTTAACGCCGTCCAAGACACATTTTTAAAGGTTAATGACTCAAATTGTACATAAATAAAAATTATAAAAATTTGATATTATAAAATTACGTGATTAGACGAATCTAACAAGATCTCACTTGATTATGTTTTTGCTTATATAACTATGTTAAAAAATTAATTAAAGTTGCTCAATGAATAGTTACTACTATGCAAATGGATCACTTATTTGAGAACGGAGATAGTATTTAGGAACAGATGGAGTATAATTAAATATGTTATGAGTCATGTGAAGAAGAGTGTAGACACATACAAGATATAGTAGTACGTATGTGTTGAAATGAAAAAAAAGAGTGTTTTTTTATTTTTTTTTTAAATTTTTTTTTTTTATTGAATAATTAGATTAGACAACCAGACAGACGATTTCGAGTCGCCAATCTGTATCCATACAAGTAATTCATGATTGAACATTTTCTTGCAGGTATTCCCAGTGCAATTTACAAGTTTGAAAAACCCAACTTTCAATTAAAATTAAAATTCAATCAAAATTTAATATTCCCCTCTTTATCTTTTGTAATTTTTTACTGGCTTCGGCTCTTCCAAAAAAATATTCCCCGTGTTCCCCATGTTGAAATTAAAATTATGCATCCCATTTTCTCAATTTGATTTCCATCGTTTTTTACTTTCAATACGCACAAACTTATACATTTTTTTTTATTATTTTTTTTTAAAGTTGGATTTGCCACATATTTTACTTTCAATATACAGTACACAATAGGGGTTTAGTTTGAAATACGGTATACAGTATATTAGTGAAAAGTTTCCAAATACTTTTTCAAGTGCTTCTTTTGTTTTATGTGTTCTTGACAAGTTTTGAAGTTCACAAAATATTTCTTATTTGCTACTTTTGTACAACACCATATATATTTTATAAGGGTTTTTGTGTTTGTTCCTTTTGTTACAAACCCTATTTAATACTCCTCCTATTTTTATTTCTTTTATTTTTAATCTATTTGCCTTTTATGTTGAATGGCTTGTCTCCCCCAAATCTTTCACTCAAATAAGAATAGGATGGTATCAATGCTTAAAGTTTAATCACACACTAGATTTTTTCGCCCGCTGCGCACGGGTGTTGAACCAATATGACGTTATAAATGTGAATATATGTTATTTTTGGATTACATAAGATTCAAAGTCTTTTACTTAAATAGTGGTTGAACACATACAATAAAATTTTAAAAGGAAAAAAAATGAGAGAATAAGACGAAGAAAAAAAAATCTAACCCACAACCAGGTGGATATAATATAAAATAAATTATTTTTAGTATTAAAAAACATATATAGAGTTTGCTTTCATATCTAAAATGATGAGAGCAAGTGGAAAATAAATACCATTTAACTATTCAAAATTAGAAAAAATTATATTTTTGCATTATTAAGGTTCTAAAAAAATATTATTTTACTCCCTAATTAATATGCTTAGAACTTATGCTTTTTAAGCACATTTTTATAATTATAAACTATTTTTCTATCTGGATAACTATATTTATTATTTAAAAAATTGTGATGAAATAAAAATTAGAAAAATAAAAAAAATCTGAAAAACAATGAAAATAAAATAACAAAAATTCAAATAAAATAAAATAAGAATCTAAATATAATTACTAATAAAATTACTTTCTAAAATTAAAGATATTACAATAAATATAATTTGATTTATCATTCATGGTATGTTATTTTATTTTATTAAATAGTATAATTTAATTTTATTAGTTAATTATATATTTTTTATTATGTTAAAAGGAAAATTAATTACTAAATATATTGTTTTCAAGTTGTTGCGCTAATGCGAAACTTTTCAAACGTGAATGGGTGGAATGAGATTCTTTTCAAATTCTTAGGACTAAAATGCGATATTTTTAGAATTGATGATATCGAATTTGATATTATAAAAGGTAGAATGGTAGAATTTTTAAACTAAATAAAGTTCAGGTGTATTTTTTGTCAAAAAAATTTAAGGGCATAAATGACCAAACTTGATAAGTCTAGGGTTATATTTTGGGAATAGTTCAAATAATAAATAATTAGTACTATTTATTTATGTTTAACTGTTTACTTTATGCTATTTTTTGTGAAAAATAAAATGGTAAATGATGTTTGATTGAATTCACATGTTTTGTACCATATTTAAACATGTAACATGATCACCTAATATTATTTTTTGGGTAAAAATATTGCTACAACCCAAACTATTTATTATTACCACAAATCTTTAAATATTGTTTATACTAAAATACTTCTAATATTCTTTTACAGTATTGAATATTTATAAAAAAAATTGTATAACAATTTACTCCGAATTTCATATATATTTTTATTTTATATTGAAATAGATAAGGATTATTGGATAAATATATATTTTTATTTTATATTGAAATAGAAAAAGATTACTGGATTAAGGATATTATGTCGAATAATTAAACTATGATGTGTTTTAATCTTTTTTTCCTTTTATTTCATTTTTCTTTAAAAAGAACAAAAATTTATGTAGAATTTCTTTAGAATAATATAAAAAAAATTAGGTGATTAGTCAATTTATATTAATCAATAATTTTAGGGTCAATTTAACGTTTACAACATATTTTTTATGAAATATTTTTATTTAAAATAAGGTTATTATATTCCTTATATTGATATAGGATTATAATATGTATTATGTATACGATCAAATAATATAATGTGTTATATATAGTTGTAATATTATACCTTTTTAAAATATATATGAAGATTTTTTCAAGATTTTTTATATTAATAGATAGATTTATTTTTTAAATATAGATATTGATGATGTGTCTGATGACATGACATTACTCAGCGATTACTCAGCAGCCATCAGTCTGCATATGTGTTTTAATAAGGACTGTTGATCTAAAAAAATAGCATATAATGACTGATTAACCCCTTAAAATTAAGAAATATGAATTAAATTTAATAAGGACAAAAGAGTCTGCACATGCCAAAAGGTATTCAGGATTTATTATATAGATTAAGTTACATATCAGCTTCTATTGTGTACACTTTGAATTTGTTGAAGGCTTCATCTTTTGTATGCAATAAAAAAATGTTGTAAAATCTAAATAAAATCATTATTACGAATTAATCTGCTCCACTAGAGTGGGATGTCAGATTAGAAAGGACAAAAAGTAAATAAATAAATGCATCATTATAAACGTCACTATATTCCTTGTTATATGGCATTGCATGAAAATTGAGAATATACATATATATATATATATATATAATATCATGTGTCACTTTAAGAAAAAAAAAGGAAAGTACTACTCCCTCCGTTTTTTTTTTTTTTTATGTTCTCCCTTTGAATAGTAGAAACTATTATTAAATAACCTTGATTCATCTTTTTATCACATTTATACTCCCTCCGTCCCGCGAAATATGGCTACATTCTTTTGGGCACGGTAATTTAGGTAGTGGGGTTTAATAGTTAAAGTTGTGTATGCATTTTGTGTTTTAAGATTCTAATGAATTTTGATACTGTTTATTGGTTAACTTTGACTTAATATTATGTAATGATACAATTATAGAAAAATATCCAAGTTTGATATTGTTAGAATCGTTTAATCGTGTAGTTTCATAATATATATTTTATACAATTTTTATTTGTACCAATTTTAAAATTTTAAGAATTAAAGAAATGCTAGGGACTTTTGGTAGAAAAGTAAAAGTGCATTGGAATTTGTGCAGAATAGTAAAAGTAAACACTTTTAATGTATTTTGACAATAATTAAAATTCTAATTAAACTTATATTATTTTAATTTATCTAAAAAGGAAAGTGGCCAAATTTCGTGGGACACCCTAAAAAGGAATAGTGGTCAAATTTCGTGGGACGGAGCGAGTATAAGATAAAACATAGTCAAGTGAGATGTTGTTGGATTCGTCTAATCGCGTAGTTTTAGAATATCAAATTTTTATAATTTTTACTTATATATAATATGAGATATTGCTGATTGAAAATGTGCATTGGTTTGCGTGCAGTGTAGGATGAGTGAAGTTAAAAAAAAAAAACGGAGGGAGTATATATACTTTTGAAAGTTTGTCTAGCGCTTAGTTAAATTAAATGTAAGTTTTACAATTTGGCTGGTCTGATCTGAATTTTATTAGATCTGGTCTGATATGATCTGAATATGTCTGGTCTGGTCTGAATGTTTCTGGTCTGATCTGATTCCATCTAGTCTGGTCTGGTCTGATCTGATCTTATTTTTATTATTATAATGATTTGATGTGATCTGATCTGGTCTGATCTAGTCTGGTCTGAACGGGTCTGGTCCGATCTTATTTAATCTGGTCTGATCTTAATGTTTTTTTTTATCTGATCTGGTCTAATTTGATTTTTAAAAAAAATAAGTAATAAGTTCTGAAAATAAATCAAAGAGAACGGACATAAGTCATTCATTAACTTACAGCACATTATGTCATTCATGTATAGTAATATAAACAAAACGAAGAACACTCGGAATTTTATTCAAAATATGCCTACTCTATGTATACATTTGTTTATAATCTTAGTTACTAAGTAATCGAATTTATGAAGGTAAATTGCAACACAACACTTCTTTCTCCAAACTTTGCATACATTTGTTTATAATCTTAGTTGACTCGTTACACATCATACAGCAATAAGAAATTAACAAGTTGAAGTGTAGAACTGTAATAAAAACTTTGTAAATCTATACTATAATAAATTTTGGAAGAATATTTTTCCACTCTACCTGTTATACCCTTTCTCGTATTTGCCTTTTCTCTTATAAAATATATTATATTTTAGATATAAACGTCCTTTACCATACAAATTTTTAAATCAGGGTCTAAAATGTAAATTCACTTCGTGCAAAAAAAAACTATAGCCGTCGGATTACCCAATTATCCAATCTCTTCCCTCCATTTGCTGTGTCTTCCTATGAAAGAAAAGATTTCACATTCAATCGCAAAATCCCGTATCACCTCCCCTCTCTCATCAACTGCGCATCGCCCTCCCCTCCTCCGCGCAGTGCCGCCTCCCCAATTTCCGCCTCTCCAGAGTTTTGCGTTGTTTCGGCCTCCTCTCGGACCCTTCTCCATCCCTTTCCTTTCGGCTTTCCCGTCCTCAATTAATAAATCCACTGTGGTTTGTTGCTTTCATTATTTGATTTGCATTCTTTCGAATTCATTTAATCCATCGGCAGTGCTCATGTTTGATAAATGCCCATATAAATTTCAATCAAATTTGTTATCTGCATACGATTTGGATGTAATTTTGGATTATGTAGTTCCCTTGGTAGAGTTGTCTTTGCAAGAAAAATTAATCTCTCCCATCGGCAGTGCTCCTGTTTGATAAATGCCCATATAAATTTCAATCACATTTGTTATCTGCATACGATTTGGATGTAATTTTGGATTATGTAGGTCCATTGGTAGAGTTGTCTTTGCAATAAAAATTACTCCCTCCTGGTGTCATAATCCCTTGGTAGCAATTTTTGTAAAAGGTTAGTTCTTTGTAGTTTTATCCTGTTTGCTTGATATGTCCCCCGTGAATTTGCTTATTGGATAGTATAGAAGCAATGACACTATTATGTTTGTGATACCTTCTAAGAACGTGGGATATAATGCTAAAGAAAATCCGTTGATGCTTTGAGCTAGCTGCTAAAGAAAGTTTTCTGTATCATCCCTTAAATGATTTATACTCACCCACAATTGCAAAATTTCCTTTATGCCTAACGATTATTGTCTAATCTTCCTCACACCTTTCCCACACTGTGCAACGGATCACCTATTAGCAATCACAATTGAAATTGTTTGTTTTTTCTAATACACTATATAGGATCTTCATACACAGTGAGATAATAAGGTGATCAACACTTTGTAATGAAATTGCAACATCCTTAATAGATTTAATACTATAAAATTGCAAAGCTACACCAGCAGCAGCAGGCTCAAAATTAAAACCAAACTATATGTGTGAAAAAGTATACTTCACTTACTGCTTTATTGTATGCAAGGGAAGCTTCTTCTCTTGATTCAACAAGATATTTCCTGTGTAAAGACGGATTAGTTGATTTTACTACTTAGTACCCAGGTACTAACATACAACTTGATATGAACTGCAAACCTAATTTCCACCATTGTGATGACATTTCCACATTGATGTAGAAACCTAAAACTTAGTATGAGTCCAGATTCCTTTGCAATGCCAGTACAAAACATGTAATGAAAATGGACATATTCACCTATGGTGAACTTTAGAAGTATCCAGGAATTAAAATTACTTATCCAGTTGATTTATTTCATCTCTTGATGTAAACTAAACCAGCTACACTTGAGCTACACTCGACTTACAACCCAGCCTTTAAACACATTCATATAAACTTTTGCTACCATTGGGCATCGGCTTCGCCATTTTCATAGAGCTTTAAAAAATTGTCTAAGATTGTAACCCTCCAATACCCAAACTGAGAATATTAGAATAGAGTTTATTATGTCAACTGCAATTCAGATAGAAGATTGAGTTATGCAATCTTTTGTTGACAAATGAATTAAGAGTTTATTCAGAAATTTAAATTGATTATAAAATTTCTGAAAGTTATATTCTAACATCTGTACCAAAACAATTACATATCATTCAAATCTGATCATTCTTGGGTTTCAAAATTAATTTTATACCTTGACCGTGTACATTAATCTTAAACTAACTGTGTTAATTTTTCTATAGCAAAACACATGTGATAATTTATTTTATGTTTCCAGTAATATCTTCTCTTTCATTGCCATTTGCAGGTGTAAACTTTTTTCGCAGATATTGGGTCCTCAAGTCTTTTAACAGATATTAGGTTTGTTTGGCTTCATTTTTTTAATTCATGCAAAATTCAGTGTTGTCTATTTTCAGTTGAATTATTTTCAACTAAGTGATTGGTTGTTAATATTTTAGAGCAAAGCCGTATTTTTCCCAATAGAGTATCAGGCATGTTGAGTCGTAAGTAGATTGAATAAAGCATTATTTATATAGCCATGCGTACGTATTGCTGTAACTATTAATTTTGTTATGCATCTATTTAATTTCATTCATGCTATATCTATGTTGATTTTCTACCCTTTAATTTGTTTTTATGTGCATAATTATAGTGGTTATACTTTTTTTCTATCTTTCTTTTTCTTTGTTTTTTTGGCTGTTCAAATATGATGATGTGCATCCCTGGAATAAGGAACTTAAGTAGTTTGATTGTTAGATACAGGAAGGTTGACAATGGATACTTGAGTAGTAGATTCTTTTTTTCTTTATGTAGCTACAAATTGATTATTAGATTTCTGCTCGAAACTCAAAGGTGAAACTCAAAACTTTTCATTATGTTCTTGAACCAAATATTTATAGAATTTGTGTTTGCCAATCTGCAATTTGCATTGTAATTTTTGCAAACGAATTGAAGTATTTAGACCATTTTCATTACAATCGATTTCTGGCATAAGGAATCCATTAGAATATTAAATGACCAAGTTAAGGAAAACTATAAACCTTCAGAATCATCCATGATAATAGCTTCTAAATCTTCAATTCCCATATCCTGATCTTGCTTATATCCTTATTGCAGTTGAACATGGATGAATTTCGTCTCCCTCCCCACGTAATCGAACGCCTTCAAAAGGTAATTTAGTGTTGATGTTGCTATGAATTTGATCTTGCTCACTATATATGCCTACAAGATATTTCACAGAATGCCCAGTAATTATGTGAATTTTCCTATAGACGGCTCACAATTAGGATGAACTTCTTCTTCTTCGTTCTTGTCGTCAAATATATCTCCATGTTCCTATTTTGAGAATTGATTGAGTCTTTCAAATATATTATAAATTCAATCACCCATTCGATCTTCATGTTTGTGTAATTGTACTATGAGAATTTGACTCTATAAATTTGAATTGGGTTTGAATCTTCATAAAATAGGTGTCTTCTATTTCTTCGTTTAAATTCTGTTGGTTTTAAATATGTTTTTCACATCATATGTTTTCACACCACTTTCGTTTACATCTATGCAGACAATGGATCTGTCTTCATTCCAAGATAAGGAAAACATACCATTGAATGTAGTGGTCCATCCCACTACATCGTCTGGAAATAAATTACCACAGTGAAGAGGAACACCGCGAACGGATAAAACTGTGCTGAAGGAACAATCTGATGCTGTGCTACCGAGCACCAACAGCCTTAGAAAAAGAGGCCGACCACGACGAGAGAATATTGTGTTAAGTCCAAGTAGTCGACCGAGGTTCAAGTCAATAAGGTTTTTTACTGATAACCACCAAATAGGTAAATAGACTTTATATCTTCACCTCTTTCGCGTGCCTCTTTTTACAATCCCTTAATCTTAAATAATACATATAACTATCAGTATGTATCAATTTAGTTTTTATAACCCTATTGTTTCTATAAGATTTACGCATATGTGTATTTTTTTTCATAAATATATATGTGACATTGTAATTAATATTATATTTATTTTTTCCGTCGGAAAAATATTATTTTATTTTGTGTCTTACAATTCAAAACCAAAGGCAATGGAGTTGTTGATGTAGGTGCTCCCAGTAATTCCACACCATTAGAAAAAAGGATAAATCTCACAGGTAACTCTTAATTTATTGCTTCAAGTATATTCTAAATTATATATGACATTATACAAATAAATTTTGTTGAGATGCTGCTTATCAATAATATTATAAACAATTTTGTGACCTCGAGTAAAAGCTTAACAACATTATTATTAGCTGATTCCACATTTTTTTAGATTACCTGTTCTGTCCTTTCTATGCATTCCCCTTATAAAAAATATTCGACTTCGGGTTTAGATGTAATTCCCCCATCTTTATTAATAACTGTGACTATCATGCTTTATGATTACAATTTTAAAGATAATTTTGTTTATCATACTGCTTCAATAAGGGTTTGATGATAATTCAATAGCTTAGAAAGTCCCCATAATATTTATGCATACATGTATTTTTTTCTTAAATTCCCGGCATTATAATAATTGTTATTGTAATTATTTTAATTTTTATTATTTTTTGGTATATTACAATTCGGACCAAAGGCACTAGAGTTGTACAATTAGGTGCTTCCAATAGCTCCACACAAACAAAAACAAGGACAGATCTCACAGGTATGTAGTGAATTATTGCCTATTTGATTCAATATTATTTGTGCATTACAAAGCTACTCTTTTTAAGATACTGCAAATCAAATCATATATTAAACATGATTGTGACCTATATTAAAATATTAATAGTAAAATTCTATTCAATCGTGCTCAGGTAAATCCAGCATTCGAAGTACAATGGTGAACCTGGAATCACGATTCGCAAATGTTGATTGTAATTTCCAACAATATTATACAACAGAGGATTATGAAAATTTTGGTATGTCACTTACTATGTTCATTTATGTTATATGTTTCAAATTGTTGAATTCCAGGTTTTGATATTTTTAAAATAAATGAAACTTTAGACAGGATACCTTTTTCAAAGTCTAATGATGAGTCTGATTTGGATGATGACGACTATGTTCATTCCGTTCTAAATGATTCTAATACTGAAGATGGATTTCAACCAGAGTTTACTATACATCCTCAATCATCTGTCTTTACAGGTATAAAAGGAATTACTCTATAATGTGTTCATTCATTTATTGCTTTAATTTCTATTTGCACATGTATATGAGCTAACACTAAATTCCTATTGCAGATGAACTGCTATATAATAAAAAAATTTATGATACAGAAGGTGATGATTTATCGACTGATGGTGAAGTGGATTATATATTCTCTGATGTTTCTGAAGACGAGTCTGATGCTGAAAATCAACTTGAAAATACATTCATACCGTCGACATCAACTCACATTCATGTAGATGGTAATGAATTTTTTGGCTCATTATCCACTGGTAAGCAACACTCATCCATATGCCCAGAGTATCGCACGCTTGGTAGTCCAACATCAACATGTCCACATTGTAAAGCCATCATGTGGGACAAGGAGCGTGTCAATAAAATGGAAAGAAAAAAAAATCCACTATTTTCTATGTGTTGTGGAAAAGGAGAAATTAAACTTCCAAGGGTTAAACCAACCCCAAAATATCTTCTAGAATTGCATCGCGACGAAGAAATGGGGCCCAAATTTATGCGCAACATTAGGTCTTACAATGCATTGGTCAATTTTTCTTCAATAGGTGGGAAGATTGACAATTCCATCAACAATGGTTGTGGTCCAAAAATTTTTCGGATGACTGGTGTTAATCATCATAAGATAGGTAGTTTGATACCGACTAATGGTGAAACACCTAAATTTTGCCAGTTGTACATCTATGACACAGAAAATGAAGTGGAGAATAGAATGAAGTCTATAAATTTACAAAACTCCTCCAATATTGAACCAGAAATTCTTGAAGGCCTTATCAAGATGCTAGAAGAAAATAATCATCTGGTCCAAACCTTTCGAATGGCAAGAGATCGTTTCAAGAATGATGATGTTGTTGATATGAAAATTGTAATGAAGGTTTCAAGATCTACAAGTGGCCGTGAGAACCATATTACTCCCTCAGATGAAATTGCATGTAACACCCCCATTTTTCTATCTTAAAAATCACAGCGGAAGTTACCAATAGGAAAGCGGGGTTGTTACCGCCACACTTCCAATTAAGCTCGCCTTGACCTTGCCTCGGCTAACTTAATTAAAAGTGCTAAGGCTAATTAAAATAGTTACAAACACTATTTAAAGACTGTTAACTAAATTTCAAAATATATTTAATTTAGCAAAATATCAGAGTTTAAAATTGCGACTAACTATTAAAAGGACAACCTTACTACAAGTAAAATATTATTTAAAATAACCACATGTAAAACGATACTGACTCTCCTGCCCGTGCCCGTGATGTTAATGAGCTTCACAAATGTCAAATCCTGAAAAAGTGAGTAAGTAACATTTATCAGCACACCGGCTGAGTAAATAAATTTTTATCCCTTGGACAAAAATAATTAACTACGACTCAACAGTAAATGGCATGTTAAAACAGTTGCAATAATTCAATCCACATGTAGCTCGACTATGATGCCTACACCCGGGGTATCTCATAGGACCTAGCATGCCCTCATAATGACCGAAGTCAAAATATGAGTACACAAGGATGGCCCTACCTTGCGATCTAGAAAATGACTGTGAGACCCTTGGTCAAACACAATCCTGTTTATGGGAATCCCTTGGATAACCCACAACATATCTCACGAAGATATCCACCTCTGGGGTATATCTCGCATAATAACAATTCAATAATTCACATGCCACACACTGAAATTTCACTTTTCACATGCATGGCCTAGCCCCAAAATTAATTTAAACACATAATTGGGCAATACCTCTGCATAAATAAATTGCATGAATAAACCCTAACATTATTAAAACACGAAGGTATTTAGACATGCAAAAATTGAATCCTACGACAAAAGCCCGTAGAATAAAAATTTACTTACAGTTTCTTCCGTCGATATAATAGCTTACAAACTTGGCTATTCCTTACACTTACAATACCCTCACTACTCTCTCACTAGCACGCCTTTCTCACACTTGTTATTGCTTCGAATTGCTGGTGACTTTCATTTTGAAAATCCATTCGTATTTATAGGCAAGGATTGCACATACACCAATTTTTTTTATTGTAAACTTTAGGTAGCTTTGCTGACTAATGTTAGCTATAGTATAGGGTTTCGTTGGTGGAGATTTGCATGGAAGAGCACGTACGCATCCATGTCCAGCTTTGGTATTACCTATCTCCCACGTATAAGCAGTAGAACCTTTATCCTACACATACTCAATTCATTTGCTGAATAATGATTTCGTACTATAATACTTGGTAGCTTCTTAGAAAATATATCCTGGAAGAGTAGTATTTTAATCATCACTAATCATTACTATTAGTATTATTTCCCTTAATCCAACTCTATTCTGTTACACTATTTACGTATCCCTATTATTAGTTATTATTTTATTATTATTTAAGTTGCAAATCACATATTATGCATGACCATGCAGTCCACATATTTCTGATATATTTTCTAGTAGTCATTTAAATTGTATACATTCCTATTGCCATTGGACGTCCATAATGTTCTTGATCTATATTTATTTCTTAAATTGAATTGCACTAAAATTATTGTATTTTAGTAAAATTCTATTATAAACTATGGGTTTGAACTCTATTGAAGTATGATATTACTACAAATGGGTTATTGATAACTTTATATTAATCATAAATTTAACTATATAAATATTATTAGAGAAATAATACCTAACTAATAAAATACTATTGTCAAGCATTTTTTTTCTTGGAAAATATACTTCTCAAATCTATTAAATTATTTTTCCCTAGGAAAATAATTCATTTCTTTAAATAAATCTATATCTTAAAAATATTAATTTACTTCCCAATTCAATTTATTTTCTTAAGAAATAATACTAAATTATTTCTTTCAAAATATTATCAACATAGCTAATTTTAGGGTATTACAATCTACCCTTCTTAAAAACAAACTTCGTCCTCGAAGTTTACTCAAATAAACTATTGCAAGACTAAAAGTAAGGTTAGCACATAATTAGACTTTTATTACCTTATTCTCTATTGGGCACGGTTACGGAATCACCTCCCCCACTTGTTTTCACAGCTATGTCCCCATAGCTGTATCTGTCTCAAGAAATAGCTCTGGATACTTGGTTTGCATTTCTACCTCAGTTTCCCAAGTAGCATCATTCTCGTCGTGGTTTGACCATTGGACCTTAACCATACGGACGACTTTACGCCTCGTGGCTCGTTCTTTAGTATCTAAGATTTTAACTGGTCTCTCTTCATAAGTAAGGTCATCATCTAATTCAATTATTTCTGATGGGATTAATCTCTGAAGGTCATGATGATATTTCTTAAGCTGTGACACGTGGAACACATCATGAACTCGAGATAATTCTTCTGGTAAGTCTAGTCGATATGCCAATGTACCAACTTTGGCAATGATATCGAAGGGTCCAATGTAACGAGGACTTAGCTTACCACGTTTACCAAACCTCATCACTCCTTTCATAGGGGATACTTTTAGTAACACTTTGTCACCTATTTCGTATCCTCCTTCTTGCCTTTTCTGGTCGGCATACGTCTTTTGTCGATCTTGGGCGGCTTTCATCTTGAGTTGGACTTGCTCAATAACACGCTTTGTCTCCTCAATTAGTTGTGGTCCAACAGGGATTGGATTCTCGCCCTTAGTCCAGCAAAGTGGACTTCGACATTTCCTACCATATAGTGCTTCAAATGGGGCCATTCCAATGCTAGCATGATAGCTATTGTTATAGCTAAATTCAACTAGCGGTAGGTGATTTTCCCAACTCCCTTGAAATTCTAAAGCACAAGCTCTTAGCATGTCTTCAAGGGTCTGGATGGTTCTTTCAGTTTGGCCATCGGTTGTTGGGTGAAATGCTGTACTCATCTTTATTTTAGTACCAAAGGCTTCTTGTAACTTAGTCCAGAAATTCGAGACGAATCGACGGTCTCGGTCTGAAACAATGTCTTGAGGAATTCCATGTCTCCGTACTACATTCTCAATATAGGCCTTTGCTAGTTGATCCATATTCTAAGTTTCTTTCATGGGTATGAATATAGCTGCCTTTGTCAATCTATCGACAATGACCCATATCTTATTGTTTCCTTTAGGCGTCTTTGGCAAACCTGAGACGAAGTCCATGGAAATACTATCCCATTTCCATTCTGGAACTTCTAGTGGTTTTACCAATCCAAGGGGTTTCTTCCGCTCGGCTTTGACCTTTTGACAGGTCAGACACTTTTCCACGAATTCTACTACTTCTCTTTTCATTCTAGGCCACCAAAAGACCTTTCTTAAGTCTTTGTACAACTTGTCTCCTCCAGGGTGTACAGAATAAGGAGTTTCGTGGCCCTCTTCGAGTATACGTCTCTTAAGATCTTCGCATACTTTCGGCACGCACCAACGACCCTTAAATCGGATGCTGCCGTCTTCGTGAATTTGGAAGTCTGTAGCTTCACCTTGAGCTATCTTTGCTTTGATCCTTTCCAATTTGACGTCACCGGATTGTCTTTCTCTCATTTCGTCAAAAATGGTTGGCTGGATTGTGATGGCATTGATTCGCTGAGTAGGCGTACCTTGGTATACCAACTCAATGTCAAATCGTGCCAATTCCATATATAACTCGTGCGACAAGATTCTTGTGTTACCCAGATGTTTTGACTTTCGACTTAGTGCATCAGCCACTTTATTGGCTTTTCCCTCGTGATATGTAATGCCTAAATCATAGTCCTTCATTAGCTCTAACCATCGCTTCTGGCGCATGTTGAGCTCTTTCTGAGTATAGATATACTTTAGACTTTGGTCTGTGTATATCTGACACTTTCGTCCGTACAAGTAATGTCTCCATATCTTTAAAGCAAAGACGACTGCAGCTAACTCCAGGTCATGAGTTGGATAATTTTCCTCGTTTGGCCTTAGCTGTCGAGATGCATAAGCTATAACTTTTCCTTTTTGCATTAACACGCATCCCAACCCAAATTTGGAAGCATCACTATAAATTTCAAAATCGTCTTTTTCATTGGGTAAGGTTAGGACTGGTGCCGTAGTTAGTCTTTCCTTTAATGTCTGAAATGCAGCTTCGCATTCAGGTGTCCATATAACCTTTGATCCCTTCTTCAAATTTTGTGTTAGCGGTCTCGCAATTTTTGAGAAATCTTTGACAAATCTCCTGTAGTAGCCTGCCAAACCAATGAAACTTCTTATCTCGGTTTGAGAGGTCGGTACAGGCCAATCCTTTACTGCGGCTACTTTAGCAGGGTCAACTGATATTCCATCGGCAGAGACGATGTGACCGAGGAATGCAACTGTGTTGAGCCAAAAGTCGCACTTAGACAACTTGGCATACAGTTGATGGCTTCTTAATGTTTGCAGGACTTGGTGTAGATGGCGTTTGTGTTCTTCCTCATTCTTGGAGTAAACTAATATATCGTCAATGAACACAACTACACATTTGTCCAACAATTCTCGGAAAACATTAATCATCAGAGCCATGAATACTGCTGGAGCGTTGGTTAAGCCAAACGACATCACGGTAAATTCGTAGTGACCATACCGTGTTCTAAATGCCGTCTTTGGGATATCCTGCTCAGCTATCCTAAGCGGATGATAACCAGACCTCAAATCAATCTTTGAAAAGACTCTGGCTCCTTTGAGTTGGTCAAATAAGTCATCAATTCGTGGCAACGGATATTTATTTTTCACCGTCACTTGATTGAGGCCTCTGTAATCCACACAAAGTCTCATTCCACCATCCTTCTTTCGTACAAATAGGACAGGTGCTCCCCACGGAGATGTACTAGGACGAATGTATCCTTTTTCCAAAAGGTCTTCGAGTTGTTCCTTCAATTCCTTCGTTTCAGCTGGTGCCATCCGGTATGGAGCTTTTGATATGGATTCCGTACCTGGAACTAAGTCAATTGTGAATTCTATCTCACGTTCAGGTGGCATTCCTGAAATATCTGCAGGAAATACATCCGGATATTCTCTCACTACTGGAATATTGTTTAGCTCCACCTCCTCTGCTTGTAAATTATGGACATAGCAAAGATAAAGGGGATTCCCTTTTCTTACTAATGTTGCCAATTGCATTGCTGAAACCACCTTTGTTGTTGGTCCTTTGGGCTCCATATAATACGAAATTCGTTGTTTATTCGGCCCATACATCGTTATCTTCTGTTGGGTACACTTGATGGTGGCTTGATATTTTGTAAGCCAATCCATTCCCAAGATAACATCAAAATCTCGTAGCTCGAAGTTAATGAGATCAGCAGGGAATTCAACTTCACAGATGCGGATAGGAACTTTCTCATAACGTGTTGAGCAATTAATAATTGCTCCGCTAGGTAAGGAGATTCCTAATCCTATTTCCTGGGGTTTATCGAGTCCCAACTCGGGCAATTTTCTACGAGATATGAATGAATAGGTAGCTCCAGAATCAAACAAAGTACGGACTTTAGAAGTTTTAATTTCAAAAGTACCTTCAACCAGGTTACCACCATCTTGAAGGTCAGCTTGATTGACTACGTTCAACCTTCCCTGGTTAGGTCTGCCCTGGTTCTGTGGAGCTTTATTGTTTACTCCCGGATTCGTCGGAAAAGTTGGACGTGGCCCTTGATTTCCTTGTTGGTTTTGAGGCATTCGCAATTCTGGGCAATAGTCCTCTTTTTTCAAGTCAGGCCGAAGTCTGTTGGGATCAAGTCTCAGGCGACAGTTTCTGGCCCTGTGACCTGTCATGCCACAACGGTAACATTCTTCGCCTTGTGGACACTGGCGAGTTGCATGCCTTTTGCTACACCGATTACACGGAGTGGGTACCGGCTCCCTATACTGGTTGGGATAGGGGAACCTACTTCTGTTGTTCTGCTGGAAATCTCCCCTTTGCCTGTTATCTTTGATTTCCCCAAATTTTCGCTTTCCTTTATTCTGAGGGACTTGTCTTGAGCTTTCTCCCTTGTGTTCTGATCCTTCGACTTTTTCGACGGTCATAGCTCGATCGTAAGCTTTTTGTAAACTTGTAAATTGTTTCCCACCAAATGCCTTACGAATGTACTTGTTCAGTCCAAGCACAAACTTCTGGGCCTTAGTCTGATCTGTTGCTACCAAGTCTGGAGCAAATCTCAAAAGTTCAGTAAACTTAGCATAATATTCTTGTACAGATCGACTACCCTGTTGAAGAGTAACAAACTCTTCATACTTGGAATTTTTAAGGCTGAGTGGATAAAATCGTTCTCTCAGACTTTTTTGAAATCCTTCCCAAGTAATCTGGCGATCTTCTTGTGACCTCCACCAAGTATTTGCTACTCCGGTCAGGAAGAAAGTAGCTACTCCGACCTTACGCTCTTCAGGGCATTCTACTGCCTCGAGTAGCTTTTCGAGTGATTTAATCCACCCTTCTAATTTGGCTGGGTCCTCTTGTCCGTTATATCGAGGAGGTTGAAACTTATTAACCGCCTCGATATAATCCCCTTTTGTTTCTGTATGATTTTCTCCTCCTTCAGCTTGCTTCTGAACAACTGCTCCGAGAGTGAGCAACAGTTGTTCTATCTGTTGTTGGCGGTCGTTGTTATCGGCCATGTTGGTTTTATGTTAGTGCTAATCCCCTTGTTCCTATGAAACATCAGTTAGTTAATCAGTTAATTGCTTTTGTTAATCAATATAAACAAATAATACTAGTGTTCTTTTATAAAATAACAAGAGTACACTTCAAAACTACCAGTCAAATATTCTAACTTGCCGAGACTGGTTTACAAGTACAAGTTAAGCTAATATATTATTTTTAGACTTGTCCTCTCTAATCTTGAATGTTCTTCGTATAACAATCCTTGTACTTATGCCCCTTCCTTCCACAGCGGAAGCACTCTCCTTTGCCGGGGCAACGCCAAGTTAGATGTGGCCTCCCACATTCCGTACAAGGTGGCGGCACGGGGAGTCCTACGGGATTGCTTTCTACATCTCTCAAACGTATCTCTAGATTAGTAGTCCGCTCTTCATAGTATGAGAGCATGGCTTTTAAATCTTTTATTTCTTGATCTTTCTGAAGAATTTCTTTCTGATTCCAGGATATAAAGTCTCTTTCTAGTAGCAGTTCACTCTTAAGGCTTCTAATCTCAGCTTCCATCTGATCTTTCTTGTCTAGCATTTCGTTTACTTCCCAATTGTTCATCTGCAAGGGACTTTTCAGTACAAATAATAGTAATAATCCTTTTAATATTCTTATGAAATGCTTATGCAAATAAAAAGATATATTATATTTTTTTAATTAAAAGATACACACCAAAATCGTCGACATTTTCATTAACTAGCCGAAGTCGACATATGTTAATACAAATTTAAAGATTTATACATACAAAATAGTCTAATATATTAGTGAGTTTCTAAGATATCTAATATTTCCGAGCTGATACTATCTTGGTGTGGCATTCCCTAGCGACATGCCCAACCTCTCCGCATCGAAAATACTCCCCAGGTTCAGGGCATCGCCAAATGAGATGTTGTTGGCCGCATTCTCCACATCGTGGTGGAAGAAGCTTACCAGGAAATCCTTTACGAATCAATCCCTCATTCTTTCATCGTAAAGAACTAATCATCTTCTCATGTTTGACAGCCAGGCTTTCTAGGTATAAAACTCTATCCTTCAGCTTCTGTATTTCCTCTTCTTTTTGTATTACCTCTTCTTGGGCTCCTTTCGCAAAATATTGTTCTAGGATTATAGTCTCCCTTAACTTCCTTATCTCAGATTGCATCTGAGATTTTTCGTCAAATGTTCTGGTTCCTGAACTACTCATCTGCATATATGATTCAAATAAAATATTAAATAACTTTCAAAATATAATAGTTATATAGTTAACTTTAAAAAAAAATAAAAAGACATTAAGTAAAAAAACTTGATAAGCACTTCTGCTAAAAAATGTTTTGTAGAAATATCATTTATAAGTAATAAGACAAGTTACATTTTTTTTTATAATAGTATAAAATAAATTTCTTAAATTGAGTATACCAAAAAAACTCAAACTATCTTTATAACTTTTGAAATCATAATCGTATTAATTGACTACTTTTATTTCAATACCTAATGATATAATCTTTTTTTTTTAATACAACTGTGAAATAAAATAATAAAAAAAATAAGTCGAGAAAATTTCATTTTACTTTTATATAAACTTGGATACAACGGTTCAAAATTTCCAAGTTAAAACAGATACACACATATAGCGTTTAGTCTATACTATAGTAGACTATACTATACTAGACTAGACTATATTATACTAGACTATACTACATAGCATCTAGTCCAAGGTGAACTCCACATCATGGGCTGGCTGGATGGTACTCCGGAGAGCGGCTACGTTCACGGACTGGACTTGTCTTTTCTTCCTCCTCTGGGTCTTCGGAATCTTCAATACGCTGAGGACGGGACGAGGATCCTGGGTCATTCCTACGAGCAACTGCTCTGCGGCCTCTAAAGTACAGCTGATCGGCTTGTCTATGTATGATTTCTTTCTGTCGCTCTATAGTCGCTAAATTACGAATATTCTTCTCTTGACTATCTTTCAGTTCCTCCTCCACGTTCTCCAACTTCTCCTTTACGTCCTCCAGCTCCTCCTTTACGTCTACCAATTCTTCCGTTTTCTCCGTGTAAAGGGCGTCGAACTCATCTCGTTGCTCTTCGGCTGAAACTCTCATCTCGTGCTCTTCATTGTATTTGTTTTCACTTTCCACCTCCTCTTCTAGATGTTTTGTGAGTTCCGTAATTAATAAGTCTTTTAAATGTTCAGCTCGAGTATGCTCTTGTTCACAGGTTCTTACTAGCTCACGGACTAGGTCCGGGACTACTTCCATCATTCTAGCGTTAAAGTTATTTCCGGCCATCTAATCAAACAACAATATCATAAGCATAATTCAATTATTAAGCATAAATAACAATAAGGGCTGTGCCTAATGCAAGTGCATTGTGTCCCATCCCAAATTTTTTTCTTAAGTAAAAACATATATATATATATATATATATATTTTAAAAATTTCTTATGAAACTCTAACTCCAAAATTTTAATTTGACTTTAAAGAAATTTTGACTCAAAAATATTTTGATTCACGCTCTGATACCAACTTGTAACACCCCCATTTTTCTATCTTAAAAATCACAGCGGAAGTTACCAATAGGAAAGCGGGGTTGTTACCGCCACACTTCCAATTAAGCTCGCCTTGACCTTGCCTCGGCTAACTTAATTAAAAGTGCTAAGGCTAATTAAAATAGTTACAAACACTATTTAAAGACTGTTAACTAAATTTCAAAATATATTTAATTTAGCAAAATATCAGAGTTTAAAATTGCGACTAACTATTAAAAGGACAACCTTACTACAAGTAAAATATTATTTAAAATAACCACATGTAAAACGATACTGACTCTCCTGCCCGTGCCCGTGATGTTAATGAGCTTCACAAATGTCAAATCCTGAAAAAGTGAGTAAGTAACATTTATCAGCACACCGGCTGAGTAAATAAATTTTTATCCCTTGGACAAAAATAATTAACTACGACTCAACAGTAAATGGCATGTTAAAACAGTTGCAATAATTCAATCCACATGTAGCTCGACTATGATGCCTACACCCGGGGTATCTCATAGGACCTAGCATGCCCTCATAATGACCGAAGTCAAAATATGAGTACACAAGGATGGCCCTACCTTGCGATCTAGAAAATGACTGTGAGACCCTTGGTCAAACACAATCCTGTTTATGGGAATCCCTTGGATAACCCACAACATATCTCACGAAGATATCCACCTCTGGGGTATATCTCGCATAATAACAATTCAATAATTCACATGCCACACACTGAAATTTCACTTTTCACATGCATGGCCTAGCCCCAAAATTAATTTAAACACATAATTGGGCAATACCTCTGCATAAATAAATTGCATGAATAAACCCTAACATTATTAAAACACGAAGGTATTTAGACATGCAAAAATTGAATCCTACGACAAAAGCCCGTAGAATAAAAATTTACTTACAGTTTCTTCCGTCGATATAATAGCTTACAAACTTGGCTATTCCTTACACTTACAATACCCTCACTACTCTCTCACTAGCACGCCTTTCTCACACTTGTTATTGCTTCGAATTGCTGGTGACTTTCATTTTGAAAATCCATTCGTATTTATAGGCAAGGATTGCACATACACCAATTTTTTTTATTGTAAACTTTAGGTAGCTTTGCTGACTAATGTTAGCTATAGTATAGGGTTTCGTTGGTGGAGATTTGCATGGAAGAGCACGTACGCATCCATGTCCAGCTTTGGTATTACCTATCTCCCACGTATAAGCAGTAGAACCTTTATCCTACACATACTCAATTCATTTGCTGAATAATGATTTCGTACTATAATACTTGGTAGCTTCTTAGAAAATATATCCTGGAAGAGTAGTATTTTAATCATCACTAATCATTACTATTAGTATTATTTCCCTTAATCCAACTCTATTCTGTTACACTATTTACGTATCCCTATTATTAGTTATTATTTTATTATTATTTAAGTTGCAAATCACATATTATGCATGACCATGCAGTCCACATATTTCTGATATATTTTCTAGTAGTCATTTAAATTGTATACATTCCTATTGCCATTGGACGTCCATAATGTTCTTGATCTATATTTATTTCTTAAATTGAATTGCACTAAAATTATTGTATTTTAGTAAAATTCTATTATAAACTATGGGTTTGAACTCTATTGAAGTATGATATTACTACAAATGGGTTATTGATAACTTTATATTAATCATAAATTTAACTATATAAATATTATTAGAGAAATAATACCTAACTAATAAAATACTATTGTCAAGCATTTTTTTTCTTGGAAAATATACTTCTCAAATCTATTAAATTATTTTTCCCTAGGAAAATATTCATTTCTTTAAATAAATCTATATCTTAAAAATATTAATTTACTTCCCAATTCAATTTATTTTCTTAAGAAATAATACTAAATTATTTCTTTCAAAATATTATCAACATAGCTAATTTTAGGGTATTACATTGCAGTTCTAATGATTGGAGATGACGATCCAAAATGTCAAGATCGCGACATTGTTGTTAGCAACAAGACTGAGGGATTGCAACGGATATCTACATTACACCCCTTAATGATGTCACTTCAGTATTCCTTACTGTTCCCGTATGGTGAAGATGGTTATCATGATAAATTAAGATACCAAAGGAGTCTCGGTAACCGTCCAAAAAGAAGGGATAATATAACTATGAGAGAGTATTATTCATACACCCTCATGGTCAGATTAGAGCAAGGTATGTTATATTGGATGAATTTCATGCTTATTAATGCTATTTCAACAATATTTAATCATATAATTCTTTTGCTTAGGACAAACTCTCAGACTTGGTGGTAGACTATTCCAACAATTCATTGTTGATGCATTCTCAGCTGTGGAACAATCAAGGTTGTGGTATATTCGAACTAATCAAAAAAAATTGCGAGCTGAATTGTATCGTAATCTATGCGATGTAGTTTACAGTACTGACGTTGTGGATCCAATTGATGTTGGCAAGGGGTTTATATTACCATCGTCATTCGTTGGCTCGGCGCGATATATGCAACAAAATTTTCAGGATTCATTAGCCGTTTGTCGTAAGATTGGCTATCCTGATCTTTTTTTAACGATGACATGCAATCCTTATTGGGATGAGATTTTGCAGATGTTGTCACTTCTACCAACATGCAGTCCAGTAGATTGTCCAGATATTATAGCTCGAGTTTTTAAGTTGAAATTGGACCAATTGTACGATGACATCAAGAATAGAAATCGATTTGGAAAATGTATCTCAGGTACGATAATAATTTATCCTAATTAATTATTTCTGTATGCAATTTATGTTTTTAAATATTAAAGGCCAATATATATCTCAATAATATGATTTTGTATACTTTATGTTATATATATTTATATATATAATTATAGATTTTATGGATAAAATAATGTAAATAATATGTTGATTATACAGTGATGTATGTCGTGGAGTACCAGAAGAGGGGATTACCACATGCACATATGTTAATTTGGTTGGATCCTATTGCAAAATCGAGATTAAATAAAAATATTGATCAATATGTTTGCGCTGAAATTCCGGATGAAGCAAAGGATCCTTATGGTTATGCCGCCGTCAAGAAATACATGATTCATGGACCGTGCGGTGTTGAATACAATAAGTAACCATGTATGAGAGATAATAAATGTATTAGAAGATTTCCTAAAGAGTAAGACTACTTCATTAAATTTTAAAGTACTTATATTCCCACTTTTATTATATGGAATATATTAATTTTGTTTTTCTTAAATTCTATATTTTAGTTACTGTGGAAGTACGATGTTCGATGGATTTGGTTTTCCCATATACAGACGAAGGAAAACCAATCACACAGTCAATGTTTGTAAAGCCGTTTTGGATAATCGATGGGTTGTTCCATATAATAGGGATTTGTTAGTTCAATATGATTGTCATATCAATTTGGAAGTATGCAATCATGGTCGATCTATCAAATATTTATTCAAATATTGTTTGAAGGGCCCTGATCGTGCTACTTTAATGATTCAGTCCACTAACAATGACGAAGGCGAAAAGAACAGAGGTGTGAACGAGATTAAACAGTATTTGAATGGCAGGTATATCTTGATCTTTTCTAACATTTTCCAGTAAATCTATTTTTTCTAAATAAATATCTTTACAGGTATGTTTGTGGTGCTGAAGCTGCTCATCGAATTTTTGGATTTGATATACATCATCGAAGTATAACCGTTGAAAGATTGTCGTTTCACTTGCCGAATGAGAAGTATGTTACGTTCAACAATAATGATAATTTGTTGAATGTGTGTAGAAGAGCCGAACAAAAAAACAGCAAGTTAGAGGCTTTTTTCCAATTGTGCCGAAATTTTCCCGATGCAAAATTGTATACCTACCAAGAGATTCCTGAGCGTTTTGTATGGGATTCGAGAGAATGTGCCTGGAGTATTAGAAAGAGAGGAAATCGTATTGGGAGGTTGAATTCTTCTCACTATTCTACCGGGGAATTATGGTACCTTCGAATGTTATTGTGTCGAGTGAAGGGTCCAACATGTTATGACGACCTTCGAACTGTTCAAGGTTTAACATACAATACATTTCAAGAAGCATGTGGGGCACTAGGATTACTGAATGATGATAATGAATGGCACGATGCTATTCAAGAGAATATTGATAGTGCAATGCCTTACCAGTTAAGGTCTCTTTTTGTCCATATAATTGTCAATTGCCAGGTCGGTGATGCGTACAAATTGTTTTTGTCTCATTGGAGGGCCATGTCAGAAGATGTATTATTGAAACGAAGAAAGATAACTGGGCATCAAACCTTGGAACTCAGTGATGAAGAGATGCAGAACTACACTCTTGGAGGTATATTTAAGTGCATAAATATGGTATATTATTTAAGTATATTAAATTATAATATAACAACGATTATGTGTTTAATTTATCATTGTATTTTGTGCATACTTTTTATTTACCTATTTATTTTTTCCTTTTTTTTTTGTAGAAATAGAACATTTGTTGAATTCAATTGGGAGATCTTTGAAAAATTATCCTATCATTCCGATGCCACCACTGAAATACTTGGACAGGTGCAAGAACAAGTTGATATTGGAAGAGACAAGCTATTGTGAGAATGAAATGCTTGAAGAATACAGACGATTGGTGCCTAATCTGAACTCTGAACAAAAAAAAGTTCACGACATTGTCCTTGATTCTGTTGAAAAAAACAATGGGGGTTTCTTTTTTGTTTACGGAAGTGGCGGTTGTGGGAAAACATATCTTTGGAATACTATTATTAGTCGACTTCGATCAGAGAAAAAAATTGTTCTCCCCGTCGCATCTTCTGGTATTGCGGCTACTTTATTACCTGGAGGTCGGACTGCACATTCTCGATTTAAAACCCCTTTGAAATTAGATGAAGATTCATCATATTCTATCCCCCAGAATTCAGACATTGCAGAGCTTATAAAAAAAACAAGGCTTATTATTTGGGATGAAGCACCAATGCAACACCGATTTGCTTTTGAATGCTTGGATCGGTCACTGCGTGATATCATGAGATCTGCCAGTCCAGATAGATTTAGTAAACTTTTTGGTGGGATTACTGTAATATTAGGTGGTGATTTCCGTCAAATCTTGCCAGTAATAACTAAAGGATCTAGAAGTGATATTGTTAACTCATGTATATCTAGATCTCCATTGTGGGCAGAATGTCAATTATACACTTTACACGAGAATATGCGACTCCGTGGAGGGAATTCCAAAATTGAAAGACGTCGTGTTGCGGAATTTAGTAAGTGGATTCTCGATATTGGTGATGGTAAGATCCCATATATGGACAGTATTAGTCCGGAAGAGACTTTCGGAACTATCAAGATTCCAAGTGAGTATTGTATTGAATCCGAGAATATTGATGTTGACCAACTTATTGATGTTGTATTCCCAGGCTTGCCTCACCGTTATACTGATCTTGGATACCTACGTGAGCGCGCTGTGTTAACGCCAACAAATCAGGTTGTAGATCATCTGAACAACTTTATATTGCAAAGAATACCTGGAGAATCATTTACCTATCACAGTGCGGATTCAATTCAATGTCCAGTGGGTTGTCATGATAACCTTACATCTGCCTTCCCAATTGAATACCTTAATTCAATTAAGTTGCCTGGAATGCCTCCTCATGACTTAGTTTTAAAGGAAGGCGTGGTTGTAATGTTGTTGAGAAACCTAAATCAAACAATAGGACTTTGTAATGGCACCCGGATGGTTGTTAGGAAATGCCACAAGCACACAGTAATCTGTGAAATACTTGGTGGAAGTCACATTGGAACAAGACATTTGATCCCTAGGATTGAGCTCTGCCCGACAGATACAAATTTGCCGTTTAATTTTGTTCGACTGCAGTTTCCACTACAGGTTTGCTTTGTAATGACCATTAATAAGGCACAGGGGCAGTCGCTTGAGCGTGTTGGTTTGTACTTGCCTAAACCAGTCTTTTGCCATGGTCAATTATATGTTGCTGCAAGTCGTGTTACTACGCCTGATGGTCTTACGTTCTTTATAGAGAATTCAGAAGGAGGAACTTACAACATCACAAATAATATTGTCTATGAAGAGATCTTTTATGATTTGTGAGCTAAACAGTAACCATGTTGTAAGGTATTATTAAGATATCATCATTTCTTTGTTACTTTTTTAAACACTATACAATACAATCCATTATAATTGTTCTGATGTGTTATCTGATGCTTGCCTTCACCTGTATTAAGTTCTATCTTCATGTTCAAACTCCTTTCTAATTTGCTCAGGTTTAAAATATGTTCCGCAGGTTCTTGGAGTTGGGTGCTTTTCTCAACCCTTGGAGATATAAAGCTGCTATTTTGATTGATGTTGTTTGTTTAGGTGTGAAGCTCATAAACTCAAAGATGTAAATTCAGATTGCAAGAGAGCATTAAAGAGATGAGAGTTAATATTTTGATTTGATTTCCACAGGTGCGTCATAGTCTACTTTATTACAATCCGTACAGGTTGCAAGAAGTGAGTTGATATGATCAATGGAACTTTTATCTTATTTTTCTTCTTTTTCCCCCCTTCAAGCATGAATGAAGGATACACACCAGACTCCACCACAATTCCCTTTACAAAACATATTTTTTTGCTAACTTATTCAGTCTTCTTTGGTGAATTCATATATTGTATTTTGGAATTTATATTTATGTAATTTACTCATGTTTTGATTAATTGAGTTTTCCCCCTCCAGTAGAGAGTTATTAACACCACAACTTGGAACTTGCAGTCGAAGAAAATTTTGTTCACAGGGTGTGCTTTTATGATACCAAGGATATTTATTAAGAATTTTTCCTGAGGGTACTCCGTCCAAATGAGGTATTCAAGCTGCTACTATCGAATTCTCTGTATTCTTTAAGCTACTGTAACTATTCTATTTAGACTGAAAATTTATATTTTCTACCTTTGTGTTCACCCACAAGCTTAAGAAAATGAGTATATAAGAGTCTTGCATTACTATTATATTTTCATTTACCACATATTTAATCTTATATACTATAATGCTCTACACAGGAAAGTTTTGCACTATTGCATGGAAGCAAATGA
Source organism: Hygrophila difformis (assembly GCA_030278955.1). Taxonomy (NCBI): domain Eukaryota; kingdom Viridiplantae; phylum Streptophyta; class Magnoliopsida; order Lamiales; family Acanthaceae; genus Hygrophila; species Hygrophila difformis. The sequence goes on from JAOANR010000011.1 coordinate 50,382,291, forward strand.
CTGACAAGCATATCATCATGTTGTAGGTTGAGTTCACTAAGAGGAATCCTAGAATAGGTCCAAGGAAATCATGCACTACATGGAGTTTTTTGTTTTGTTAATCTCATCCTATTTGATGTCTGGCTACAACTTGATTGAAACATCCATTGGAAAATTTGTTGATGAAAAGAATGCACATCAATTCAAGACAATAAATTATCAGTAGAGGACACTGTATTGTAGTTACTCGACGCATAGACAAAGGAGTCACAACTCTTGGACAAGTTTGTTCATCCTATAATTATTTATATACGTTTTTTTTTTCGATTTTCACACAATTGATTTGCAAAAGTGGATTTTAATATAGTAAATTTATTTTGCTATTAACTTAACAAATTATTAATCTTATTTTTGAAAAAAGGAAAAAGAAGGATCGCCCGTGCGCATCGCGCGGGCAAAAAATACTAGTCATTAAGAAAAAATAGAAATTGTACGTTGTACTGAATTTAGTAGTAGTAGTAATTTCAAGAATGGGCTGAATGAATTATTTGAATTTTTATCCCAATTAATTCAATAGGTCCATAACTCTAATTTCCCCTTATATTTTAGCCTATTGAGGGTTTATTATGTAACCGATAATTCGGCCTGGCCCATTTACTCAAACGCCCATATGAGGTTCCGATAGAGAGAGAGAGAGAGAGTATCGTAAATCAAGGCGATCGCGGGACTCTCCGAGCAACCTAGAGGGCGGCCGAATGAGCGAAGTTGGATGTTCAGGAAGCTCAGCTGGTAAGAGTCTTCTTGCTAGTGGCGAATTAGTTTTATTGTTAGTGTTTGGGGGTGATATAATTGGAAGTATTTCTTGAATGTGGTATGTATTTTCAAATTTTGTATTTGTAATTTCGGGTGAATTTTGTTCGAATTTTGATTCTGTTTGGAAGGAGGTTTGTTTCTATGTATCTTTATATTGATTATCCAGTTATTTCCTATTTCGGCTTTGGAATTAGCACGTTGTTGTGTTTTAATTTGCTTAAGAATTAGGGTTTCGTAGACTCTAATGTTTTTCTTGGCGTTGAATTCCTTAATAGAACCTAATTGACTCTTATGAATGGATAGCTTAAGTGCTAAATCCTGAAACCCAGAATTGCTTTTGGAAGTGCAAATGTAAACGGAGATTTACTCACGGGAGTTATATTGATTGCTCGAAGATATATCCATGTCTGCAAATAACAACCCTCAAAAGAATGTTGGGGCCTCATCCCCTTTTGGAAATACTTTGCCTGGGAATCCGTCTGGGCAACAACAATTTGGATCTGGATTTCAGGGCCAGTTTCCATTTTCAGAAGCTCAGATGCAAGCCCTAGCGCAGGCTCATCAGTCAAAGGCTCAGGCTCAGGCTTCTCAAGTTCATGCCCGTGCTCAAATGATGGCTGCCCATGCACAACTGCAAGCCCAGTTACAAGCCGCTCAGGGTCTTTCATTCAACCAGGCGCATTCGGGGGGTGGTCCAAATATGGGTTCACAATCTCCTTCTATTTCAGGAGCTGGAAGTGCTGGCGCGAAACGGTTTCCTCAGAAACCACCTTTGCACCAACCAGGCTTTTCAACGCCCCCTAATGCGGCCACTCAATTGATGAGAACAACAATGGATGCTTCTGCCCAGTTGATGAGAACAATGGATGCTGCTTCTGGTGCTGCTCGTAGGAAGAAGCAGAAGCCTCCTGAGAAGCACTTACATGAAAAGGTTGCAGCTATCTTACCTGAGTCCTCACTTTATACTCAGCTTCTTGAGTTTGAGTCGCAAGTTGATGCTGCGTTAACAAGGAAGAAAATTGATATCCAAGAAGCTTTAAAGATGCCATCATACTTTCAGAAAACTCTGCGCATATATGTCTTTAATACTTTTGCTAACCAGATTCGCACCATTCCTAAGAAACCAAATGCTGAGCCACCTACATGGACTCTTAAAATTGTAGGGAGGATTTTGGAGGATGGAATGGATCCTGAGCAGGCCGCCACAATGCAGAAATCAAGCACTTCGTATCCAAAGTTCTCTTCATTTTTCAGGAGAGTTACTATTACTTTGGACCAAAAGGTATATCCTGATAACCATTTGATTATATGGGATAGTGCTAGATCACCTACTCCCCATGAGGGCTTTGAGGTCAAGAGAAAGGGGGACCAAGAATTTACTGCCAGCATAAGATTAGAAATGAATTATATGCCTGAGAAGTATAAGCTTTCAGCAGCTTTGACTGAGCTTTTGGGTACTGAGGTAGATACCCGTGCTAGAATCATGTCGGCTATCTGGCAATATGTCAAGGCGCGAAAACTGCAGTGTCCAGATGACCCATCTTCTTTCAACTGTGATCCACCCCTTCAAAAGATATTTGGGGAAAGCAGAATCAAGTTTACATCAGTTACACAACGGATTACGCCACACCTGTTCCCTGCACAACCTATCCATTTAGAACATAGGATCAAACTTTCCGGAAATAGTCCTGTTGGAACTGCATGCTATGATGTATTAGTTGATGTGCCCTTCCCTATTCAGAGGGAGTTGAATGCTTTGCTGGCCAACACTGAAAAAACAAAAGAGGTAGACGCCTGTGACGAAGCAATCTGTGCTGCAATACGGAAGATCCATGAGCACCGTCGGCGAAGAGCTTTCTTTCTTGGATTTAGTCAGTCACCTGTAGAGTTCATTAATTCCCTGATAGATTCCCAGAACAAGGATCTGAAGCTTGTCACTGGGGAAGCAAGTCGCAATGCAGAAAAAGAGCGCCATTCGGAGTTCTTCAACCAACCATGGTATGTAAAAATATTTCATATTGCATATTGTTTCAAAATCTTGTAGTTTTTTGTTACGTAAAATTGCTATTCATTTTCTCCTTAATCATATGTTAAATAATCCCCTTATCCACGAGAATTTGTGATCCCCAATATTTGGTATCTTTGAACTAGTCACTGTTTTGTGAGATATATATTACGTGGAGGTGATTAATGTAAGATGTAATTAAGGAACTCGGATTTAACAGCGAATAAAATGGTAACTAGGCACTGTTTTATGAGATATTGTATATGGAGGCGATCAATGTAAGAAGTAACTGTTGAACTCTTAGATTTGTTAGAGAATTAAATGGTGTGACTGTTGCTCTAATCTTATGGATTGAAATTCCTTGTGCATCTTTGTCACACAAAATGGGAATTATATTCATAAACATGGATTAATACATATGTGAGACACTGTGAATATTTTCAGTGTGCTTCCATCTCTTAAAAGTCATGGATTTGCTTTAGTTTTGAATGTGTTTCCATTTTTTTACAGGGTTGAAGATGCTGTAATTCGCTACCTTAACCGGAGGATGCCCAGTGATACCCCTGGCAACACATAAACTGGCATGAGTCCATTCAAACTTGGGTGTTAACTGGGGAAACAATACTGTTTTATTTTCCAAGAAACATCTATCTATGGATGGACTTTCCAAGGAGCAATTCTGGTTACTTTTACTAGTGACACTGAAGAAAGTATGGCGTCCAGGACAAGTAGGACTCTGAATCTTTTGGCTGTTCCAGCTTGTTTTCCCACTTTCTTCTCTTGCTTGGACTACTAAATGTATATTTATTAACTCTGCGAGGCACCGTTAGCTATTTGCTAGTTGTAGTGTTGTGTTGTATTGTTGTTCGTCATATCTGTATAAACAGCCTGGGTTGGTGTGGTGATATGTATGAGAGGGGAGGGAGGGGGGGTGGGGGGTGGGGAGAGAGTGCGAGAGCTGCTAATTGTTTTTCTTGATGTTTCAATATTTTCGTGAGCTTAACCCGTGAATGTTTTCAACACAGGCTTCGTGTATTTTCTGTTTACCCCAACAATATGGTTCATTCCTTACATAACAACAGTGGTCAAAATTTCACCAAAGGAAAAAAAAAATAAAAAAATAAAAATTTCTTCTTTGCTCGTGGCCTCATTATATATGGTCTTTCAAATGCTTGTCCTGTTTCGAAATGGATACTTTTGTATCCTTTCTTCAATATAAACAATATTTTCAGAATGTCAATGTGTGCAAATTCGTATTTGCAAAATATAGTCAAAAGTCATTGATGGTAATGAAGCTATACAATCAAATTTATCACAGATATTTATATAGTACTATTTGTTAGTTTGGCGAAGGCTCGTATTGATATTGTGTTTGGGTATGTAATTATGTGCATATGTATGATGTACATGAGGGGGTAAACTTACATCATTGAATAAGGAAATGGACTACTATATAGTCTGTCAAGGAGTAGAGAATTAAAGAGCCGAATTGGAGGTAAAAGACGCAAGGCTTTATTAATCTCATTCCCTTCTCAACTGCGCACACACAGAGAGACAGTTTATGGGAGAAAATTTGTCCGTCTAAACGTGCGACTCATGGACAAATGACACACTCAATGCATCATATATAGGCCCAAATTGTGAATGTCACATTACTTGGCCCAATATCAGCCCAATGTTATTCTCCGCTTGAGTTCCTTCTTTATACAGACAGGCGCATTCGCTTTGAATTTTGACACATCATTTCGTAAAACATCCAACATTCCAACAATGGCGGGAAAGGATGAAGCCACTGCCGTCGCGGCACTGAAACCAAAATTCCACGGAGAATCGGAGGTCTGTTGGAGAAAAGAAGTTGATGAAAATCTCAAGCGGCTTCAGTCGATGCTATTCGGAGCAGATGCGGCGTTGGAGAAGGGTGATTTTGGATCCGCGCAAGTGCTATCCCTCGCCCTCATTGGTTTCCTCGATTCCCGTTCCCAATCCCCAGTGGATGAGGCATTTATTCGACCTATCCGTCGCGAGGCTGTGAACAAGCTCAGCGTGGCTCGTCGCGCGTTAATTCCTGATTCTGATCGGTTGGTTTCTCTTTCTATTTAGTGGTATTGATACCGATGGCACTTCTATTAGGTTATTAAGTCATAGTTTCGATTACGAGTCTTTTCTGTGGAGCTAAATGTTTTTGATAGATCGCTTGTGTTTGTTCTTGCTACTCATGCTCTTTATTTTGCCTTTGTTTGGTTGTTACTTAGTGTAGCTAGGATTCTTTGACAATTATGGCAGGGTGATTTTTCCATACGATTTAGTATTGTACAAATTCTTTATTGCATTCACGTATACTTTAGGCAAGCATTCGCTCAAGCTGGAAAAGATCCAGGCTGCATATTCAGAAAGAGCGTTGGTATTGATCTGGAGAAGATTAAGCAGTCCAAGTATTTTCACACAATTCTTCAGCAACCTTCTGAAAAAAGTACACGTCAATTGGTACGACTTCATATCAGTTGATATCTTCCTTGTTTACTCAGTTACTTAAAAAATGGAATCTAGCTTTTGTTAGGTTACTTTTGGCTATACATGACGTTCACAATACTTATCAGTACATTAAGGTGGTTAAAAATTAGTTTTACTCTTTTTGTAGAGAAAGCAATCTGACAAACAAGAGAATCTGAAGGCATCAAGGAATCTCATTCAAGCAAAACTGACGTCCTTGTATGGAAATGGTTCTAGAGAAAATAACTGCAGTACCATGCGAGATAAGAACTCAGAGGATTGTGAGATTATTGAAAAGAAATATTCAAGTTACACCTCTCCCCCAAATTATAATATGCATGCCATTTGTAAACCTGAGGAGAAGGAAGGAATTCATGACCTTCGTTTCAGAACAAAACGGTTGCATAGGGAGACCATTAGCCCTAGAAATGGCACCCTGAAATCCCCATCAGGCAATGAAGGAGTGGAGATTGATGCTTCTAGTAATGGATTTGTTACTGCAAGAGCAAAACTGGTATGCACTTCATTTCCCACAGTGATCTTCATGATTTCTTTGATCCTTATGTGGTTGTGTTTGATATCCAAAACAGTTGGTCCTATTGCTCCTTAAGCTTCTCTTTGATCAGGTGAATTTTTTCAAAGTTGTTTTAGCTCCATGAACATTCAGTGGGACAACTTTTCTGTATGTTATGATAACATCAGTCAGATCTTTCAGGCATTATTTTTGAAGTTTCTGTTCTGGAATCATGTAGATTTCATAAGAACTAACTTCATTCGTTCTCTCCAATCAATGAGATTTGATGTTACTAATCTAGTAAGCTGCCCAACTAGAAAGGCTCCTCTTTCTTTTTTAAACATGAAATGAGAGAATTTAAGTATTACAGTAGTGGCAGAAGTAAAAAACTTGCTTTTACCACAAGCTTTATGCACCGACTGAAATTTCATTTCTCGCTTGCCTTAGTTCATCCGAAGTTTCATCTAGAATGTATACTCAGTTAGCATGTATGGTGCATAATGTTCAGGAAATGGAGAGTAGGCAAAAAAGAGGCATAAACGGATCACCAAGTGCATCTGTCTCACCACAAAGTGATGCTGGGGTCAGGGGTTACGGAAACAGATCTTATGGTTTTTCTCGGCGTGGAGTTAGAGGTAATTTTATTCCACCCATCAGAGCAAATGGGAATAATACAGGCAATGTGACTTCACGCATTGGTGGGAAGAATGAAGATGCAGTAGATGACTCAACAAAAAGATGGTAGATTTTTCTGACTTTAGATTAACTGTCTTTTTTTTAAAAAAAACAATTTTTATCTCACCTACCTTTTGAGAAATCGTACCCCAAATTAGCTTTAGGTGTCTGTTCTGAAAATTTATTGTTGTTTCTGCTTTACTTTCCTGCTCATGTGGTGGAAAAAGAGAGCAAGCAGTTTTTCAGATGTATTCTGAAATCTGAATGCAACAGTTTTAAGTTCCATATGTTTGTGCAGTTTGGAGTTGCTATGCGGACCTGATGGCGAGCTTCCGGAAAAGTTAAGAAATTTGGAACCACGGCTTATTGAGCATGTCAGCAATGAGATTATGGACAGGGATCCCAATGTCCGCTGGGATGATATTGGTATGCTGTGTTGAAATTTCCTGTTTCTTGGCAATTTATAGCTCTTACTGATGTAAACTTTTTCTCCTGTTTTCTTTCTATTGTTCTTGTGGGTTCACCTTAATATGTTGTAAGCTGGTTTGGAGCATGCAAAAAAATGTGTAACTGAGATGGTGATATGGCCTTTACTTCGCCCTGACATATTTAAAGGGTGCCGTTCTCCAGGCCGTGGCCTTCTCCTTTTTGGACCTCCAGTAAGATAATAGTACACAGTCTAAGTGGTTATATTTTATGCATTGCCTGCTTATTTGGTTTTTTAACATGTTGTAGGGAACTGGTAAAACTATGATAGGAAAAGCAATAGCCGGGGAGGCTAAAGCTACCTTTTTCTACATATCAGCCAGTTCATTGACTAGCAAATGGGTATGTGTTTCTCGGATGAACCTCAGTTAGTGTTCTCAGATGCAGTAAAAATAGAATAGCTTACCAAGGATTTGTAGTTTCGTTCCTCTTCAAGATTTGAATCGCCGTTGTTTTTAATATAGCTTTGTAACTCTCCTAAAAATTCAGAACAGATTAATTATGCCTATATTTTTTGATGGCCATGTCTGATGTATCTATCTACTAGTATTAAGAGGAATCTTGATGCAAACCAATTGTTTATGACTTCCATCATATATTTATTGTTGCTAAATACTCATTGTCTTGACATCATAATCACGATCAGAATCATATTCGATTTGATGATTACAGATAGGTGAGGGTGAAAAGCTTGTGAGAGCGCTTTTTGGCGTTGCTAGCTGTCGTCAGCCAGCTGTAATTTTCGTGGATGAAATTGACTCTCTTTTATCCCAGGTATCATCATAGGTGGTTGTCCCCTATTGATCAAATATTGATGTTTTATAGTATTCAAATGATTAAAAGAAGTTGAATTTTGAATAATTAATCTATAGATATAAAATAAATAACACTATTGTTAATTTTTTTAAAAAAAATATTTGAAGTTAATATTGATCTAATTATAATAAATGAAAATAAAGTAATTTCTAAAATCTTAATAAATTACATTACAATATTTACTCTTATTAGTTAATCCGGTTTCTGTAATGGCATAACAATTTCCAGCAGGTGTAGGCAGCGCTACAAATGATGTGTAGCCCTTTGTAAAGTGATGTAGAAACCTCATAAAGTGATGTATAGATGGTAGTTTGTTTTTTTATTAGTTTTTGGTTCATAACCTCCATCCATCACTTTTTTATACTCAACACATCACTCCATATACACATAACCATCACTTTTTAATGTGCCAACACCTACCGCCGGCCTGCACCGAAACCGGCCCCAATAAATGTTACCTCTCTGGGATGAGGGTTGGCCATGTGGTCAACTCAAGTCTACTTACTTCCAACTTTCAGTGATCAATTTCCTACTCGCCCCTTATTCCTCCTCTTTGTTTCTTTGTAATTTGTGGGACATGGGTTCACACCACCCTTTTACTACCTTTGTGGGCTTCAGAAGTTGTTACTAATAGATGAAGCTTGGTAGGCTCCAATATATGGTTGTCTATTTTGGTTCGCTCTCACATTTGACGCTCTTTTTGGGAGAGAGATCTGGTAGTTTTGAGGCATTTGTTTCAAAAGCAGCACATCTTCATCCTGCGGGATATATTCTCCACATATTTACTACTAATAAAATCAGGTGCAACTAAGCAATTCAATATTCGTTGCAGCGCAAGTCAGAAGGTGAACATGAATCTAGTAGGCGGTTGAAGACACAGTTTCTCATTGAAATGGAAGGTTTCGACAGTGGGAGCGAGCAAATTCTGTTAATAGGTAATTGTTAGAAATGGTTTTCTGCAAATTTGTTCATAGGTAATTGTTGAACTGGTTATCGGCGTAGCCACTCATCTCCTCCCCGCCACACATAACACACACAATGGGAACACCTGAATTACTGAAGTGGAATATGGTAATCAAATTAACAGCTGTTGCACAATAGGAATTTTTAATTTGTACGCATGTGTATCAATACAGACAGTTTCTATGCACAATGTCATGGTGAAACTGCATAAAGTTGGCTGTTGGAAGCCAAATATTCCTTACATATACAGGATCCTATGACGAGCAGATTTCTAGTATTGAATTCCTCTCTGCTAAAAATTGGAGTAGGATGTATATTCACTGAATTTCATGTGAAACAGGCGCCACTAATAGACCTCAAGAACTTGATGAAGCTGCAAGGAGGCGTCTCACAAAAAGATTATACATTCCACTCCCTACTTCAGGTCCAAGTTCTAGTAAATTTCTTTTATTTTGCTGGATTTGTCTAGTCTTGGCTTTTAACTTGGATTATTCAAATTAACATACAGAGGCAAGAGCCTGGATCATAAAGAATTTGCTGGAGAAAGATGGACTGTTCAGCCTGTCAAACGAAGATACTGAGAGCATCTGCAAATTAACTGATGGTAAATGGGTCTGCAAATTTTTAATCACGAGCCAATGCTCACTTTCTGAAAATTATTTGCCCAATTGGTTCCTCAAAATTGTGAATTTTCTTGTTTTTAGGGTATTCTGGATCCGATATGAAAAATCTAGTGAAAGACGCCTCTATGGGTCCATTGAGAGAGGCTCTAATCCAAGGAGTTGAGATTACAAAACTAAAAAAGGAGGATATGCGACCCGTTAACCTTCAGGTAATCCTGCTTGCTTGTGGCATCACACACTATTGAAAAACTCAAAACAAGTTTGCTGATCTTGCCTACATTCTTGAACAGGACTTTGAGAAAGCATTACAAGAGGTGAGGCCTTCAGTCTCACTCAACGAACTAGGCACTTATGAGAAGTGGAACATGCAATTTGGCAGTTTATCTTTGTAATGATATTCATTGATCCATGATTGAATGATCATGTTTAAATACATAATAAAATAGGCATGTGAGGATACTGCTAAAAATCATAATCATGAGGGTGCCTATGCTGGAAAATGTGATACTACTACTTATTAGATACATCACTCCCTGAAAATTAATTAATGTACAAATAAGATTGCATTTTCTACTTTCTAGGAGTAACATAAACCTTAAATCCCCCGGCCATGTGAGCTGTCAGGAGCGGCACAAACACTGCTCGACGGGCTGGTTCCACCGGTGTCAAAATAAATCGCTGCATTATGGACCCAACCACATACTTCATTTGGATGAATGCCATTTCTTTCCCAAGACAAACTCGTGGACCGGCCTGAAACACAGGGAACTTGTACGGCCAAACATTCACACTCCAGCTACCTTCCACCCATCTCTCCGGTTTGAACTCGAGGCAATCCTCCCCCCACAAGCCCTCCATCCTCCCCATTCCATATGGGAAATACGTGACCCGGTCCCCCTCCCGGACCGGAGTCCCATCTGGCAGTACATCGTCAGCAGCGGCGTGTTTGGAATCCCATGCAACTGGTGGGAAGAGCCTCATTGATTCACAGATACAAGCCTTCAACCATGTCATCTCTTTCAGAGCTTCATATTCTGTGATGCCTTGGTTGCCCCGAACAAGCTCCAACTCCTTGAGAGCTTCATTTTCCACCTCCGGATGGCGGGAAAGCAAATAGAAAAGCCACGTCATTGCCGATGACGTGGTGTCCCTTCCCGCCATAATGATGCTTATTATGGTGTCCCTTATAACCGCCTCATCTTTCCCCTCCATCACCATTTTTGACAGGAGATCCATTTCTTCGTCAATTCCTTGTTTCTTACGCTCCACCATTCTCTCCTGGTGGCGGATTAATATTTCGTTTACGAATTGGTGGATTCTGGCAACGGCTTCTCTAAGCTTCTTCTCCGGTCCGATGTTGAAGAATCGCTTCAACTTCCACACCACCGGCAACGGAGCCGCGCCTCTCATCGCGCACGCGTTGGACGCCACATCGAAGGCTACCACAACCGGATGCGGCGTATCCAAGGACTTGTAATCAAGGCAGCCAGGATCGTACTGCAGCGAAAATCTGCACACCACATCGAACGCGAATCTTCGCAGGATATCCTGCAAGTCGATGGGTAAATTGTTCTTGGCCGCTGTTTCCAGCAGCGGCAGGAGCTTCTTCTCCACCTCTTCCTTGAGTATATTATCTACGTAGCCTCTCAGAGACCTCGCGTTGAACTGGTGAACGGTTAACTTGCGCTGGTCGTACCACAGATCGCCGTCGACGTTGAATATTCCTTTGCCGAGGAAATCACTGAGCAATTCGGTAAATGGCTTCCCCTTGGGAAAGTTGGAGAAGTTTGTTTTCAGCATGTACTCCACGTTACGTGGATTGGCGGTTACAATGGTTCGGCGCGCACCAAATCGAGAGATAGTAATCGTCTGTGACGGCGACAAGGCCAGCATTTCCGTGTACCAGTCCAATAGACGGTACCGATTTTCGTAGAAGGAAAGCAGACTTCCGATCAATGGATATGAAGCAGGACCGGATGGACTTAAGCGTTTCTGGAATTTCCCTTGTAGGGAAAATCGCAGCAGCAGGATCAGCACTGGCAAGGACAACAGCAATGGAAGCCAAAAATAGTTGAAGGCCACAGGTAATGTCTCCATATCTTTATCTTGATCGATCTGATAAATTAATTTCGATGAGCAGATCTATGCTTTACACACACACACATATATAAATTATATATGTATATATATATATATATTAATGAGGTTCGTTGTGAAATCATTGCAAGTTGGAGCATAATATGCTAAGAGTGGTTATAAAGAGAAGGTCCCATTATTAATTAATTAATTTATCTGATAAAATACGATTTTTATAATAAGGCAATTTGAAGGAAAATGTATGGGAGTGGAATTATGAAATTATTATATAAAGTCAGCCTTGATTGAATGCTGCTGGGGCTGTACGGTACGTAAATTCAAATGGTTGGAATAAATATAATTAATGCCTATTACAAATTCAACAACGAATATAGTCCACGTATAAATTTTAACAATATAATATAACGTCTTGAAATGATATTTTATTTCATATAATACTTGCGCGTTGTTTTGCCTTTATTCCGGCTTCGGCTTTGAAAAAAAAAAAATATAATACTTGCGCGTTCCCTTTACTTTTAAGAGTGTTAATTGGTTAGGGAGAAGTACTATTAGATTCCAAATCAGAATATAGAGTATAAAAATGCAAATATCAACATTTATTTATTAAAGAGATTTGATTTTGATTTTCTGCTATCATGTTCTTATTACTTGTGTTGGAAATTTACGTTCGGCCTTTTGAGTATTTCTCTCTCTCATCATAACGGCTTCAAATTTTATGCTCTCTCCGTTTCTAAACAAGTGTATCATAAAGAAATGACACGAGATTTAATGCAAGGAACAAAAAGTGCTTTTGTAAAAGCTTTTTACCTTTAAAAGCATTCCATATATGGTAATGTAACATTTATTATGAAACACCCAAAAAAGAAAAATGTTATACTTAAAAAGAAACGGATGAAGTAGTACTTATAAACTGTTTGAGGTACTAGTGTAAATTAAAAAAGCCTTATACCCAAAAGTAAATTTTTTTAATTAGATTTATATACACCAATCTAATAAGTAGTAATTGGCATGCATATTGATTTCCATTTTGTAAACTACTCCTAACCAAATGCCTTATTACGAAACCTAGCTCTCTTTTAATCATGTTGTTTAATTTACTCCGATCGATACTATCAATCAAATAATAATTAAAGAGGATGTCTGACTTTTATTTATGGGTATAAAAAACTTTCATCCAACTCTAATACGTTTTGAGCTGGAAAGCATACTGCATAGTACGTTAGTATATTTTTAGGTATTTTGAGTTGATATTTTACTTTTATTTCTTTTTATTAAAATTTTTATACAAATAGAGGAGAAACAAAAGAAAGTGTCCATTATATTGTCCAGTCAGCAGTGTGAAGTGTGAAACGAAATGCATGCGAGTGATAGTATATATGATCGCAGAACGCCATAGCAGTCCGGCCGCCTTGATATTAATTGGCTCATAACTTTTTATATAAGTATGTTTTTCTATGTTAAAGTTATAGTATTGTGACCAGTCAAGGACTGAAGGTCGTCATATTCAATTAATTACTGTATTTTTTAAAACTACGTCCTTGGATTTTTCTAATCTTCTCTATGAATGAGATTGACTGTCAATTACCAAAACTTTTCTTGCATCAACAAACATGCACTGCATACAGTGGATGGGTTTTCATAGCAAACAACGTAACTTGGTGTGTACGGACATTTGTTTCGTAGTATATATACTCCATAAAGCGTGTGTGTAATGATATTTGTTTCCTTGGATTTCTATTTCTATACGTACTCTATACATTGATACAACGATACAACGAACGACTTAAGAAGTTTTAATGATTTTTTGTAATATGTTTTAATTCATTATGGAGAGGATTAGTCAGCAATTTGGTCAAAAATATGCTGAGAGAATTGTCTAACGTAGGTTTTATTTGGGGGAAAAGAATGTAGAGACAACAGTGCAGTGCAAGATGATGCATCTATCTTCTTTGAAATATCAAAATCTATAGTTTATAGATATATATATATATATATATATGTATAGAGACAAGCGTATATGTACAGAGAGATGAGTTTTGTTAGATGTGTGAAAATTAAAGGTTTTGATCTGGTGAGTGGTGGCCAAACAAAACAAGATCTATGTGTGTGTGTGTGTGTGTGTGTGTGTTATTTTTCAAGTTTTGTAACAACCGCAGCACCAAACTGGGGATAGAGCCACAGAGATATTAAAACCTGAGAACGGCATCCGTCACTAATAATCACTATAATGATTTATTTGTTTAAGTTGGTTCTCACTAACAACAAATAAAAGGGACATTGTTAAGAAGTTATTTTATTCCATCTGATTAAATTCATGTATTATTCTCTCTCTAGTCAAAATTATTTGTTCTAGAATTGAATTTACCTTTTTCTCTTTTTTTTTTTTTTTGGTATGTAGAGAGTACTTTTCAAAGTGTTGAAACCGGGAACCGAGTGGATGACTGAAGACCGTAGCTAAATCTTAGAATTGTTGTAACAAACTAGAACATATATATAGAAGTATGACAAAATCTATTTAGGTGTGATTAAGTGAATTTTAGAGGGTGGACTGATTCTATTTCAGGTCGCTAGCTTGTTCAGTTGTTCATATTGTTGAAAGATGCATATACTATATGGCTATTGGGCATTGGCTGGGTGTGGCGTGCAGACCAGGCTAGGTCAGGTCAACTTTCCATCTGTGGTCAAGTTGCAACAAATTTTGGCAAATGTTGAAAAGCGAGCCATGTACATATATATATGGGATATATATATATATATATATATATATATATGTGGAAGGGTCAAGATTCAAGAAAGTAGACACCTCAAATTACTCGCCCAATAATCGAACAACTTAATTGCCACCCAAAACTCAAAATTTGTAACAATAAGTTCTAAAATTCAAACCATGCACGTTTTTAGCCAAATTACTTGAGTCAATTTATTTTACTCTTTGAATTTGTTGGCATAATTAGGAATTCTGTAAATTGGCATCATTTGATATTCTTGTTGCACAAATACTGCCCATGCTCCATACATAACAACCCCGTGAAAGATACAACCAGTTTTTGGGTTTATTAATCCAATATCATAAGCTGACTATATTGTTTTCAAGCATGCCAACAATATATAGTAATATCTATCACGACAAACTCGGGATACACGTACGGCATTATGATACTATATCATTGGTATGATGATCTATCATATACTCGATACATGAATATATAACACAGACCAATATGGAACCCTTGTAGGACAATGAAATAAGATATTCTTGAGCCATCTTCCCAAACATTTTCCAAGAAATTTAGAGAAAATGCTTGGAGTTGATGCAAAAACGTGTGAAGGAATCTCAATTGATTGATCAACCTTCCAAGCATTCAATTCAAACTTCAATAATCAACAAGTGATTGTAATGCTGCTGCTGTTGCACTGACAGATCAAGGGTTATCATTATTGGCTATAAACACTTTAGAGAGTAAGTTAATTGTTGTTCGTTTGAATGAACTTTCTAGAAAGGATAAAGCAAGAGCTGTTCTCCCTTTATTTGTTTCTAGGATACATACTGGGTGTTAGTACTATTTATTGGTGGATGACCAGACTTAATTAAAGAGATCACCTCCTTGTGATGGTTCTTTCTTTTGTTGTCCGTTGCTTAGCTTGTTTAATTTGTTGTGAACATTGTTGCAACACTACCATAATAACAACACAAACAAGCCAGATTATCGCCCAATATTCAGTATCGTTAACACAAAAGATTTACAATTATAAAGACCACACACACACAAAGAAAAGAAAAAAGGATATACCAATACAACCCTTCACCTCCTTGCAGATTCCACGAATTAAGCTATGCAGCCTATGTTGTAAACTGATGCCTGTTAGCATTGTAGGAAGTACCTTGGCACCATAATAACCCGGCCATTGAAACAGATCCACAATTCCTAGGTTGGTTGGTTGGTTAGGGCATCTCCATTGATTTAAAACCCTCCAGGGTTTAATTTGTTTCCTAGCTATGTCAAAACTTCACTTCACTGTATACAATTTTTTAAGAAAATATTAGGGTGCCAACTCTAATTTACCTGTTCTATGCATGCATAATAATAATATGCAGGCTGCAGCCAATAATTTCACAATTTTAATTTATAATGATTTGTCTTACGGGCAAACTTATGAAACAAAAATTTATCAGCCTTTTCCCAACTTCATTAAAAGCGAGGTCATTGGTTTTTTATTTTTGGGTTTCTTCGAGATTCATCCTGACAGATGAATTTGCTGGAAACCAGACAGATGAATTTGCTGGAAACCATCCATTTCATTGTCATGTCAAGAACCATCTTCTTTGTTAGCCATGAACGTGGTTAAATATACGTTGGTTTTATTTGTTACCTTATTTTTCCTGTAGTAAAAATGTGTTCCCAATTAGAAATTGTCATCTGTCTTTTTTCTTAAGAAGTCCTCCCAAGATTTATAGGAATGGAAAAAAGTGATTGATTGCTGTAGAACCTGTAATTGATACACCATTCAGAAGATGTAATAAAACAACGTAGGAGATACAATTGGTGAAAATTCAACAGAACCCATAACTGAACCAATATAGAAGATGTATGCAATTACTCCCTCAGACTCTTATACTTATGTATTAGTATCAACAATGATATCCATATCTTTTTCCAAGGAGAGTGGTAATTGCAACCTGACAACCTCCCATATTAGAAAACTCAAAGCAAACCAATCGAAATTCAGACCTCAACTTTGGCAGATGGAGAAAGAACAATTCCATCAAGATAGCATATGTGT
The DNA here is from genome assembly GCA_030278955.1 of Hygrophila difformis. NCBI lineage: Eukaryota > Viridiplantae > Streptophyta > Magnoliopsida > Lamiales > Acanthaceae > Hygrophila > Hygrophila difformis. The sequence goes on from JAOANR010000011.1 coordinate 50,398,534, forward strand.
AATTAGAAACAAACTGAAAAAGGATGGAAGGCATATCATAAATCATAATCCATGCAAACTCAAAACCCTGTTCTTGCTTGGAAGTGATGGTCAAAGACAGCTAAGACATAAATCGAGATGATAGGAACTGCAGTTAATTGCAGCTTATGGACCAGCATGGCCTTGTCAAGTGTGTTGTGCCATTTTACATTTAATTATTGATCAGGCAGGATGCCAGAAGCTTTTGATGCAACTCCTTTACCTACAGATTTGAGTGACCAATTCGGACTTGAACACGATGCCATGAGGTGTTTAAAATTCCCCTCAAGTTCCAGATGGCATCTACATTTTCAGGCTGGACATTTGCGGCTGTATCAATCTGGAATCAGTTGCAGAAACACCAAATCAGAAATAGGACAAACAAGTCACGGTAATTGAGAACTTTGCGTCATTGTTAGACTCTTAAACCATTAGGTAAACAATTGAGGGCATTTCCAAACAAAAAAAATTGGAACAAACCGCTTTTGCAACTATCTCAGTGGTCTGATGAATATCAGCCTGAGCCTCAAATAGCACCCACGCCCATTTGTCACTATTTTCTGAATCTGAAACGTATGGGATGCCATATTTCTGGTATTTGGTGGCTTCAATCCAGGTTTTGCCACCATCAATAGATACTTCTACTCTCTCTATGCCTCGCCCACCCCCGGATAAAGCATAACCCTTTATGTTTACCTGGTCATAATCAATGACATCCTCAATTACAGAGAATCAATGATTTGGTAGTAACATTTGCGTATCAATCAGCTATGGACGATAGAAAGTCACAGTACCTCAAGTAACAAATTGAATACCCTTAGAAGCAATTAGAATATGCTATCCATTCACCAATAGTTCATATAAGAAAGAAGAGGTATAATAGGCACAAGGGCATGAGAAGAATTGGCCTAAAGAATCAAAGCAGAATAATGGTTTGTACTTTATACTGGTATGGAACACTCAGATGAAGTGACCAAGTATGAAGTATCACAACAACAGACAGAAAAAGATTGTACTTACCTTGCCCGGCATTGCCACTGTTTTGTCATCTAAAGAGCATATCGCACACTGCAAACAGCACAAATGTCAACAATTACTCGAAAGTCATGGGCTCTAAGCAAAATATGAAGGGGGGAATATATACATGGTCATAGGCTTTAAGTAACACATGAAGAAAAACGAGAAAAAATGAGCTTTTGGTTGAAGGCTGATTCCTAGAACATGTTGCTAGAGCTTTTAATGGACCAAACTGTTCAACTTGATTACAAATCAAGCCGAGTTCGAGCTGGTTCACGAGTATTGGAACTTGTAAGCATTCACATCAATATATTGTAAAAAATATAAATATAATTATATTAAAAATACTTTTTAATATTATTTTAAATATGTTTTTGTTGAAAAAATTGATCAATAATACTATTATTTAAATGATTTATATTAAACTTCAATTTCTAATAATTATTTCTTAATCAATTCAAGTTTGAATTCGACCTCACTTCGAGTATGATAAACGAATCAAATTCGAATTGAACACAGAGTCATCTAAAAAATAATCGAGACGAATTCATACGATGACTTGTATTCGAATCATAAACACTGCAAGCCAAATAGTGTTCGAGTATTAAACAGACCAAACTCGAACATATGGTATTCAGCTCAATTCTGCTCTACTTAGCACTCCAGTGTCTTAGGATTATATCGTGACTTAAAAAACAATCAGAAAATCAATCCTATAATTTATTTACTATAGTATGGATCAATTCTGTAAATGCCTAATAAAAAATACAGTAGCTGAAAAAACAGTTACTGGCAAGTGGCAATACCTGAACAGGAAAATCCATTTGAGGCCGCCTAGTAGACCAATCAATATTATTCCAATCTACTGAGGGAGGAAACATTTTATAATCCTTTTGCATAAAAAATCCCTGCAAAGACACCAATGTGTAAAGCTAGTGACAAACTGTTCAGAATCCACAAGCACATATTATCCATTTATACCTGGCATTCTTCTGCAATAATGTTGATGGAATCAAGCCACTTCACCGATCGAGCACCAATAACACCAGGAACAATAACACGTAATGGATATCCATGATCCCTGTTAAGTGTCTTTGGATAAAAAACAAGATTGCAACAAAGCAGGGTTACATTAATAAGCATGACACATTATATCATCATCATCATCTAAACCTTCATATACATTGTACAGCCAGTGCAATCTATCGCATATAGACATCAAATAAAAATATAAACAAACATCATCATTTAATTGAAATATGTGACAAAGTTTATATACATGAAGATTTTGGCCCATTGAAATTCAAACATATATTTAGGAAACCCACCCTTCATCCCCACCAACCGAAACTGATACAATAAATGAATAGAAATGTGCTTACAGAGTTACAGGAAAATGCTGCAGTAGGAAATTTTCTGAACTCGAGTATGCATGCATGATAAGCAATAAAAGTAGAATGCAGGGGGATGGTTGTATAAAATACCTCCCCATTCATCTCATAAGCAAGTAAAACATCAGCTTCAGGATTGGTGGCCTGACTTAATGGAATAGATGCTTTGTACGGGCCTCCATTTTCTTCCTGTATAAGACAGAGGCAAATGTAAGGTGCCATGACACTAAAGAGAATAAATACCATGACGGGGGCAAGTGGAAAAGGTAAGAGGTAATCACCTTACACTTGTCAATGCTCACAAATTCTACATGTTTTCCTCCAGATGATGATATGTGTGAGCATTTGGGTATCCCAACAAGTTCAAGCACATCTGCTAATTTGGCACCAGCCCAAACAGCTGCAATGGCACATACAAAGATGATATGACATCAAGATAACTTATGGTAAGTTCAAACAGGAGAACAGAATAGTAATTCACTTTAAAATAGTAAGAAATAAAACCCTTGAGACCTAACAATTTTTAATGGTGAAAGAAAAGGTTGGATTGGGAAAAGTTCACAGATTCTGTAAGTATCTAACATAACTTATTAGAATGTACAATCTCGAATTATACATTTAATTTAAATTGAAATTCTTTTTATGTCTATTGGAATTCTAGTCAGTTTTAAACCTATTTCCATACTTTAGTAATTGAATTTTTTTAAAAAAAAGAAAAGGGTTAACATTATTTTATTTCATTTCACCAAATTAGCCATATTGCACACACCTGCTCTCAAGTATAGACAAGTAACAGATTTTATATATGTTACTGACAAGGTAAAAAACTAATAAATGTCCCGTTGTGCTTTTACTTGTTATCCAAGAACAGTTGAATCTTGATCATCTTCTAATACGTGTAATTGATATGTTTGAAATTTTATCATCAAGACACGGAAAGCCTGTAAGTAATGGTAACTGATATCACTAAACAGAGATCCTCTACCATTTCCTAATGCCGCAACATCCCACCCAACTCCTTTCACAGTACGAGTTTTGCTCATGGCAGTCCTCCTATTCCCAGCACACTGGAAGAAGAAAACTGGATCAGATATCAATCTTTGAAGGGAGCAGAGGGGAAAACGGAGGCACATAAAACAATCTAATGCCAAAAGATCTTTATACAGGCCATGAGAAACCAGAAGTTGAATCTTTGTTTATTCACACACATTTTCCAATCTGCTTCAGCTTGTGAAGGCATCAACAGACTAGCATATGACATAGAGAACAAGTGTGCAGAACTAAGGGAAATTTTAGTTCAAATGCTTAATACACAACTATACCAATCAATAACTTCTGTATCAGGTTTGTTTTATCACTCATACAATAATTTTCGTTACATTTTTGCACGGAGTAACTTCTGACCTGGAAACTCTAGAGAAACGACTCAACAACAACACGGTGAAAGTATATATATATATATACCTGTAAAGTCGCAGTTACGGTATACTTGGGAAGCTTCCTGATAGTCACCATGCAATATAAGATATATGCTGCAAGAAATTTCTAAAATGTAAGGGGGGAAAAATGATTCACTCACCATATATCTTTCATGTAAAGCTCTTTGGGACTTCCAGTTAGACCAGTAACTAGGAAACTATATCTGGTCACCCAAATTGAGAAAAAAGAATACACAAGTAAAAGATCAATCACTTCTAAGGTAGTGAGTAAAGGTAAAAGCTCGGATTAGATTAAACGGATAGAGTGGGACTTGTTTAAGTCATCAACAACTGGAATTGGTCCATGGTTCCTCTTGTAGAAGAACTCCACAGGTGTCACATACGATGACACTAAATCAGCACGACGGGGTTCAGCATTGAAAGGTTCCTGAACCAAAATCAGATCATAGAACATCATTTTTTTTTCTCAGCAAGTAAACTGGAATGTAAAAGAGAATTTTATTCGAAAATCCTCATATTTAGTAATCTAAAATAATAAAAACAGATAGACAGAGAATCTTAAAACAACAAATCTCGTTTCACAAACTTGAAAAATTCGTCAATCGAACAACTCGTAAGATTTTGTTGGTAAAATGATAATAGTATTTTGCTGGAAATGACTGCGATGTATGTAGCCAGCCATCATAGAATGAAGAATCGCAACTTCCGACACATAGAAACATCAGAAACTGACCACACAAATACACAAACGGGGGAGGAATATGAAGAAAAGAAAAGACATGGGGGAAGTGAGTGACGTCGTCGATACCTTGGAATTAATTACGAGAGCAGGATGGCGAGAAGGCTCTTCATTATAATCAGAAGGCGCTCTCAGGCCTGGCATTTTCCAAAGGAGGAGGAGGAGATGGTTTGTCTCGAGAAAATCTGGTGTGCGATGATGAATTGGTAGTGCCAATCGGAATGGCGGAATGCAGAGAGCAGAGCAATACTAATTTGTTCCAGAAGCGTCGTCGTCTATCGAGATGGATGGATGGATATGACCAACCGAGTGCGGAGTGTGAGTGTTTTATAGTACTAGTACTCGTAGTAAATACGGAATAATAAAATCCAACAAGGCAATAATAAGGACTGGAGGAGGAGTTTACAACGGTGGTGGGTCCACTGCGGAGGGAGCAATTAGTAATAATTGGCCGAGCCGAGCCCGAATAGTAGTAAGCTCGGCTTGAGCTCATAAGAATGCGAGCCGAGCTTTGACCGAGCCGAGCATTGACCGAACTACTTCGAGCCGAGCATTGACCGAACTTTGACCGAGTCGAGCCGAGCTCGAACTAGTATCATTTTCATTCTTACATAATTTATAAAAGAAATTATATTTAATATATTGTATATATTTAATTTAATCTACATATTTAAATAATTTTAAAAATATATATGTAATTAATAATATATTTTTAATTTAAAATAAAAATATATAAACAATAATAATACTATATTTTTACTATTTTATATAATTTCTATATTTAATAATATATAAATATGGGTATAAAAATAAATCGAGCCTATTATCGAGCTTTCGAGCCGAATAGTGGTTGGCTCGGCTTGAGATCATGTGTGTTGCGAGCCGAGCTCGAGCTCGAACCGAGTCATTTCAAGCCGAGCTCGAACAATTCACGAGCCTATCAGTCTCATTTATACCCCTAGTTCCTCCGTACTCATTTAAGTGTTACTGTTTCTTTTGCATAGTAATAGCTATTCATTAAGTAATTTTAATTTAATTTTTCACATAGTTCTATAAAATACTCCATAGTCAAATGAGATTTTGTTTGATTCGTCATTAGACGTAATTTTAGAGTATCAAATTTTTATAATTTTTACTTATATATAATTTAAATTATAAATATTTAAAAATATATCTTGAACTATGTAAAATGCAGAATGAGAACTAGAGCTGTAAACGAGCCGAACCGAGCCGAGCTTCAAGTGTTTGAGCTCTGTTCGTTAAGCTTAACGAACGAACACGAACCGAGCAAAAAATCTTAACGAGCAAATTTTCGTGTTTGAGCTCTGTTCGTTTAACCTTACGAACGAGCTAATAACGAACGAACACGAGCCAAGTCGAGCTCAGTTAACGAACCATTTATTTTATTAATAAGTTTATTTGTTTTAGAATTAAATTAGGTGTGAAAATGTAATGTATATTGTAATATAATTTATGATAGAAATGTGGAATTAATAAAAAAGGAAAAATGGAAAGAACAATTAGATAAAATTTTTATTTTTTATAATATATATTCCATTAAAAAAGAATTCTGAACTGTTCGCGAACTTAACGAACGAACACACAAACCAAATTATGTGTTTGAGCTCGGTTCGTTTAACTTACCGAACGAGCTGTTAACGAACGAACACGTGTCGAAACGAGCTCAGTTCACGAACTGTTTGTTCTATTTACAGCTCTAATGAGAACAGAGGAAGTAGCAAATTAGCAATTAGGAATAGCCAATAGATAAATAAGCGGTGATGACTGATGAGTGATGAACATGAGATGAGAGTGGGCTGTGAGGGTTGTTCTTTTTCACAGCCATGTAACCTTAGTTAGCACTGGGTTACTAACTTTGTTACGTCTCATGTGGACCCCATCGGATGGTAATAATATAGTAATGTTCAACTGGCTAAGTGGTAGTTTTTTTTTTTTTGTTTTTTTTTTGTTTTGCTGACCTAAGTGGTAGTTCATACTTCATACTCCTTTGTTGTCTTGTTATTAAGTGGAGTGATTACTGTGGGCTGTGGCTGCATATTCCTGTGGGCTGTGGGTGTTTATGTAGTACTACTAAACTTGGTAATTACTATACTCCCAGATGTTCATATCTAGAGTATACTACGGGTCTATTCTGCACGCAGTTTTTGGGAGCTTTTGATAGCTTTAGTTTTTATTTCAAAACAAAGCCCGTTCTGCACACTAGCTTTTGGTAGCTTTTTGGAGCTTTTGGAAGCTTCTTTTTAGAAGGTACCTGAGCTTATTTTTTAGCAATCACAATTTTAACCCAATAACCAACCCACTACCCAATAGTCTACATAAATATTTGTCCTTTTATGTCATTTCATACATTTTTCCACAGCTACAGCTAGTTGTACAAAACGCTTAAATAGAACTGACAGCTACAGCTCCCACAGGTCCTTACAGCTCCAGCCCCCTACAGCTTCAGCTTGTAGCTACAGCTCTGCATGCAGAACAGACCCTACATATACTAGCTCTATTTTCTTAAAACTACAACATTCACCTCAATCTAATACTTATATTTGATAATTAATAACTTAAATTATGTACATAAATAAATTATAAAAAGTTAATATTCTAAAGCTTCAAGATAAAACTAATCCAATAAAATTCTATTTGACTATATTATTTCTTGTATAATTACGACAAAAATTTGAATAAAAGTTAAATAATTAATAATAGTAAAAAGTAAAATATTCAGTTTCACAATAATAGATGAAGTATATATTTGGGAGCCCTGTCAGACTTCACAATAAAGTTATTAATGATAATTCAGTATAAAAATTATATAAAATATAATTTCTTTAAATAATTATCTTTAAATTTTTAATAACAATAATATATTAATAAAAATAATTATATCAATTATACTTTAATATTAAAAAGAGTTACAATATTAAAGAAAAAAAAAACTATTGATAACAATAGTACTATTCATAATAATTTAATAATAATAATGTCATGCATAATATAATAATAATGATCATAATAATAATAATAATATTTCTTGTATAATTACGAAAAAAATTTGAATAAAAGTTAAATAATTAATAATAGTAAAAAGTAAAATACTTCAGTTTCAATAATAGATGAAGTATATATTTGGGAGCCCTGTCAGACTTCACGAATAAAGTTATTAATGATAATTCAATATAAAAATTATATAAAATATACTTTCTTTAAATAATTATCTTTAATTTTTTTTTTTACGAAACAGCCAGTAATTATCTTTAAATTTTTAATAACAATAATATATTAATAATAATTATTATATCAATTATACTTTAATATTAAAAATAGTTACAATATTAAAGAAAAAAACTATTGATAACAATAGTACTATTCATAATAATTTAATAATAATAATAATAATAATGACATGCATAATAATAATAATTCAATATTAAAATAGTTATAATATAAAGTATTTAAATATTAATATTAATGTTAAAAAGAAAAACTATTCGTAGCAATAATAATATCCATAACAATTCAATCGAATAAATTTAATAATATTAATTCAATAATAATAATTTCATGTATACTATAATCAAAACAATATTTATCATACAAATAAAGCTCATAAAAACTAAATTATCATAAAAATAATAAATAGTATACATAATATTATTATTTGTAATATGAATTACTTGATTTATAATAAAATTAAAAATAAAATAATAATAATAATAATAATAATAATAATAATAATAATAATAATGATAATAATAATAATATGACGCATCATTGGAAGAATTCTATGTGACGGGCGTTTTCCCCAAACCCGTTTTCCCCGATTGGGTACAAGGGGCATTGTCGGTGAATTCATCCGGCGTGTGGTTCCCAAAAATTGATTTCTGGTTTCTTAGTTTTCATTATTTTTGCTGCTTTTTTGTAATTTGACTTTGATATTTTTTTCCTGGCTTGGCTCCAAAAAAAATAAATAAATAAATAAATAAAGGTTGTCCATAGACCCTAGTAAATTGTTTTTAGAAAAAAGTAAAAACAGTGAAGGAACCCCGAACCTGGAATCTTGTTGGCATCGTGTCGACCATTGGGTTTGGCGAAGTCAACCTCGAAAATGTCGGCCATATTACAAACCCTGTATTGGTACAATCAGACTCATTCCTAGAGACCAGATGAAGAAGCTCCACACACTCGTCATGCCAATGCTAATGCCATGCCTCTTGCTGCTGGCAATAGCTTCTGCTTCTGCAGCCTCAGGTAAACAAACAAACCCCTCCTCCAATCCCCCCGCCCGAATTAACTTAACATACTTTTCAATCTGTTTTTCTTCGCTTGCTTTCAGATATTCTCCGGAATCCAGATTTTGAACTCCCTCCATCAAACTGGAGGCCAAACGCCACAGCTCAATTCTTTCAATTAGACAACAGCTCCACCATTCCCGGATGGACATTCCAGGGAGGTGTCCAGTACGTAACTTCAGGGACAAATTTATCCCTTCCTGGGAATGGCCACGCCGTGCTGCTGGCTCAGGACGGCCAAATCAACCAAACCTTCGCTGCCACAGGTGAAAAGATGCAGTATGTTTTGACATTCGCTCTGGCCAGGGGGGGGATTCAGATTCAGAGCCACTGCTCCACCAATGCCAGCCTTGTGGTTTCTGCCCCCGACAGCTCTGCAGAGTTTTCATTGTCGGCTACTTATGGGAAACAGCCCTGGGAAGTCTATGGGCACCACATTGGAAGCTGGGGGGATGGAGAATTGGTCAATTTAGTGATACAAAGTCAAGCAGTTGATTCAGATCCCAATTCCACCTGTTGGCCTGTGGTGGATGATCTGTCCCTCATCGCTATTAATGGATCTCTCAGTCAAGAGAAGGGTATGTAGAATCTTATCCTTGTTGTTTTTATCTATATCTGAAGTTGCATTTGCATACCAACTGTTTTGTTCTCCAACAGGTAACCTGCTGAAGAATGGTGGGTTTGAGACGGGCCCAGCATTCCTGGACTCCTCCAATGGGGGAGTTTTACTGAATTCAGAACCAAGCATGACTGAATCTGCTCTACAGCAGTGGACAGTGATGGGTACTGTAAGATACATAAATGCAAAGAGTTACTTTGTCCCACAAGGCAAAGCTGCTGTCGAGATTTTGGGAATCTCTGCTGGTGTGCAAACTGCTCAACATCTCACCCAGGGGACAGATTACACCTTGCAATTCTTGTTGGGAGTTGCCAATTACTCCTGCTCTGGAAATTTCGTCGTCGGAGTTTCTGCTGGATCTTCGGCTCAGAATTTTACCGTCCAAAGTGATGGAACAACAGCATCTACCAGGCATTACTCGTGGACATTCAAGGGGGATGGATCAAGTTCAACCACAATAAGCTTTCAAAGTTACACTATTAGGCGGGGGGAAGATGGCGGACTCTGTGGACCTGTGGTTGATGCTGTTGCTTTGAGTGAGTCAAGTGTGTGCAGACCAAACATAGGGAGTGCCTTGGTTGGTCTACTTCTTGTGGCATTTTTCAAAAGGGGGGGAATTGTATGATCTTGTTTCATTTCTTGGCAATTGAAATATCATCCATATTGCATGTTGTTGATCTTTATTTTCCCTGTGTGGAAAGTACATTAGTTGCTTCCCAGGTTCATTGTTATTTTCAGATGGAAAATGCCAAAATGTGCATCTGTCGGTTGTCTACAAGATTTAGGACAGCACAAACACAGCAGAGAACATACCCCTTTACCACTTGAAAATTTATTATAACCAGTTGGGCATTGCCCATCCTGTTTTCTTACAAGGTTCTCATATGGATGGATTACAGGGCTAATAGCCTAATACAGCATTTAAATCTAAACAAAACACTTACATTTATTTGGCCATCAGAAATGCCGATTCTACCACTCTTTTAAGTATCTCACTGCCAGATTGACATCCTAATCCTGTGCCGTGTGGAAAATCCAAGAAAAGCACAAGACCGATGCTTCACAAAATTACAGGAGTAGACATACAACACCTACTTGTTTATGCAGGCATCCATCCTGACAGCACCAGCATTTCTAGACACCAGCTTGTTCGCAAAGATCCAGCAAATCCAGTGTCTGAAACATCCAAATATAAGATTCCGAAGTAGTTCCCCTATCATGAACAAAGAATGCTAGACAAAAAACTGCTCGGATTTTATGAGTAACCTAACCTCAGGCACAGAGAGTTCAAGGCGAAACTTGGGACCATCATAATGGTGCAAGACTGGTCTGAAAGCATCTTCTTCGAGAGGCTTGCAAATTTTCCTAACTCGGATCCTTACCTAGTTGAGGTAGCATATAGATAGTCAACATCATGTTTCACGGCAGGAAAAAATTCAACCTGACTGCATAAGCTGATAACTGATAAGCATGCAAACCAACAGTAGGAGTTTATCACTTTACCTGAGCAGGAAACCTTGATTCACCTTTGCATTTTTTATCTTCCCAAGCAGTAGGATCAATATTGGTACCCCCAAAAGTTGTGGCCTGTGCAATTGCATTTAGTTTGCCACACAAGATTAAGACGATTACAGATAGGCAAATATGTTGCAAGGTGAACAATATTCTTCAAAGCTAAAGCATGATACTATTTTTGAAATAGTGAATTCCCTTTTCATGGATAGAAGAAAGTGATATATAAAAATTTGATAAATGTATAATTAACACCAGTTGCAGCAGCTATGCTGCCTCACAAATGATGACTAAGGAGCTATGCAGTAATTTATTTTAAGATAATACCATGGCATACCTCAAAGATGCCATGCAATTGGTGAGTAGTGTAGTTGTAGAGGAAAAGTGGTAAACCAGGTGTTATTGCCCTCACAGAATCTCTATATCTTGGTGGCAAACCTGCAACAGAACACACATGGGCATCATTAGCAACCAAATTAACCTGCCTTAACATAGGCTAGGAAAAAAACTTTCATTCAATAGATGAACAATCGATACACATATAACAAGAAAATGTGCTATTTACAATTTTACATGTAAAAAAATCATATGATTACCGAACAGCTGCCTCTTCAGATCCTCCTGCATAGTGTCATTGTTGCAGACAAATATATACCCCCCAAGAACCTCATTCCTGGGGAGAGTCTCCGTGGCAGGTAAAGTCTTAAATCTTTTGTCACCGCCATTCATGCTTTCATCCTTGTTAACAGTGTTTCCATTGCCACTGTTGGGATCCTTGACGTGATTTGTATTGTTATACTTGCTTCCAGAAATATATCCCATAGGGTTGACATTCAGGTTCTGATAAATAGCATTTGAGTTGTAAATACCAGCCCCAAGCGAGCCTTTGTTCACATTCTCATTCAGCTTTGCTTCCAAGTTCAACATGTTGAAGTTCAAACTTTCAAACTTGTTATCTTCTTGGAACCCAAAATTATCCCGGGACCTCATTTCAAAAGAACCCTTTGAGAGATCTAAGTTGATCCTCCGGTCAGGAGTGTACCTAGTTTGTTCGGCTAATCTTGAAGATGCCACAAACCATTCTTGATCCTCTGAGACCTTCGACTGTCCTCGGAGTTCATCACCCAATTGCCAAAAGCCATGAATACCGTCCATACTGGAAACCTAAAAATCAAACAGACGAGACTTACTTGTACGTGAACCTCAAAAAAGACAACCGAGTCAGCAGTAAATCAGCATAAATAGAACTGGGGCAACCTAGTCTAGAAAATTTTAGCTCCTAATAAACAGAAGCATGTTTTAATTGTCGGTAAACCCTTCTCTATCCAAAATAAATAAATAACATCAAGACCAATCCAATTTCAAAAGGACATCCACTTCCATGGATCATTACACTTTCAGTAACCACAGTTTCCAAGCAAGAAAGATCTTCCCCTTTTACGTTGGTAACTAACTATTTAAAATACCCAGAGAAAGAAAGACTTCAGGCAACAGACAACATTTCAAATCCATACAATTGATTACAGTAAGCATAATAAACATAAATATTTTCCCTTTTTTCCAACAACAAAAAAATAAAAAATGGAGGAAGAAGATCAACCATCATATCAGAAGAAATCAAGAAAACCTTGAAATTTTCGAAAAGCACTGAGCTATTTGAAGCAAAATACACATAGTCAAATAGGAACAATGCTGGTGGAATTAACATCGGCAAAACCCCAAATTGTGAGTAAACAAGCAAAGAAACAACTTTTTTAAGCATTCCGCAAAACAAGCATGAATTTCAGTCTAAAATTTAAGCACCTTTTAGGTTTTCTTGGGTGCAGTAGAACCTAATCAGATAAGAATTGAGCAGATCAGTGAAAAACGACACATAGTTAACGGTGAGTAACAGAACCTTGGATCCAAAGCTCGAAGGTCCTCCAAAAGCAGTGAGAGAACAGGGAGAAAATACGTACCTTGTATCTCCTCGGCTTCTAATTACCGAAAGGAGCAAGAGAGGACGAACAGGCGCAGATTTTTCGCCGTTTATATCGGCGAATTAGAGCTCAAATACCCCTCGCGTTTTGTGCTATTCACGGAATTGCCACTGATCTCGATGTTTTTCCGGAGGAAAGCGATAATATGATGTGAACGGCTTTTGAGTTCGTACTCACGCGCTTTCTGTTTTATGCAATTACTACTCCCTCCGTTCTTTTTTAGTTGTCTTTCTAGCAAATATTACACAAACCAAGAAACACAATTATTACCACACAATCTTCCATTTCTACCCCTCTCACTTTCCAAGAAATATACTTGGGGTGGAGAGAGAATAAATACCATTGGAGGAATAAAGGGGTAATATTGGAAAACTTTCATAGAAATACCCAAAATGACAACTATTGTGGAACACTTTTTCATCTCTAAAAAGACTACTATTTTGGAACTGAGGGAGTAGTTTACTACCACCACCCTACTTTTAATAAATTCAGTGTCAAGCAATTATCTAAAATTTATCTTCATTTTGATTTGCTAGGCTTGCACTATATACAAGTAGCAACTAAGTTCTGAAAAAAAAAAAAAAAATGGCCTGGCCCTTCACTTTCCAAAAAAAAATTATCTTCAATTTTATGGAGTTACTCTATTGAGGTTTTCAATTCTATTTTTGACTTAAAATATAAAATTTTATTCTTTTTTAGTTATTTATTAAAAATAGTAGAGCTACATATATATAAAAATATTATCACTTCTTCATAAAAAATTTCTAAAAATAACATTCAAATAGAATGTTTGTTATTAGGAGTGGTACATTTTTATTATTTAAAACACGTTTTAATTCTTTAATTGTAAGCACGTATTTTTTTTATTTTATTATTTATAATATTTACTACTTCTTCGTTCCTAAATACATGTCACACAGGATGGTTTGTTAGCGCTCATTTAGTAGCTTTAATCAAATTTTACGTAGTTTTAAAATATCAATTTTTTATAATTTTTACTTATATATAATTTGAGTTATTAAGAATTGAAAATGTGTCTGAATTGGTAAAATGCAGGAATATGACAAACATTAAGAATGTTATCTATGTTAAATTAGTATCAACTTACCCATTCATTCTTACGTCCTAATTGATTCGTTAATTAGTAAATTTAAATTAATTAAAAATATTACAAGTTTTCAAATGATATCTGAATTGTATTCACTTTTGAGATGGTTATAATAAGTCAAAATTAAATTATTTAATTTATCATTAGAGATTAAACATAAATAATTTTTTTTATATAAACAACGAAAAGCACAAGCCATATTAATAGAAAGCAAAAAAAGATAATAATAATAAAGATGAATGATATGTAGTAGTTTATAAAATAGGCTTCGGCCCTCTCTTTCCCCGAAAAAAAAAAAAATGATATGTACGTAGTTCATGGGATCGAATATCAACTCTAAAATTAGAAAGTGAATGTTTGCGAATCGGTCATCAACCCCATATAAGTAATTTATTATAATAACCTTTAATTAATACTAGAAGTATAAGTTGTTTTAGAAAATAGTACTGTATATAAAGGCATGTGATACGCGCGAAATGGTGCGAGTGGAATAGCCTATGCAGGAATTGCGAGTTGTGAGACAGAGCAGGTGGCGACCAAAGGTGAGTCCTTGTGAGCCGTCGATGGGAAACTCCGATTTAAACTGATATTGGGACTTTATTTGGGAGATCACTTTTTACCGATATACTGGGGATGTTTGGAAGCCGGCATATTTAGGAGCATATAGCGGATTCAATTAACATATCTCTCACAATTCTCTCTCCGAATCTGCTATCTGCTAGCGGATCCGCTGACTCCCAAACATTCCCACTGTAGTTGTTAATAGTACTAGTGTAGTAGTACAAAATAAATTACAGTAGTATTTGAATAATTGAGCGAGCATAGCATTCATTTAAAGTAAGTAATAGTGTAATACAGTGTGAGTATTAGTAGTAGTAGTAGTTGAATCTTGATAAAAGAAGAGTCATAAGGTAGAAAAAATAAATGCAGAAATGTAGGACGGGGTGGGAGAGGGAATTGGTTCTGGTCCAGAGTCTGCATATGCAGACATGTTTTGGGATGGTTGCGTGGTGTTATTTTTTTGGTGTGTCCATTATGGCAATAGGTTTTATTAGTTAATTTCCTTTTTAAAGTTTTATTAATTGAATGATATTATAGGGAGGTTACTTTTTTATGCTCCTGAAATCGTGGGATTTTGTATGGAATAAATATTCTTCTCACACGTATGGTGGGCATTAATGTTGCCCGAATTTATCAAGATTTTGAATATGTTTTAATTTTTTTGGCAGATTGTGTGGGTATTATTGTCTCCTTATCCATTTCACCACAATTGCACTTATTTTTTATCATTTCCTTTTTATTATTATAACATAGTGTCATTGAAAGGGACACACATTTTACACCCCTGAGAACACGGTGCCGAAATCAATTGCATCACAACACGAAAATACTTTCAGGGTATTTTAATTATTACTAATCACGAATCAGACACCGCAATAGCATAAATTATGCATGCACGTAGCACGTGTTTTATATGTTCGTAACACATACATTACTCCAGCCAATTATTAGTTTTATAAAGCCGAACAAGATAAAAAACATCGTTACCTGTTAATAATTTTAGAAACAGAGAACGATGAATTTTATCTTGTTCGGCTTAATAAAACTAATAATTGACTGAAGTAATGGATGTGTTACGAACATATAGAACTAGTGCTATATACATGCATAATTTATGCTATCTCAGTGTCTGATTCGTGATTCAATACACAAGAACCAACTTCTATTCTCACAGCAGGTTTTCCTAGTAAATGTTCATCTCATTGTCCATGCAATCAAGGAACGTCTTTAACATCCATGTGAACTTTTTTGTGTTTCATCTAACAGGAGGGTAGTCCCAAACACGCAACACTGCCTATGTTGATTGAAGCCAACAATTAAAGCTGCAAAAGGATTGGATTGGACCTTATCACACATTTCAGATTAACGATTCACATTTTTTTCCCAAAAAAAAATAATAAAAATAATGTTATGACAAAATAGTTTCATCAGTCATTCATAATAAACATTTTATTTTTTCCCAAATAAACATACCAAGGGGCCGCACATTTTTGTTCGTGTTGAAGGTTGTGTCCATAGCAATAGCATCCCGAAAATGCTTGTAATCCATCCTCAACTTCGAATCAGACCAAAAGATGATGCATATTTGGTTATCATTTTTGTTCGTGTTGAAGGTGATGTTCCATGATCGTCCCTGCCACCTATTGCGTTGGGGAATGTATTCAAGTCTAGCATCTCCTCTCTCGAATTGACGTCACTGTTGCCTGGTGTTCTAGCTGAATTCATTTTGCCACAGCAGTAATCCAATGTGATCCACTCTAATATGGCAGTTACAAATCAACCCACAATTCCGCCATTAATTAGGGTTTTTGACATATTGATTTTCCATTTTCAATCAATGCAGTAAAAATAGTATGATTGTTCACCCTTGAGACGTGTAGCACATTGCATACTATAATAGAACACTCTGCATATCCAGATCATTGGAGAATCAGGAGAAACTCAATTGGTGTGGGAGAGTATATAGGGTTGTAGTATTATTATTGGTATCCTCCATTATAGTATAAATGATAGTAGTAGATTAAATGGGATGAGCAATAATAATAATAATGAATGGTTATGGTATGGTCTATCAGTCTGTGGTGTGGTGTTGGTGCTATAAATTACTATCACAATCATATCATAGTAAATAGTACTAGACGAAAAGCTTGGTCCGGATATCTGAATCCAGTCAGAAACAAGATTCCCATGTTGTATTCACTCACTAGCATCATTCTACCAAAATGAAAAATCCACCCAATATGTTGGAAGAACATCACTCATTTGGCCCTAATTTTTTGGGGTATGCTTCCTATGCTTGCTGGAATTTATGCCCTTCAATCAATTATCAAATGAATCCCTAACCATAATGTTGGAAGTTAAGGATATGACCGTTGGACCGAATCATCTTTCCGATTTATTATTACATTAGATTGTTTAAAAATGATTAATACATGCAATATGTCGACAAGCTACCTAGGGATAGCTTCCCTTTTTCGCTTTTCAATTCAAAACTCAAAAGTAGCATTCAAAATCATGGCATTGTTCAAACTCGAAACTTGTATGGGAATGGGACCATTCAACATGTTAGAGGAAATGGTTACACATTTAGAGGGAGACCCTAGATGCTTCCATACATTCAAAATGGTTCCATACACAGTGGCGGCACTACTATGGTGCCAGGGTGGTCAGCTGACCATCCTGAAAAAAAAAATTTATTTTTTTATTTTTAATGTAAAAAATAATATCATTAATAAATAAATTCAAATTTTAATAAATAAATCAGTTTTTCTCGATTTTTTCATTCTTCTCTAATTCCAAATATTGTTATTCCTCTCTAATTTCAAACCTTTTTCCCTCTTAGTTAACTTTAGCTGGGAATGAGGACTTGGCCCCGTGATCATGTGTTCCCACCCGGCCCTGTATCCCTCCCATTTATCTCCATTTGTAATTTGTATAGTTTGGTCTCCCACACACATTTGTCAACATATAAATGTCAATGTTTTTGGGGAAAAAAAAAACTTCAGCTTAATTATCGTACCCAACCATAACAAAACATATTATATGGGACGGATGAAGAATTAGCTAAATTTTTTACCACCTGGATCGAATTTTTAGTTCTGTTGCTGTCCATACATCCATTCATATGTTAAAAGGAAATGGTTCCACGCTTGTAAAAATTAAAAAGTCCTATTAAATTAAAACCAGTGAATTCTAGTACTATGATTTATTCTCAAATTGGCCAAGAAATAGAATAGATACAAAATTCCACTCTTTCATCTCTTGAACCTAATCGTCCCACACCAAAATGATCCCCCCTTTTATAGTTTTTTTTTTTTTTTTTTTTTTTTTTTTTTAAAAAAAAAGCCGAAGCCAGCAAAAACCCTTCAATAGTATTGGATGTGCATTTAAAAAAAAAAACATTGACACTTATGTGACGGCAAAAGTGTATGGAAGCCTAAGCCGCACAAATTACAAATGGTATAAATGAGAGGGATAAGGAGTCGGGTGAGAATCGAACCCCAACCACAAGGTTACACTACAAGAAAAAATCCAATTACCGACCACCATAGTACGGGTCGGATTTACCGGCCCCAAAGTGGGGACGGTAAAATTTAGCCGTTATTGAGCCTAGGAATGGCAATGAGCCGGTTTCGGAACGGGAGTAGTACCCCCATCCCCATCCCCATCCCCAATAGCATCTTTAATCCCCAAAATCGGCCCAATCCCCGTCGGGGATTTTATTGGGGATCCCATCGGGTATTATAATTTCCCCGATCCTCATTGGGGACCCATCGGGGATTCATTTTACAAACTAATTTTCCAAAATTTTAATATTAAAATACATACTAATTGTTTAATAATAAATTATAATCCACATCAAAAGTTCATAATTGTTTCCAATATATAATTAACCTATCAAACTAAATTTTGAATTCTAAATACTTAATTTCACATAATAAAGTTCGATAATTCATGCAATATAATAATAATAAAAAAAATAAATCCACAACATTTACTTTCATGTTTCCTTAAAAAACGAAAAATAAAATAAATTATAAATACATAATTTGATTTATTACCAATGGAGGTTAGATTAGAATTTAGGTTTTTTTTTAAAAAAGTTTTTTAAGTAATGGACTAATCGATAAAATATAATATACTTCCTCCGTTCCTAAATAAATGCAATATATCTACATTTCACACAATGCAATGCACATTTTTAATCCGTAATAACTCAAATTCCACACAAGTGAAAATTATGCAAATTTGATATTCTAATCTATGCGATTAAATGAATCCAACAAGATCTCACTTGACTATATTTTATCTTATATAATTGTATTAAAAAGTCGAGTCAAAGCTACTCAATTAACAGTAATAAAAGTCAAAACGTGCAAATAAAAAAGAACGGATGTAGTACAAAATATCAAATATAATATATAATTTATAAAATATAACATATAAAACATATCGGGGATGGGCCGGGGCGGGGACTACTTCCCCCGTCCCCGTCCCCATCCCCAAAAAAATCCCCGAGATAATCCCAGATCCCCGGCCCATCCCCAATAATTCTTTCCCTAAAACCGTACCGAAAATCCGGTTTTCGATTTTCACCATCGGGTACGGTTTTTTTGCCATCCCTAATTGAGCATAGGGACATTTAAAAACCAAAACACCGATTATAATTAATGTGGTCGGCATTGCCGATCCCATTACCGACCCCAATTGGGGTCTGTAGTTTTTTTTCAATTTTTTCACTTTTTTTAATTATTTTATTATTTAGTTTATATTTTTATTAAATATTTATTTGATTATTTATATAATTTAATTATTTATTTATTTGGACCAATTAATTAATTATTTATTTTATAATTTAATTATTTATTTATTTATTAATTTATTTAATGAATTAATATTTTATTTAATTAATTTTATTTTTATATTTTTTAAAAATAATTTTATATTATTATTTAAATTTATCTTAATTTTTGAATAATTTTATTATTTTAATTCATTGATTTTAATTTTTTTGATTTAATTAAATTTATTTTATATTTTATTTAATTAATAAAATCTTTATTATTTAATTAATTTAATTTTAGTTTATATTTTATATTTCTATTTAATTAACTACAAAAAAAGTCAATTTAGTAATCGAAATTTGCGATCGAACATATTGGGTCGCTATTACCGACCGAAATATTCATATTGATTATTGAATTTTATATTGTATATATTATTTTTAATTTTTAATTATGAAATTTAATATTTTTATAAAGTTTTTAATTTAATTAATATTTAATCATATTGATTTCTGTTTTCTTAAATTTAATTAGTGATTTAATTAATTTTACCCATTTAATTAATTAATTATTCTACAATTTATTTAATTAATATCAATTTTTATACTATTATTTTTTAAGTTATTAATTACATATTAATATATAAAAATATTATATATATTTAATAAATTACATATAATAACATAAAAAGTTGTGTATCCGGATGGCCCGCGCGCGGGTGAGGATTGCACTTCACCTGGGTTCGAATCCCCTCGGGTTTATATTGGTGGTGCAAAGGGCTAGCTCAGTTAGGGTTGTGGCTAGGTGATGCGAGGTTGTAGATTCGAGCTCTCCTGAACACATTTATTTCATATAAGAAATTTACCAAATGGGGTCGGTAATGGAGTTTGTAATTTCGGGTCCTCGAGGTCCCTAGACCTTGCTTACCGACTCCAATGTTGGTCGGTAATGGGGTTGGTAAAACGAAATTTTCTTGTAGTGTTATAAGTTATAAGACATGACCCCTATTTCAAGTTATCATTCCCAATTTTGCATTTTATATATATTATAATAATTATATCCGACAATTCATTTATTATTTTAAATTAATCGTTATTGGTAAAATAAGATTTACTTTTATGTTGCGCATTAATTGAAAATATGTAATCCTACATTCGTTTTTCTGAATTATTTCATTTTTCTCGCGATTCGTACAGTTTTAATAATTAATAATTTTTTTGCGGTATAATAATTAATAATTCAAACAATATATGAATAAAAGTTATATACTCTAAAACTACTTGTTAAGCGAATACAACAACATATTATTTAACTCTATTTCATTATATATAATTCGATAAAAAGTTAAATCAAAAGCTTTATAATAAACAATACAAAAATCGCAATGTTCATAAAAAAAAAAGAAGAAGAAGAAGAGAGGAAGTATATTTTTAAAAATAGTCTATCATATTAGTATTGAGGCAACTGATGTGAATTTGACTGCTAGTACACATGAGCGTTGTCGTTGGAACTAGAAGATGTAGCCTCTTCATGTGAGCGATGACATATTGACCATTGCCATTTGCCCCAAATGTATTCACACAATTCTCATTCTCTATGATTTATCCTTCTCCGATCACAATTTTTATTTTTCAGTAATATAATCATCAAGAGCTGCTTCTTCGATTCCAGTATTCAACCATCACAGTTTCGTCCTTAGCTTACTTGTACGCAGTCGCTGCTCTTTTTCAAGCACACAATGAATCAAAAAACTCGACTATACAAGAACAATAGGTATGTCCCCATGCCCATGGAATGCCATATTAACCTTCAATGACACATGTTTAAGTCCCTTGCTCGATGAGTTTTTTTTTTTTTTTTTTAAAGGAAAAAAAAAACGTTTTTACTCTTACTTTTAAAAATGAATTAAGGTTTTAACAATATCTTAAACCCATCCAAACAAGTAGTAACATTTATATGTATTCAAAATAAATTTTTAACTTATGTAAGTGCTACTACTTTTAAAAACAACTTTAGTTTAAAAAACTAGGTTTTTATTTTTAATTAGAAATAGTAAAAGATAACAAAAAAAAAAAGAATCCAAATATGGCCTAAGTAATACTATTGGAGAATAACCCCCAAAAAGCAGCACATATATATATATATATATGAAGTATTTTTTAGAAAGAATATAAAGAATAAATTAAATTGAACAATGGCAACACGAGTATTAACTATCTTTAGATTAATTTTCAAATTATTTAAAAATTATAAGAATTTTTTTTTGAAAAATTATAAAATAAATAAAAATTTGACAAGAAGATTATTATAAGTAGTATTTAAATTATGTATATTAATTAATATAATAATTTATTTACATTTTATCCAGTGTTTTCTACGTTAACATAAAAGAAAAATTAAAATGGCAGAAGAAAAAGAATTGTAACCCTATTGGGGTGAGGAAAACTTGATTCGATGCTTGATTAGTTGAATTTTAAAAATATAAAATAAAAATTATTAGACACAATTTAAACTTTATTAAGTGTAACAAATTTATATTTTACAGTATAATAAGTAAAACTTTCAATTTAAATTTAAATTATATACTTCTATCTAGCCTAATTAAATTGGGGGTTTAACTTTAATTTTGTTACTTTTCAAGCTAAAAATACTCTATCACCCCTAGGGGTGTTAATGAGCCAGGGTAGTTCGCGAACAGTTCGAGTTCGGTTCGGTCAAAATTCGGCTCGAATAGGCTCGACTCGAGTTCGAGTTCGACTCGAATAATTTACAAACCAAGCCAAACACCTTTGAGTTCGGCTCGAAAAGCTCGCGAACATGCTCGTGTTCTATTAACTTATAATACAAATCTCATACAATACATGTCTTTTGAAATGTATTGTACTAATACTATATTTGTTTAGACTTTAAAATAAATTTAGAGTCTATGACTATTTTTCCGACATGTCTATCCTAAGCAATTAACATCTCCTTTTAAAGGAGTGTGAAATGAAAGAAGTATTTATTTATTAGTAAATATATTTATTTTTATACATATATATATTTATTAGCAAATATAGAGGTTATATAAAACATTAAAAGTTAAAGTATGTCTGGATCAAATATGACATAATTTATTGGGATATATGGAATAATTTTTAAATTATAAATATATTTTTAAAATTATTTAAATATATAGATTAAATAAAATATAAATAATTTATATGCAATATATATTAAATATAATTTTTTTTATAAATTATGTGAAAATGAAAAATGAGACTGTTCGAGCTCGGTTCGATTTCGTCAAAGCTCGGTCAACGCTCGGCTCGAAGTAGCTCGGTCAATGCTCGGCTCGGTCAAAGCTCGGCTCGAATTCTTACGAGCTCAAGCCGAGCTCACCAGTGTTCGGTCTCAGTTCGGCTCGTTACACCCCTAATCACCCCCAACCCTACCTGGCTATTACAAATGTTTTTGGCCTATTCAGCTTCAGCCCACAAAGGGAACAAAGCCTGCCGAGTGCTGAGTACTGGCACGGAACTAGTAGTATATATTCAGAAATTGAGCCCTAGATTTGAAGGCTATCGTCAGATATTTTCTCCGTTTCTCCCTTCTTTTTATAGGAGGAACAAAATCAAGTCTGTCGACGGAATCATGGATATGTCCAGCGATTTTGATCGCCTCCTTTTCTTCGAGCACGCTCGCCAGACCGCTGAGGCTTCATATGCTAAGAACCCTCTCGATGCTGATGTTCGTTCACTCTCTTATGAACCCTATCTTTCGCTATTTCCGTTTCTTATTCTGTTTCTGCTCCTTGTTAATTTAATCGTTCAATTTATTTATATATTTTTATTTTCTATTGGTTATTCTAGAATCTGACAAGATGGGGTGGAGTGTTACTGGAATTATCGCAGTTTCAGAACGGCCCTGAATCGAAGAAAATGGTTCAAGGTGCGACTATACTTAACTAAAACCATTTTCGTCTTGTGTTGCTACTCTTTGTCCGTAACCTGTTTTTCGTGTTCACTTTTTGTTGATATTGTTGGAGATATAGTTCATAGTGAATTATTTATTTATGCGAAACTAATGATGTTTATTCCAGCTAATGGGGATGATTTGTTTAAATCCAGATATATGAATAAGGTTGCTCATAAATGATAACCAATATTCTCCATTGTGCTGAATGCACAATGGTTGAGATTTTTTGTTTTTTAATCCAGTGTTACCTGGTAGTATATGAGAATCAAATTTAGGTTTTTACTGTTGATCACTGAGCTAGGTTTGCTTAATTTTGTTCAGATGCCATAGAGAAACTAGAGGAGGCATTAGTTATTAATCCTGAAAAGCATGATGCCCTCTGGTGCCTTGGAAATGCATACACTTCGAATGCATTTCTCATTCCAGATCTTGATGAGGCCAAGGGCCACTTCGATAAAGCAGTCCAGGCCTTTGAGCAAGCCTATGAACTGGTACATGTAGTTAAAGATGAAAGAGTTTCTGTTTTTTGCTTTTAGATTCCTTGCTGAATTTTTTTTTCTGGCCACGCTATCAACTGGTGCAGGAACCAACAAATGAACTCTATAAGAAATCTGTAGAGGTTGCTGCTAAGGTATCTATCCCGCTGAAAACTGTTACATCATGTGTATTTTTGTTTATTCTCCAAGAATAGGCTTTGTTTTTGCATTTAAATTTTTATGCTATTACTTTTAGATGCTCAGAAATAAGATGAAGTTGTATTGTTGTGCTAAATTTTGAAATGTGGTATTATGTTTTGGTGTTGGGTTTGATTCGTGGAGTCCTTTGTGTCAAACACATTGAGCTATTTTGCTTCTGCTTTTAAAATTAGCAGTTTATATGTATAGATAGATATATCTGTGTGTGTGTCCATTTTCTTTTTTAATCTCAGTGCATTGTGTTTTCAAATATCTTGTTATTATTTCCTTAATCTTTTACATCTATTTCATATGGTGTTTGTATCCTATGTGTATGGATTTCTGGTTGCTGAACTCTGAGGCTGGAGGGTGTGGTTTCGGTGCCTACACCAATGCATGCCTCATACCTTGGAAGAGGTGTTCCATTGTTGTGTGCCTTGTCCCCTTTACGAGTGCCCTAGATTATTAATATAATGCCCTATTTTGTTTATGTTAGATTTGAATGTCTAGATGATGATTTATAGTCATTATAAGTGTACTTTGCATGTTGTATATGAGTATAATTTATATTTGTATTATATATATATATATATATATATATATATATCTCCCATGTGGGAAATGCAGTGTGCTTCAATATCGCATGTGCCTACTGCCTCGTGGCATGGCTTTATTTATCTTTTGCTCCATGGCATGCAGCCATTCACTTTTTACATTGAAGTACTGTTGGTCATTGAACGTGGTTGTATCTCCTTGTTTTTCATGTATTGGCAATGGACTTATTCACCTCTATTCTTTTATGCTTTATTAAGGCTCCTGAGTTGCATGTGGAGGTTCACAAGCATGGTTTGGGTCAACAGGCCATGGGACCAAGCTCTTCATCATCAACTGGCACAAAGGTAAACTATTTGAGTTAGTTGCTTGTTGCCAATTCATTGTTGGAGCCTGGAGGTTGGTCTTAGCTGAAAGAGTGTATTCATATTTCTATTCTGAATCATTGTTTAATAGTGTTTGTCATCTCATGATAAGGTAACCCGACCTCATTACTTGGCTGTAAATAAATCTCTGAGGCATGTATTTGTCCGTATTAAGTTTTCCCAGCACCATCCCTATCTGCTCGTTCCTTCATTAAGTTTCCTCTGCATTTTATGTGTAAAGTGGCTATATTTGAAAAGTTATTGGTTGAATGATTCCAGAGTTTATTTGTTATTGATAATTGTTATTTTAGTGTTTTGGTTTCCTTGGGTCCCTATTCATTTTATAATCTTTTAGCTCATGAATATATTCCTGGATTTGATTGTTGCTAGTTTGGCAGTAGCTTCCTTTGTTGAATCTTGATTATAGTATGCTAAATTGTTGAATAAATTCAGTGCATGCCTCATTTCCTGCAGAAACAGAGTGCAAAGAAGAGCAAGAGCAGTGACCTTAAGTATGACATATTTGGATGGGTGATACTTGCAGTGGGCATTGTTGCATGGGTGGGATTTGCAAAATCTAATTTGCCCCCTCCACCTCCAACAAGATAAGTTATGTGGCATTTGCTTTTTGTGTAAGTCAGCTGGGAATCTTGACAAAGAGGAGTTTTCTTTGTTTAGTCGGGATTATCCATCTAGAGAACACCCGTTTTTATCCCTTTTAGTTAAAATTTTGACTTAGAAGTCATCAATTACTGTAACGGATCATTTAAGAGAGCTTTTGTATTTTATCTTTACGATTTATGATTGCCTCATAAAGTTTTAGAAGGGTTCATTCCATCATTTATATTTGAATTTGTTATCAATGGCTGGAGAGTTGGCAAAATCTCAGCAGTTTGGCTTTTATTATGCTGGAACTCGTCGAGCTCACATTTGTGATGGTGCTCATTCATCATGTATATGGAGGATGTATTTTTTTCATGGATTTCTGTGCTTTGTGCTCAAGCTATTATTTTGATCTGAATCTAAATGCTTTGGTTTCTTATATACATGTAACCAGCTTCCTCAAGTTTTTAAACCTGCATGCTTCATTTTTTTTTCCCAGCAGAATCTAAATTATTTAACCTGAGTACTATTATGTGCTTCTATTTGCTGCGCACTGCACTTGTACGGAGTACTTTAGTTTTTTTTTTTTTTTTTTTTTTTTTTTTTTTTTTTTTTTTTTTTTTTGCAACAAAGCCATTCAAGGCCGGAGTACTTTAGTTTTCATATACTGTGACTTGAATTTTCTTTCTTTTGTTTTTTTACTCGTCAGTCTTTTAAAGTGTAAATATGATGGGATGGTCCAGTGCTCTTTATTTTATATTAAATATGGGAATGGATCTTAATTGTGGTACACCATTACAATGAGGGTTTTGTGGCTTGTCCTAAATGTTCGATTATAGGCATGTATCACTAATGTAAAATATTTGAAACTATACCACATTCTGCAATGTCCAGCATAAACTCCAGGGCCGATTTTTTAATTTTTTTTTTTTTAAAAAAAATTTAAGTCGCAGGTATTGCATATATAATGTACCAAGAGACTAAATTTGCAAATAAGAGAAGAAGAATTGATGTTTCGAATCAATTTGAAGGGGAATCTAACAAAGATTCAATTATATTCTAGTACTTCCTATTCAATGCATACCATCTAAGATTTGATGGAATATTGTTGAATTTCGGTCGAAATTTGAATGGGGATGGACGGATGGTTAAATAAAGTGTTAAAAAAAAGTTAAAAATATGGGGCTTAAAATTCTAAATAGGGCACATGATGCCGTAAGATCATTTATAATCAATGAGCTTAAAAAAAAAAAAAAGGGAGTTGAAACAAAATTGATTATAAATTTGATACATTAATAATCAATGAGCTTGAGTTAGAGAAGTTCGTTGAAAATTTGATATGTAGCACGATCGAGGATTGAATGTTTGTTGAATAATTCTACCATTCTCTCATTTGTCCCGGCTCCCAAGATTTAGTGAAATCGGTTATGCCCACGCCACATTGGATCGAAAATTAATCCCTCGATGATCTGCAAAGACATTTAAGGGCGATTGGATCCAAGATTAATCATCGATGATCTGCAAGGGCAATTAAGAGCGTCTCTCCCAAAGCAGTTTTTTCCATACACAAGGCTCGAACCCGAAACCTTGCTTAAGCGTCTAGAGCTCCATCCACTCAAGCCAACTGCTGTTGGTAAAATTGGTGACCTTTCTATGTAATCCTCTTCAAAATAATTACTTACTCCCTCCGTATTAAAAAATGTTAACATTACTAGTTTTCACGCAATCCAATACACATTTGTAAAGAGTAATATCTCAAATTTTATAAAGTATAAAATTATAAAAGTTTAATATTATAAAACTAAGTTACACAATGAATAGTTTACTATGCAAACATTAACATTTTAGTTTACTATGCAAACATTAATATTTTTCAAAACCGGAGAAGTATAATATTTCTATGTTTTGTCACATAAAAATGATTAAATCAAAACCGGAGAAGTATAATATTTCTATGTTTTGTCACATAAAAATGATTAAATGAGATGGAAAATAGGAGTGTGAAAGTGAAGGAAAAACAAAAACAAAATGAAACGGCGTCGTATCGGTCTTACGCTTACTGTCTTACATTTTCGTGGTTGCGGTCTATTGTAAATTCACATTCACTTGTACTAATTCTGAGTCTTCGTTTCCATTTTCCTACAATATACAGTCTCTACTGAAGAGCCAAATTATAGGTTTCAACAATGGATTTTCAGAATTCGGGAATGCTTTCCAGAGACCAGTTGCTTTTTCTTTTTAACCGATTTTCCGCTCTCACCTCGCAACCCGGTCATTTACTACTCCATTTCTTTTTGTTTCTTCCTTCGTTTCAACTCATTTCTTTCTTTACACGCACTGTACTTGGTTTCTTTTGCAGATGTCAAGAAACGGATTGCCGACGCCGTCAGCGATAAGCAAGTAAGTTGTTTCTATTTTAGTTGAATTCCGCCCCCGCCCCCGCTCAGATTTTTTAAGCACTTTGATTTTTCTTTTCATGAAAATAAATACCTCCGCAATGTTTGATTTTCGGTTCGGCATCATCTGACTATCTGTGGACTCTGGTGGAAATTTCAGATATGCAAATACTCCTTTTTCGAGTTATTTAGATTCACAGGAGTATTCGCATTCACATATTTTTTTTAGAGATATTGTTGAATTTTGCATTTGGAACGTGATGATATGTTTAGATATGATTTTGTCGCGACTGGAAATTGAACTTGTCTTCTCACTTCTGTTATGATCTGAGGTTACTCTAGTTACTAGTAGTTAACAAACAGGTTGTGGAGAGCATTATCTTTAATCTTTCTTTCATTTTTGGTTATTTTCATCCACAAGAAAATCGTTGTTTTAATCCATGAACATGACCTGCTTAGCACTATTTTGTTTTGCTGACAATTGAAAATAAATAATTTTAGGAGGCTGTTGCAGTAACTACTGCAATACAGGGAGACATCTTTTTGGAGATGGGAGTTGGTAAGTGTCTCTAGTTGGAAAAGTTCATTTCTATGCTTTTTGGGGTCAATTTCTGAATTTCTCTTATCGAGCTAACATTAACATCTGCTCTGGGGTTGACAAACTTTTTGGCAGAAAAATTGGCTTTGGGCGTTCTATTTTCTTTCTTAAAATCTTGTTTGTCATACGATGGAGAAAGTTTTTTTTATAAGACAGAAAATTGGTTGGGACAAGGGACTAAATCTATTGCTGGTAGTTGGAAATCTGTAAAATATACTTTGGTTCCTAATAGTGGTTGAAACACCATTTGCAGTCTTTATAAATATTCAACTTCCAAATGAGATGTCATTTGGGCACAATATTCTATACTTTTGAAATTCCATGTGCATAGCAATGTTTGGCTTTTTGCATACTTGCATGAGAATACATAACTTCTCTAATGCAGATCCACAGTTTGGCCTTTCTTGCTTGGGAAAAGTGAACCTGGCTTATGAAAATGACCAGGATTTGATGATTCAATTTTATGGTTTTGTAGCCAAGTAAGTGTAATATATCCAGCCATTTGATCTTTATTAGTTCGGGAACTGTTTAACTGTTGCCTATTGGTTCAATCATTATGGATTCAGAAAGAAAAAAAATTTTAGTGTCTTTTATGTAATATGCTGTGGCTTCTGGTGAACTCAACAATGCAGTAGTCAACCCTTTGTCATCAATGGACTTTATGGTGCTAATTCTGCACAGTGCTATTTGATGCATGAAAATACTGTTCCCTTTAAAAGATATCTGACCTTGCCTCATGTTCGTGGATCAACAACGGCTAGATATGTAGGACCTGCATAAACTCAGGCTTTTGATGTTGTTTATGTCTCGTCGCATATCTATTGTATCTGTCATTTGTTTGTGGAAAATGGCATGACATTGACTCAATCAAACACAATTCAGCTTAACAATACTTTATTTGACATGAAAGAGAGGAGTTAGCTTGTGAGGAAGCAGAGCTTGGGCCTGAAAAATTTGCTGAAAGAATTGAAATGCAGAGATATTTACAAGAACAGGCATGTTCTTTTTCTTTGACCAATTTTTATATTTGGTGAAAGAGCAATGACTAATTTAGGTTGATTAAGTTGCAGCAATTGGAGATGCTGAAATACATGCGCCATTTCAACTTGGATGATCAGTCTGCAGTCCTTGACAAGGTGTGTTGTTGAAATTAGTTGGCAGTCTATTTTATAGTACTTGTATCGCTGGTTCTTGCCATCATCCATTTTCTATCCAATACTAGGATACGGACATGTACATTATCATCCTTATGCACGTTACTGTCGCCACCTTGGTTCATTTATTTTGTTGTAGGATCAGTGATCGTATCCTGAACTTTACCAAATCCATGCCATTGATTGTATTGTGTTTGTAACAATCTAATCTCGACCATGGAATAACAATGAAGCCCAAATTATTAATTTGTCAATTTATTTAGTGGGTGTTGAGCTTCCCATGTAAAAAGATGTTTTGTGGCGCTGCAGATCCAGCAGCATATGGAGAAGGAAAACTTTGAGGCCGAGGCGTCAGTGCTGTCAGTTGATGAGATCCAGGACATTGTTAGAAGACGGGTATCACCTGTATTTCAGCCAAGATAACACTAACAGTAGTGTTGATAAATTCAACCTGAAGATCTCCATAAGGGCGGTACTTGCTGATAACTTTGTTGGCGTGTTGTGCTGGTGTTTGGTGTCTGTTTTAGTTTTTGCCATTGGGACACCAATGTTAGTTATGGATTGATGTTTGTGTTCCCGTGATTTCTACTTCTCGGTACGCATAGCAGTTGTAGACTTGTAGCTTTGGAAAATTGTTTTTGAGCTCTCATGGAACCGTTCTAGAGACTTACTAGAACACACAACACATGGGCCTGTGTTAAATAGAGTAGAGTAATTAATTACTACTAGTACTGGTGTATAATAGGAGTAATTTATTTATGGTAGTAATCCAACATTTAGTAGAGTATAAAGTAGTGGGTCGAAATTGGGAAAAGGGCGGGGTTCAAAGTTCAAACAAGTACTACTATTATACTCCCTTTTTAAAAGATGAAAGTATTATCGTTTGAATAGTAAACATTATTTATTGAGTAACTTTCATTCGAATTTTTAACATAGTTACATAAGATAAAATATAGTTAAGTGAGATCTTGTTAGATTTGTCTAATTACATAGTTCTATAATATTAAAATTTTGTAATTTTTATTTTATAAAAATTAAAATAAGAAATGTTAAAATGTTTTGAATGATAACGGCGGCCAATCAGGATTCAGGCATACTGAGGCCCCACTGGGCCCTCCATATTTTCAATTATTCTTTTTTAAAAATCTGCAAGCTCCAGTCGGTCCAATTATTATATTCACATTTCAGAGTAAAGATTCCAGAGATCTAGAATTTAAAATACAGTAACTAATTAAAATGTTAATAAAATCAATAATTAGCTTAGATTTTCAGCAATACTAGTATGTTTATTCTATAATAGAAACAGGATCAGGATATCGTCAATTTCGTCACATCGCAATCCAAAAAAGAAAAATACAGTAAGTAAAAGTAATAAGTAAAGAAAATAGTAATAATAGTAAAAAAATAAAATTAAAAAAAAAGGAAATGAAACATGGAATTGAAAAAAGGTTTAGATAATATCGTTGGCAGAGAGAGGGGTCTCTGGGGCTCTCGCATCATAGATCGCTCTGCCTTTCCGCTTTCCAATTCGGTATTGACTTGTGCCAAACAGAATACTAGAATCGCACAACAGGGGACAACACAGCACCGCCCACCCGCCGCCGCCGCCAAATCGATATGGATCCGGACGCTGTCGCTAAGGCCTTCGTAGAGCATTACTACTCAACCTTTGATGCCAATCGGGCCGGCCTCGCCGGTCTCTATCAAGACGCCTCCATGCTCACCTTCGAAGGCCAGAAAATCCTCGGATCCCAAAACATCGTCGCCAAGCTCACCAGTTTGCCCTTCCAGCAGTGCCAGCATCACATCACCACCGTTGATTCCCAGCCATCGGGCCCCGCCGGTGGGATGCTTGTTTTTGTCTCCGGCAATCTCCAGCTTGCGGGCGAACAGCACGCCCTCAAGTTCAGTCAGGTATACTTACTCTTTGTTTGATTTCGGATACAGATGCAATACAAGATTTAATACTGGTATGATCGTTGCCCTATTTTTGATTTGTTTCACGAATTAGGGTTTTGTGCTCGATTAATTTGGTGTTGGTTTGGTGGACCTGGATTTGTTACTATTGATTTTGAATTCTTATGGTAAAAACAATGCAATTTTTGTATGGATGGTGGACCTCGAGTAATTGCATTTCTTATACATGTAACATGATAATACTTTTTCTTCGCCAGTGCATATACGTCTTTCTCTTCTGGAAAGGAGGATATGGTGGTGTTATTGTTAATTGTTAATGTATCACCATGATCCACACTGCACGCTACATAAAACTTCAAGTGACTTTTAAAGTTGGGAGATTGGTTATTCAGCATTCCCTTAATTCCATGACCTTTATGGCTGGATGTTGTCGTCGTTGATTTTGTTAGTCTCTGCATATATGAAATATGATTGTCATGGTTTAGAGAGATGCATTTTATAGCTCATAGTCGATATTTTTGAAACTGAATGATATCTGTAAATTTTTGTTGGGAGTAATACTCAATAATATCAGAGACAGTTATTTAGATTCCAGTGTTGGTTTCTTCCCTTTCTACAAGTATGTTTTAGAAATATGCATGATTTTTATTAAGTTCATTGTCATATAATTCCCTTTTGTAATGACATTGGTGACCAGTTCTCAACCGCTTCTAAGAATTTGACTTTTGCTTAATATGGGAAGGTAGACTTGATAATGGCATTCGAGTCTTTAATAGGTTTGCACTTTAATATTATATATTTCTTGTACTCTGAAAATTAAATTGTGAAGAAGTCTCTATGTGACCATTTTGTGATCCAGTAACGTTAGAATTGTGGTGTTCCAGCTCCACCATTTTGTATTTTGAAATGTTTTAATTGTTTAGCTTTAACCTGAAGTTTGAGTGGTTAATGAAGGACTTTATGTAGATGTTATTATCCTTCCCTGTGTATTGGTGGAAGTATTTCGTTGCTTTGTCCTATTGTCAAGTTGAAATGTAATACTCTGAAGCAACATTCTTCTTAAAATGTGAAACTCACGCAGAAATATCATGATATTTGGATAACATGTAACCCATCATATGAATCCCGTTAAAATGTGGGCCACTATGAAGTGGTATTTGCGTACATGATGAACATCAACTCACATATATGCAATTAGGCATAGCATAGCCCATCATATGAAAGTACAATTTATTTATTTATTTTTAAAGGGAAATATGGTTCGTTCTACTGTATTGTCTAGCTTGTTGGTGTTATCAATGTAGTCATTTGATGACGAGTACCGACTTCACTTTTAAATTACAAGCATTGTTCTAAGCAGGTGTTATAGTACAGTGGCATACACTATGTGCCGAGCATACCCTGCCAAGTCTTGTGGCACCTGGCATGCAAATCTACCCTACTGTGGGTGGTATTTTTGGAAGGTGGAGGTGAATAAACAAATGTGCTTGTTTTGAACTTGGAACCATTTGTGTAGAACCGCATACAGATGGTGTTTATATTAGTTGAGTTTTGTTTTGTCGGTAGTCAAAGTAGTTTTGTTTTCATTTTGCTTCAAAATCTTTCCTAGCTAGGTCCTGCACTTGCCAATCGCCATAGTTGCCTTTGCACAAGATTAGAATATGCTGGATTGTCATGGTTTGAGATATAGTTATTCTGGAGGTTAGGTTGTCATGATAATGACCTTGGGATAGATGGTTAATGAGTGAGTTGTAGTTTCAGGCTCATTTTGCATATGGAGTGTGATTTGCTTCTTCTAGCTTTGTCACCCTCTTAGTTGATACCCATGTTTGATTTTTTGTGATTATAACTGGGATTGTCATCTGACCTTAGCTTTTGTGTTTTCTTTTTGGTGCACAGATGTTCCATTTGATGCCGACACCCCAAGGAAGCTACTATGTATTCAACGACATTTTCCGTTTAAACTATGCGTGATTTAGCAAGTGATGGGGTTGCTGGGTTGAAACACTCTACCTTACCATGGAACTCTGTATTCCAAAGTTACTTCCCATTAAGGATTTGATTACATATGTTGGCTGTTGCTACCTTGTGCGAGCTATGAGACCATTTCCCACCCAAAGTTGATTCTTTGAAAGGATTGTCTTGTACTACCAAATTTTCGTTTTCTGTTATATACTCTTATGTTGCGGACACTGAATGGTTTGTTCTGAATTCTAAATGCATCAATCATCCCTTTATCTGGGCCTTTTTTTTTTTTTTTTTGTTATTCTGAACCTCCATTTGCACTTGGACTCAATGATATACCTAGTAATAGTATAAATTCAAATTGGGAACAAAATTTGAGTAGTCCATAAGATAATAAGTATTGGGGCAATGGGGGCGGCGTGGGGCATTTGCAAAAGAATCAGGACAAGAGAATTTCGATTTTCCAAGCAACCAAATCTCAAATCTCACGTGGGTTTCGTACATAAAATAAAATAGTGATGGTTGTTAGTATTATTACCCAAGCAACGAACCATAATAATGTGTGATGTGAATCTGAAATAGCTTCATTGGGTGAACGATGGGGGGGCATCACTTTTCCATTTATTTCCAAATTTCAATCCCTTCCCTTCTCTATAACCTACTATATGACCTAATTAATCCTTCTCTTCTTCTCTTGGCTGATGATGTCTTTATATAGATAAGTTTCCATTTCCTTTGGCATCCACTACCATTATTGCCAGTTGCCAGAATAGCATCCATCCATCCATTCATCTCTTGACGACAAGGAAAGATGTCGGATTGGGGGCCGGTGTTCGTGGCGGTGATGCTGTTTGTTCTGCTCACTCCGGGGGTGCTCATTCAAGTACCTGGCCACAGCCGATTCGTGGAGTTTGGCAACTTCCAGACCAGTGGGATTTCCATTCTTATTCACGCCATCCTCTATTTTGCACTCATCTGTATTTTCCTGTTAGCAATCGGTGTGCATATGTACTTGGGCTGACCCGGCCGGCCAGATTACTCTCTTGTCTTCATTTCTGTTTCCCTTTTGTACTATTCTAACATTCATCAACATTGTTGTGAGTTTTATGTTTGTTGATTGATTTTCTTCAATATATATATGTTCTGCAAATTAGGCCTTTGTCGGTGGGAAAGAAAACTAAGCCTTTTTTCTGATATGCAAAAAGCAGTATATACATATATAATACATACGTGGATGATTCATACTACTTATTAGTACATTACAGATCGAGTTGTATGTATATGGAAGAGATGTTGATCAATACCAATTCAAAATTCATGAAGAAAGCCTCCATACATTTGAAATTGAATAACAATCTCAATTCTCAACCAACAAATCGATTACCAGCTAGTTGTGGGCCTGCTGAATTTTGGACGCTCCTGCTGCAATTGTTTTTTGTTTTATTGGACATAAGTTACAATGTAATGTTCTAATACAGCTGTCACTTTTAATAATGTTAATAATCTCGACTTCATACTTTGGAACAAAAGAAAGTCGATTTCATTTGCTATTTTAATAATGGGAAATGCACACCGATTTTCATAATGCTAATAATAATTGCTCTCGCCAAATCTCGACTCTGTGTGTGTGTGGTGTGTAACAGTAAAATAATCTTCGGGAAATCAAATGTGCTGTGGAGTGTGCACATGAATCAAATACTACTACGCAATTCATCAAACATGTTGCGGACATCAAATCCCAACTGAATAAGATTCCTATCAAGCCTTACAAGTAAATGGGCCTTCTCTGTCTGTATTCCAAAACGCAATTACTATGGACCCAATCCTCCAAACCTTCTGGTTGGATCAAGCCTCATATGGAAAAACATAACGATTCCAATTATTACTCCCTCCTCCGTCCTATTTTGCCGCTTGTTAAAAATTAAAGGGAAAAAGAAAAGGCTTTGGGGCTTGGGCGCTGCTCACAGAAATAGAGGAAATGATGCCAAATTCCCCAAAAAAATTGCTACTGTACTGTCCTTTTCCATAGGCATTGAATGACTTTCCGGTTTCCTCAATCTGTTGCCGACTCTGAACGGGATAAAGACTTTCTTTTTACTATGTACTTTCACAGATTCCCTTTACTCACCTTTCTCAAATTCTAGCTCTTTCTTTCTTGCTTGCTTGCTTTTCGCCCAGCAGCTACTGCAGTCCGCAAGCA
Organism: Hygrophila difformis; assembly: GCA_030278955.1. Classification (NCBI taxonomy): domain Eukaryota; kingdom Viridiplantae; phylum Streptophyta; class Magnoliopsida; order Lamiales; family Acanthaceae; genus Hygrophila; species Hygrophila difformis. The sequence goes on from JAOANR010000011.1 coordinate 50,434,386, forward strand.
GGAAGCGATTTACTTTCTCAATTTCTCATCACACACAGAGCCCAGAGGGATGGCGGATTGGGGGCCGGTGCTTGTCGGAGTTGTACTGTTCATACTGCTGCAGCCAGGGCTGCTATTTCAGATCCCTGGGAACAACAGGCAGGTCGAATTTGGGAGTATGAAGACCAATGGCAAGGCAATCGCGGTGCACACGCTCATCTTCTTTGCTCTCTATGCTATTCTAATTCTGGCTGTCCATATTCACATCTACACTGGCTGAACTGAGTGTCTGAATCCCATCTTCTCTTACCTTTCTTGCGGCGGAGATAGAGATCTGTGTGCGTTGTGTTACTATTGATTTATTTTCTGGGTTCCATTCTCACTCTTGGATCAAACTCTTGTTTTGTACTTTTGTGGGTTCGTTAATTATGTTAATTTAACTTTGTGTTGTGCCTCTCCTTTTCCTGTTCCTTAACTTTTCCGGGCAATTATTGCTTTGATAATTTGTGTGGTCTGTAAATTGATTGTTTATTTAATGGCTGATGTTGCAAAGGAAATGAGCACGCACAGACGGATATGTTAGTTCAAAGGAAAGATCTTTTGTAGGAGTAGCTTTTAATAAAGGAAGCTTCACTTTCATCATCTTTGTTGGGGCGTCTGATCCAACAATTCAATCAATACATTCAGTACATGGTTCTAGCTTTTAAAGGATTTTGCATTTCATTGCGGAGTTGGGGAAATTTTCTCTGATTGTTAGTTTCTATTGGATCAACATAGGAGTTTATTTATGAATTTTGGAAGCTTTCCCTTGCAACATGAAGTTTGCTTTAAAGAAATCAGTGCCATCTGAATGTATTTTGAAACCTTAAATATAAACCCCAAAAGATCATTTCTTGTTTGCTGAAGATTTGTTCCGGAAAGGCAGGCGCAATGATTGAGGGATGCCTTCGAGGAACCAAACCAAAATCTTAACTAATTTCAATGTTTGTTTTGAATCAAAACACAAGACTTGAGTGCAAATGTAGTGTACTGAATACAATCCATCCCTTTATCCTTGTTTTTTCTATTTTCATCTTGTAATTAATAAAAACAAGAATTCAAAGTGGTGACTTTAGTGAACAACACAACACACTGCATTTGTATATTAGAGAATAACTAAAAGATGTCTTTCACAAGAAGCTAAGAACTAAACCCGAATAAAATGGCTCAGGCCCTCTTTTTCCTCCGAAAAAAGAAGCAGCTAAGAACAACCCCGAAATCAGAGTAAGTGTTATGTAACAGAACAGATTAGAAGAGAACTTTGGAGTAACTTAACTGTAATGTTGCACAGGCAAATTTACCCAGCATGTATATGAATTCCAATGGCAACAATCAAGATGGTGTAGATACAAAAGTACAAAATTGCATGAACCAAGATGGAGATGCCACTCGTGTACATGTTCCCAAATTCCATGACCCTTGTCCTTGCCGGCAACTGGAACAGCAACCCGGGTGACAGGAGGATGAACATCACCACCGCAACCACCACCGGCCCCCAATCAACACTCATTCTTCCGCTTCTGTAAGTCCTCCCTCTATATGTAGAGGTTGATTTGTAACAATCCTCCTTGCTGTAAACTATAGAGAAAATATAGATGTGTGTGTGTGTGTGGTTCTGCTTTGGCAATCTGTGCGTGGTTTGATGCTTGGGTATGTAATGACTCTGTTTCCACAAATAAGTAGGGGAAGGAAGAGATGATTGGTGTTTCTTAATGAAGAAGGTGTGTGTGAAATGAAGTGTAATACTGGTGATGCTAAGCTTGATATGTGGAAAAGTTGGAGGGGTCAGGGGTGGGATTCAAAAGGAGGGAAAGTATATATTAGTATGATGGTGGTAATGGGATTGCTTTTATTTCGGGTAGACAGACACAGACAACTTTTATTGCATAAGCTTCCAATTCATGTAAAGCATATATATATATATATATATATATATATATATATATATATATATATGATCACCCCTTTTTTCGGCCATTGCTTTCCTTTATATAAATATATGGTTGTGGTCTGGTGGAAGCTTATCAAGATCAAAGTTGTCATATGTGTAATGACGAATGAATAATGGGATTTGATAAAGAGATTTAGGGAAAGGCAGGTTGTGGCTCAAGGAAAGAAGTCTCAACTTTGAAGCTTCCAGGTTCGGTCTTTTTAGGAATGCCTTGCTTGCTCGCTTGGTTTTTCACATTGCACGTGGCAATGTGATTTAAGCAAATAACAGTATGAATTAAGTATAATACAGTAGACGAATTTGTGAAAAAGTGGGGGTGTTACTAATTTGATAAACGAATTCAAGTGATATTCTTGCAGGCAGAGAAACCGTTGACTGCGCTGGTCCCTGCAGAAACTAATACTATGGGCTTACCCCACACTAACGAGCCTATCAGACATCCGGCCCAACTCTAAGCCCAATAATAGGATGGATGGGCCCAGAGCAAATTCTTCGGTAAATTAGGGCTTGCACCCTTTTTAAAAATCTTTCCATTTTTTTAGGCCCCATTTCAATTTTATTACACTTTGCACCCCATCACATGTTTGACTTGGTTTACCACGTTATTTGTATATGTCTTACCTAGATACTATATGATATTTACCAGGTTAATGATATGTGGTTTACCATTGTATTAGTGTGTGTTTTACCATAGCTATCATATATTAATACTTACCAAGTTACTGGTACGTGATTTACCACAGATACCATATGATATTTACCAAGTTTTTGTTATGTAGTTTACCACAAATATCTTATGGTATTTACCAAGTTATTCCACATATACCATATGGTATTTACCAAGTCTTTGTATGTGTGCTTTACCATAAATATCTTATGGTGTTTACCAGGTTATTTGTATGCGTTTTACCACAAATATCTTATCATGTTTACCAAGTTATTCCACATATACTATATGTGTTTTACCAAGTTTTTAGTATGTGCTTTACCACAATTATCTTATGGTGTTTACCAAGTTATTGATATGTGCTTTACCAAGTTCTTGGTATTTGATTTACCAAGTTATTACATAGGGCCTAAAACACAATATTTGAAATGAAGGGGCTTTGACTCTTATAATATTTTGTCCATGGGTACCGGGCCCTAGTTTTCCCCAAATTCTTTGGTTATTCTTGGATGGAACGGCCCATATTACACACCTGGTGTTGAGATATTTCGGAATTCGGGCAAGTGTAAGTGTGCAACTGATAATGATTTTTAACTCATGTCCATTTAAGAGTCTTCATAGCATACATCACAATAAAATATATTGTATTACATAAAAATATATCTTCCATTACACAAAACACATCGTTTCATACATCACACAATACACCTCTCTCTCACATCACATAGTCTCTACCCAATGTTAGTATCTGACTGAGTTACGTGCCATGTTTCATCATGTGTGATAAGATTTCCCAGCAGCCAGCAGAGTCGGATTCCTAAAGATTGTTTATATGATATAGGGGATGTTTGGGAGTAAGCAGATCCACTAGCAGATAGCAGATTCGGAGAGAGAACTGTGAGACAATATGCTCTTTCAATCCGCTATCCGCTAACCAATATACCAACATCCAAACATCCTCATACTCCGCGAATTTGCATTTTTCTTGTAGTGCGCATACACCCAGATGGGGTGATGATTGAGTGCATATCTCTGCATATGTAGACTTAGCAACTTGGATGAGATGTTGATGTTTCCTCTCGACTCTCCCATTTTGTTGAGGGGTATAGACACAAGAGGTTTGATATATGATTCCAAGAGTTTGAAAAAGGGTTTGGCATTTATGATTACAAAATTCCGACCCATTATTAGTTCTCACAACCTTCACAACCCCACTATATTGATTTTTGACATGAGCTAAGAACTGAGATAGGAGTGTAGGTGTGTCAGATTTATGATTGAGTAGGTATATCCAAGTTGCTCTAGATGAATCATCAACAATGGTCAGCATATATCTGGAATTAGTTCTATCACAAGGTGTAAATGGACCCCATAAATCACAATGTATGAGCTCAAAGGGCAAGGAGGCATGAGAGGTACTGTGAGGGAAAGGAAGTCTATGGATTTTAGAAGTAAAGCATATATCACATGGTAAAGAAGAACCTTTATTAGATAGCAATCCCATATGGGAAAGTACGGTAGATGAAGGGTGTCCCAACTTATTGTTCCAAATCACATCAGACTTAGAGGAATCAATGGAAACAGAACTAATAGCATATGATGATAAATTCTTACTTGAGCTACCCTTAATTATGTAGAGATTATTAATCAGAGGTGCTTTTAGTAAACATCTTATAGTGTTCAGGTCCTGCACAATGCAAGTGAATGGATCAAACATAAAAGAACAGTATAGATCTTGTGCCAAACGACCTATGGATATCAGATTTAAGACTACCCCGGGCACATAGAAGACATTTGGAACCAAGAAATTATCACTGATTCTAATGGAACCAATATGTGGAGGTTTTAGTAGAGCCATCTGGCAGAATTAGAGTTTGAAGGGATTCAAAAGGCTGAGGATCAATGAGGTAGGAATATTTTGAGCATAAGTGATAACTAGCTCCCGAATCTAATAGCCAACAATCACTCAAAAAATATGAATCAAGAGGAAGAGAGCTACCTGCCATGTGGAAAGCTCCTCCAACAAACTCCACTGGATTGTTTATGACAGCTCCCTGAGTCCTTCCCAGCTTCTCAATCAGCTCTTCAATCTTTGAGAGTCTCAATTCAACTGGATTTAGATCAGGTACAACCCCTCCTTTAGATTGAGCAGTAGGATCAATAGTGACTGCAGCAACAGGACCAGCTGGAGGCTTTCCCTTTCCTTTGTCAGTAAGTGTCCTGTACCAATCAGGTACTATCCCAGTAAGCTGGAAGCAATTAGCCTTGACATGTCCCTTCTTCTTACAATGATCACATGTTGTATTCTTGTTGGCAAGTTGGAAGCACTTCTCTTTAGTGTGACCTGTCTTTCTGCAGTATGAGCAAGTAACAGCTCCACGCCTATCATTGGGAGTTTTATCCACAACAGCTAGAGTAAATCCAGTGGATCAGAACCAGTAGTAGCAAAATCAACAGCACCTTTCTGAGTTTCAACCTGGCATACCATTCCAAATGCTTTACAGACCGAAGGTAAGGGATCCATCAGTAATATTTGGTTAGATACATGAGTTAGTCATCATTAAGTCCCATAAGGAACTGAACTAACAGATCGTACTCATCTGACTCCATCAACGCCTTGAGTGTTTCAGCATTGCACGACTTAGGGAACGGTTTGAGAGCTCTCAAATCATGCCATTGAATTTTTAGATCGCTATAGTAGTTGGTTACAGACCTACTTCCCTGAGTTAGTGCAGCTAATTTCCTCCTAAGTAGAATAACTTTTGGTCCACTAGTCTGTCCATAACACTCTTCCAACTCACGCCATAGTTCATATGCAGTTTCAGTATAGACGAATTGACGAGATATATCAGGTATCAATGAATTACGCAACCAGGTAAGCACAAGGCAATCGACTTGAATCCACAACTCATACAAAGGATCATCAGAAGACGGAATTGAAAAGGCACCGTAGATGAATTTTTCCTTAGCCTTAATCCTGAGCGAGCTCCGAGCAGCTACACGCCAGGTAGTCCAATTTGATCCATCGAATTGCACCGGAGTCAGTTGGAGGTGAGGTTGATCAGCTGAAGTGATGTACAGCTCCTTGCACACCGTAGGTTCAGATCCTTTGCCTCTAGCTGAATCCGAGGGTTCAGTTTCCTTGCTAACCGTGGAATCCGAGATATCAGGAGTGAGCGACATAGCAAATCAATTGGAAAAATCAATTGAATCACTAGATTCGAACGAAAACGAAGAGCACCAAGAACGGTTATTGCTCTGATACCATGAAGAAATCAGAGGTAAATAAATGTTGAGCTTTATTTGAACAGATGAAAAATGAAGTAATCGTCTGATACAAGAGGTAGAGCTCAACTATAAATACTAGGAAGCCCAATAGCAAAACCAAATCATTCAATAAAATGTAAAAAGGCCCAATAAGGGAAAAAGGCCCAATATCATCCTATTCCAGCAATGCATTATATTGATCTCGATCAGCTAAGTGATGAGCTCGATCTTCAGTCATGGAGGCAGCAACAAGTTGTTTATGTTTATCCTCAATACCTGTATGTGATATGAGAGGGTTCATATGATGGAAGAATGTTGCATGTGTGTGTGATGAGAGATGTTTTATGTGATGAAATAATATGTGATTGGATAGAAATGTTTATGTGTGCGCTTGTGCAGTCTATCTATTGGGTCGTACCGTAATCGGATTGTTGGGATGAAAATCTAGCTTTATAGATTTTTGTGTTATGCGATATATATATATATATATTTAATATTTGTACATGTATATTCTCAAAGGGTTTGTAATTGTGTATTAATTAGCTGACAAGGAAATTAGTATTTTAGTTAATAGTTAGCTGCACTAAAATTGAATCCAAATGAAAAGATCTATATATAATTCTGCCAAATTAGAAATACACATACGTAAAACGTATTAATACTGTTAATATACTATGTGTTAATAGTGATTAGTAGTAGTAATGGAATGGATTGGTTCCATTAATAAACTTCCGTGGGGACAATAACAAGAGCGATTACAATACCTCCGGACTGCACTGCAGGCTCCAGGCCAGTTTCAAACCAGATACCAAGATATAGTATGTAATTCATATATGCAGCATGTAGCTCTCTCATCAAGTTGATCAGGTCTTGAATTGGTTTTAAATTTCAACACTATGACTAGTAGCAGCATATATATATATATATGAAGGTAGGGAGGTCGATCTGTATATTGAGGGATGAATAATAATTATTGGAGTATATATATATTACTAGTAATTAGTAACATACTAGTACTACTACGTATACTATATGATTAAGCGGATCGAAACCTTTCTTGTACAAGAGTGATATACTTGGCAGCTTTTGCATCCACTGCCTCATCGTCGTCGTCTTCGGCGGTGTCCCCATTATTAATCCCATAATAATGATGATGATAGTGGTTCTTCCTATCGGCGGCGGGGGGCATCACAAGCGCCGCCACTTTCTGTGGATATACCTGCAGCAGCTGCTGCTGCTGATGATGATCCTGATTATTATTATTATTATTGTGCTGCTGCTGCTGCTGGATGATGATGGCCGGCGAGGGTGAGGGCGAGGGCGATGCTCCCTTTCCTGCATAGTTATTAGGAGTTGGTGCAGCTCCTGCAAGGGCACTAGCAGTGATGGTGGTCTTGGAATGAGTAGGAGGAGGAGGAGGGTAAATTGGGCCACTGCCATCCACGGCGGGGCTGGGGCTGGGGCTGGGGCTGCCTTGTATGGAAGGGGGCTTCGTATTAATAGTGTTACTGCCACCACGCTGCTGCTGGTGGTGGTGGTGGTGGTGGTGGTGGTGGATGGAAGGCTTATTATTATTAGACTTGTTATGGTAAAAAGACATGAGCAATTTGGAGGACCTAGTAGTAGTGGGAAATAAGCTGCTGGTCTTGATCATCATCAAGCGCTTGCTGCTACGATTGTTAATGTTGTTGTTGCTCATCGTCTCCATTAACAGTGCAGGTGCAAGTAGTAGTGGTATTTGGTAATTGGTAATTGGTTTGTAAGAGGAATTAAGACACAGCAGAATGAATAGGTAGGTAGGTAGGTAGTATGAGATATTAGATAGATTGATGAAGAATGGTTTGTTTAATTTGTTGCAGTAGGATATATCGTAGAAATTGCAAGACGATGGATTGTGAGTATATATATAGGAGAGTAGTAGTACGTGTATTTATATTTACGCACTTAACACTCTACATATGCGCGCACACAATTAAGTACGGTTAGGGGATGAGGACTTAGCCCAAGTGGTTAAGTCCCTTAACCTCCAAAAGAAGGTTAGAGGTTCGATTCCCACCGGCTCCCTATCCCTCCCTTTTATTTCCATTGTATGATATGGACTCCCACCACCCTTTACATGCCTTCAATGGCTCCTAAAAAAATAAATAAATTAAGTACTACTAGCAAGTTGCAATAATTAATTAATTAATTTAGTGAAAAAAGTGAGAGGAGACTTCTTGCTTTCCAGGCAACTCATCATACTATACTACTATCATCAATGATCTATCAATTCATGGACCAATAAATTATTTATCTAGTATTACTACGTACTACTATACAATAAGGATAAGATAGGAGTATAATTAATTAATTAATTATTTAATTAGTTTGGTGTAATAATACACTACTACTACTGCTGCTGCTGCTGCAGCAATTAGCGGACAAAAGGGAGAGTAGAGACTACTGACTAGAGACGTACCAGCTGCAGAGAGATATTTTGAAGTACTAAGTACGTAACACAGCTGCTGGTACTTTAGCTTTTAAAAAATAAAAGGTAGGTACCACCTGCACACTACTACACTACACCTGAGGTCGCTCTTCTTCCCAGATTCCCAAATAGACAACACATACATACATACATACATACATACACTGATGATCCATCAGATACACATTTATATACATATTCACTGACTGTTAATTGCTCTGCACTGATGATGATATTCTATTATTGAATTACTACTGATCAATCATAATCTGATGAGCTGGATCCAATTTATTAGTATATGCATGCATGCAGCATGATTATTGATGTTATTGGGTAGTATATAGTAGGGGTAATGTAACTTTAATACCCATCTTATCATCTTTATTCAAGATTCCTACCTCCTTTAAAACTTATCCCTTTTTACTACCTACTCCCTCCGTCCCATTTAACTTGTCTTGTTTCACTTTTGCACACAATCCAATGCACTTTTTCAACTGTTAATATCTCAAAACATGTTCAATGAAAAATTATGCAAAATATATATTATAAAACTACATGACCATACGATTCTAATAAGACCCAACTTGACTATTTTTCTCTAAATATATACTTGAAATAAAGTCGAGTCAAAGCTGAATAATGAACAGTGTAAAAAAGTCAAACAGGACAAGTGTGGTGGGACGGAGGGAGTAGTATTTTATTAATGACAATTTTATCCTTCATATATAGTGATCCTGCATAGTGTAAATTCTGGTATTTAAGAAGTAAAGACTGGTGTTTATCAAGTAAAGACTGGTGTTTATCTAAAGTGACTACTGTGTTTGTTCTACAGTTTCAGAGTATTATTATTATTATTAAGCTGTTTATTTATGATCTTTTTCAAAGAACGTAATTAATCAAAATATATGCCATGATCATTCACAGTATTTATCATTCAAAGTAAAATTTCTGGGTCTACCTCGCTTCCGTAGTATAAGTTTTGTGGTTGAAACTTCTGATTGAGTCTTTCAACGAGTAACCTTCTTTCCTCGTCTGCTTTCCTTCTTTCAGGCCTCCTGCCTTACTCCGGTATGCACGACCTCTCGGAAATCACTGTATCGATGACATGACTCTCACAATATGTTTCACTCACTCACATATATTTAGAATTTTGGTAGACTCTTAGAAAAATATACTCGAAGATATTTACTGGAATGATCAGGCTATTGTACTTAGCCGATCATCTTTTATTGAAAGCTTTTAAAATCACTCATAGTTATACATCACACAGAAAGAACTAAAGATTACAAAGAAATGCAAGAGAAAGAAATACTATGGTAGGTATCTTCACTTCTGCATCCTTCGTGAATCGTTCCTCCTTTTATAGATGGAGTCTTGGGGATCATGTGGTTCTGAATTGATTTACGTGGCCTTATCTCCATCCTTCCTTTTTCTTCCATTATTGAGATTCCATAGCTGTCATTTTTCTTCTTTTTAATCCTGCATTATTAGCCGTCCTCTTTGTCTTGTTGTCTAATTATGTCATTGCATACGTCTTGTTGCATTATTTTGTTCTTGTCTTCTTGTTCACTTGCGTCATTGCATACGTCTTGCCGCATTATTCTTTTCTTGGTTCTACATTGGTCCTCTCTGTCGTCACTGCTTACTTCATTTCGTTGTCTCTTTCCGAAGAAATGTTCTTGTTTTCAGGCTTGTGGTGGATTTCTCTACTGCTTTCTTCCAGATACTCTTGACTTCTTCTGAACATTCAAAATTGTATGTGTCAAATTTCTGAATTAGTCCTGCTAAATTTCCTGATTTGAATCCTGGAGTGTTCAATTGTTCGACCATTACGATTTCTTCATTTCCGAAAAAGATTCCTGCGCCTTGGTTGTATAATCTTTTCATCTGTTCATGGACAGCACGTATTCCCATTGCTCTTTTGAAGTGGATGTATTTGTCATTAAAGATTTCTGTTTTGGGGGTTCCATAGTCTTGGGGATAACTTTCTGGTTTAGTGATTTCTTCTGCAATAGCAAGATGGTAGGAAGAGTGTTTGACTTCTGGACTGATAGAAAATATTTTCAGTTTCTGGGTTTTTGGTCTAATGTTTAGGCCTTCAAGTAATACAGGTAATTTGGATATTTCGGTTCGTAAAGGGGATAGGAAAATAGTTCTGATAAAGCCGAATTTGAAACAGTTCGAAACAAAGTTCGGGTCGCAGCCTGGTAAAATAGTTACTTGTGGATGTAGAGATTTGGTGAATTCAGTGTAGAAAGATGTTTCTTGTCTGGGTAAAGAGTATATGTAGCTGCTCAGGGTATGGTATTCTGCTAAAAAGTTTCTTGTTTCAGGGCTAATGGGTGTTGGTTGAGGAATATTGTCGCAAAAATACTTCTTAGTTTCTGCAATGTTTTTCGACGAGGTCGAAGGTCTTGCGTCCCCAGATTGTTTTGCTTGTTTGTCCTCTTTTGGAACAGGATTAGCTTTCCCTTCCTGGTTTGAAACACCAGTATTTAGTTCTTCAGGGGTATAAAAGTATTCTTCCATAGTAGTTAGTAATCCCTGCAAACATTTGTTACATTCATATATATCGTCATTGATAGTCTTATGTTCGTCCATAAAGCTCCCAACAATCAATTGTTGTAGTTTTAATTGTCTGTCCATAGTCGACTGGAGTAGTTTTTGTAGTCGATCTATTTCATTGTAAATGTGGTCAGTCAGACCAGCATCATCCCATTGTTCATTGTTCTCCATATTCAGGGTTCCTGCTCAAAAAATCAGCTAGATAATTTTCAGTCCCTTTAATATATTCAACAGTAAAGTCGTACATTGACAAAAAAGTCTGATATCTTATTATTCTTCTATATTGGGGTTTATTTGGAACTTTATTATAAATTAAAGGTTTTACTTGTGTATTGTCAGTTAATACTTTAAACTTTCTACTTAATAACCAAAATGAAAATTTATCTATCGATTTAATTACTGCAAGTAATTCTTTTTCATTTGTACTATAGTTTATGGCTGCTCCTTGTAATGTTCCGGATGCATATCTACAAATTTCACCGGTATCGGTTTTTAGTAATCCTGCCCAATGGTAGTCTGAGCTATCGGTTTGTACTATTAAATTATCTTTTTCGTCGGGTAATCTTAACGGTGGTAATTTGGAGCATTCTTCTTTCAATTGTTTGACAATTTCAGTATGTTGATCATTCCATCCTATTTTATTATTTTTTCTGATTAATTTTCTTAGATCATTTGTCTTTTTTGCTAAATTTGAAATAAATCCTTCTGCATAATTTAGAATTCCAAGAAATCTTTGTATGTTTAATTTATTCCTAAGTTCATCAGGCATTTTAACAAGTTTTGTACTTATGTGTGGTTGCATTTTAATTCCAAGTTTATTTAATATTAGACCCAAAAATTCTATTTCATCTTTGAATATTTCTGCTTTCTTTTCTGATAAAATTAATCCATGATCTTTACAAAGTTTTGCAAATATATCTAAATGTTTTTTATGTTCTTCTATTGTGTTTGAGGCTATTAGTATATCATCTACGTATACAAATATAAAGTTACTAAATTTTTTAAATGTTTTATCCATTTTTCTTTGAAATATTTGCGGTCCATTTTTTATTCCAAACGGCATAACCTTCCATTCATAGTGTCCTTGTGGTGTACTAAAGGCTGTGTATTTTATACTTTCTGGATGCATTTTAATTTGCCAAAATCCATTTTTACAATCAAATTTTGAATAGATAGATCTTCCTCTAGCTAATCCTATTAGATTTTCTTTGTTAGGTAGAAAATACCCATCAAATATCATGTTTTTGTTTAGTTCCTTATAGTTTATTACTAACCTTGGTTTCTTTCTTATTTGTTCACTACGATTTCTAACCAAGAAAGCTTGACTATTATGTTCTGCTATAGATTCTTGAATAAGATCTAATTCTAACAATTCATTTATTTGTTTTCGAAGTTCTTCAATATCTTCTTGATTATGCATCATCGGTTGAGTTCTTATTATTATATCGTCGTTTTTCATTTTTAATTCTGCATATATTTTATTAAGATTCCATTTTTCAATTGGATTTTCTCCATAGTTTTCAGAGATGTATTTTATTGTCTCATGAAGTTCATATTTATCAAAATCTTCTGGCTTTTGAATTAGTACTTGTTTTTTAATTTTGTGAATTTTAAATTTTATGTAATAAGTAATTGGTTGTTTTATAATTTCTCCTTTTTCACCACGTTTCTGAAGCACTCTGTATGGTTTTCTTATTCTCGGAATAGAAATATAGTGGTTACATGCTGATCTAAGTTGAATATTATATCTATCTACTCTAAAGCTTTGAAATAAACTTGTAAAATCTGTCCCTAATAATACATCAATTGTTTTTACTGGGCTAACAAATACTTCTTGTATTGTAAATATTTTATTACCTAATATTATTTGAACATCTTTAGCTATTTTATTAATAATTAGACTATGTCCAGTAGCTCCATGTACTTCTATTGGTCTTTTATTTACTTCCCATTCTTTTATTAAATGTTCTTGTATTAATGTGATTTCTGCTCCTGTATCTAGTATAGCACATGTTGTCAAATTTGTTTGTAGTATAGTTAACTCTAGGTATACTGTTGTTGGAAATCTAATTTCTTTCATATATATGCTTTTCCTATTACGAAGGCTTTTCCATTTTTTGTTTTTCCACTAAAAATTTCTCCTGTTATCGTATATTTGTTTAATGAGTCTAAAAACTCATTTCCTAACAAGACATGATAGGTGCTACTAGATGTTCCTTCTTCTTCTGCTACATAACATTTTACTTCTTCTATTAAGTCTGTACCTAGTTTTATTGGTACTATTACTATTTCATTTACTCTTTTTACTTCTCCTTCAAAAGTAGTATATCTATATTCTGTTCCTATATGCTTTGTTAATCCATTTATACAAGTTTTTCCTATATGATTCTTACCAGCTCCAGTGTCTACTAATATATTTGGTCCTTTTATCCAGTTTTTTTCCATTATAATATTCTATATTAATTCTCCAGGTTTGGGCTTTTTGTTTACTCTTTTCGTATGGGATATCAATACTATGTCTTGGTTGATCAAGTATTAGATTTGTTCTTGGGCTATAATCTATACTTTTTCTGCTACTCATTGTTCTTCCTATATAGGATAATTGTGGTCTCCTATTTTCTAATGGTTTTCCAATCTCTATTGTATTTTTCTTGTCTGCAAGATCAATTATCCAATCATCTTGTAACGTTGGATTATTCAATTCTGGTAATATTAGATCTGCTATTGTGTCTCTACATGCTTCGTGTATTTCTATTGTCTTTTTATCATCATAAGGTTTTAGTCTATTGCTATTTAGGTAGCTGTAAAAAGCACTATAATGTACTGTAAATATTTTACTTTCATTTTTCATTACATCATTCCTATGTACTTTTATGTATAGGGTTAACGTTTCGTCTATATTTTGATCTTGTAAAGATACACAATAGTTTGGGTAACATGTAAATAGTAGTTTTTGGTAAATTAGGTTTCCATTAATAGTTCCTAAATGTGAGTCTTGTGGATTTAATAATCTCGAATCATGTAGGCTTATTGTTACTGGTAAGTCTATTCCACTTCTAAATAAAGATTTTATTAGAATCTTTACTCCTGCTAAATGTACGTATTGTATTTTCTCTGTTTTCTTTCTACTTAATTTTTCTAATCCTTTATTTATTATATCTTTTGTTAAAAGGTGCAGTTTTAGAGTAGTATTAGTGTTACATACATCTACTGTTTTTTCTAGTTCATGATATTCATGAATTACTATATTATTTCTTGAGAATGTTCTTGATAATATATTAAAATTTGTATGCTTGAATCCATGTTTTAGATCTAATCCTTGTATTTTATTAATTTGTTCTGGACTTAAGATAGCTTTTATTGCGTATCCTCTTTGTCCTTCATATTGTTCTACATATTCTATTTCTTTTGTTTCCTCTTGTTCTTCTGTGATTATTTCTTTATCTTTATTCATTTTCTATTTCAGAGAATTTTACTTCATATATCTCATCTCCTGATTCTGGTTCACTTATACTTTCTAGATCTGATTCTATTTCTTTGAATATTTGTTCATCTATAATATCATATTCCATAAATCTTACTTGTTTTTTCTTTGGTTTTGTACAATCACTTGCAAAGTGTCCTATTTCTCCGCAGTTATAACATTTACATGTGGTTGGATTCTTTTTATTTTGTCTTTTATCATTTCTTCTTTTATAATATTTTCTTCCAAATTTTGGCTTAAAGAATTTTTTCTTATTAAAGATTTTAAATCTTTTTCCTTTCTTAAATTTTCTTTTTATTGGTTTAAATTTTTTAAATCTCTTATTTTTTCTATATGATTTGTTTTTTCCCCATTCAAAATTTTCTGCATTTTCTTGACAGCATAAATCAGCAGCTTTATTATATATTTTAGTGTGGTCTAATATTTTTCTTTGGTAACATAACTCAGTTATTACCTGTCTTATTAATCTTATTCGGCTTCCTAAATTATTCGGATAGTCATTTTTATTTTGAATCCATGTTTTCCACATATATTCATCCCATGGTGATGGTAGTTTTGAAAATATAGAGTTCATGGTGTGTTCATTATTTTGTGAGCTTGTATAAGCTGTATAATAGTAACTTTTAAATTGTTCAGAGAATTGATCAAAAAAGCATAAATCTCTTAGTCTTATTTTATTTAATCTTAGTAACGCTTGATCTCGTTCCTCTATTATAGCATTGTTATCTAAGCTCTGTACTCCTAGGAATTCTTCTTGTATGATATTGATAAATTCCTCTATTCCTGTGTTTACATCTTGTCCAAATCCTTGAGTAATTGTATTCATATAAGTTTGTTTTGTATTTGAAGAAATTCCTGCAAGGAATTGTGCCACATTTCCTTGGACTAAATTCCATATTTTTAATGTTTTTGCTCTTGACGTACTTTCTTCTGACATTAAATGTATTCTTATTATCTGTTTCCATTTTTCTAGTTCTAGACTTGGTTGTTTAAGACAATCCAGGTTTAGGAATATTGCATCTCCTGGTCTTACATTTCCTATTCTTGTCTCCTTTAACTCAAAATCTTCATTGTATTTCCAAATTTCTTTTTTAGAGGTTGTTTTTCTTATTGGAAAATTTCTTGAAGGTAAATTTTGTAATCTACTCTGATAATTGTCTACATTTTGTCTATTTGTAGTTTGATCTACTTCCATTGGTATAGTTCCTGTTACACCTTCTCTTGGCAAGGTGGTGCTACTTTCTCCAACTACTTCTGATGATGGTAAATATAATATATGATTGTTCATAAAGACTTTATGTTGTTCTTCCAAATCGCTTTCATTAGTTTCTAATTCTGTTTCTGAAAATGTTCCTGTATATATTGGTTCTAAATTTAGTCGTTCTAAATCACTACTTAATTCATTTATTAAGTCTTCTATACTTGTATTCATTCTGTTTCTTCTTTATCTTCTCTACTTTCTAATTTATCTTCCTTTATTTCTTCGTTTATCTTTTTTAATTTTTCTACTTTTTCTATCAGGATTCTAATTTTGTTTTGTTTGTTTAATTTTTCTATTTCTTTCATCATTACTCTATGATCGAGACTTCCTGGTTCTGGTGTTTTTTCCCATTTCGGTAGTGGGAGTGACTTTTCTAATTCTACTTGCTTTTGTGGAGTTTTAATTATTGTTTTGTCTATGTATCTTTCGATATTGTAGAGTCTTGTATCTAGACTTATCATTAGTTCTTTTATTAGTTCAATTCCATCTTTTATTGTTTCTAAATCTTCTAGATAACTCATCTTCTAATATTTCTTATGTTTCTAATGAAGTCGTTTACTTCATCTATTTCAGTTTCCCTTTCTAATTCTTCTATTTCTATTATTTCTAATTCATTTAAATACCATTCTTTTATTAACTCCGATTCTTCTTTTTCTGGATCTATGTGTTTTTGTACAATTACATATGCTTCTCTTTCATCTATCATTTTAGAAATCTTGAATTTTATTCTTAATAGTTTTTGTTTCATTATTATGGTACTTATATCTTGTGGTTGACTTTCTATCTCATGAATTTTATTAGTCAGTCTTTCTATTGTTTCGTTCTCTAACTTTATTCCTGGCATCTTATTAGTCTTCACTATAATTTGATTCTTGATCTGAAATTTCGGGTGAAGGTGTTCTAGTAAACATGGTGTTGTGTATTATATATCCTGGAAACATTCTGTAAGTTGTAATTTCATTGTTGATTATAGATAATTTGACTTGTGATACTAACTCTTGTTCTTCGTCTCTTTTTGATATAAATTGTATTAAATTACCATTATATTCTTCCGTTTCAATTATATAGTTTCCTATCCAAAGTAATCTTTTTCCTCTATTTCCTAGTCTTATTCCAAATTCTTCATCGTTTTGTAATCTATTTAATCTTCTTCTTCTTCTATCTATGTATGTTTTTCTTTCTTCTATTTGTTGATCCATATTTTCTATTTCTCTTTGACTTATTTCATGATCAGGATTAAATGTGGGTGTTAAAAATCTACGATTATCGTTGCTTCTTATGTCTGTAAGTGGTCTTATTTGTGGTTCTAATCCTCTTATTCTGTTTAGAAATGCTCTTTCAATTCTTGCTTGTATCATCAAGCTCTCGGTGTTATTTTGTGCATATTCATCATTTCTATTTATTATATAGTTTTCAGTATCGAGTGGATTAATCGTACTTAGTGGATAATCTATTTCTTGATTTTCATCTAAAGGATATCTTGCTGTTGGAATATATTCTGGGTATAGTTGTTCTGAAGTATTTAATCTTAATCTTGACATATGATAGTTTAATATATGATCATTATGATTATGGTTACTCATGTCCAAATTAATCGTTCTGGGCTCTGATACCAAATTGTTTTGAGGGTAAAATGTTTATTTGCTTTTTTATAAAAATTGGTGATGTTTGTGGATGTAGTATGGGTTTCCAATTTTATACTTAATCAGAGAAATCATATTCACCGTAATTACTTAAATTTCCTGGATAGTCGTCATCATAGTTTTCACTTTCTGAACCAATTCTAAGGAGAATTATTCTGTCCCAAAAACATTTTTCTTCTGAATAGGGATATACTTTTTGATTATATTCAGTTAAAAATATTAGCATAGTATAAACAATATCATTCCAATTTTCAATTCTTTCTTCCATAGTTTGTAAATATATTCCATATTCATATATTAATGAATTTATTACTTCTTGATCCATTTCTTTATTGAGTAAGTTTTAATTGTTTGCTTGAAAGTTTTATTTTTAGATGTATGGTTTATTAGGTGTTTGATTTGTAAGTTATAATTGGTTGATTGGGGGTTTATTATTTTATTTGTAGTGGGTTTGAAAAGTAAGGGGTATTTTTGGTAGTTAGGTAGTTAAGTTGTAAGTATTTTAGTATAGGGTAGTGAAGTTGTAAGTATTTTTTGAAAGAGGTACTTTTCTTAAATTACACCTATATAGTACTTGTTTATATCTTTGATTAATATACTAATTAATTAGAATGAATTTTTAATGAATACTAGCTACTTCCTAGTAGCTAGATAACAGCTAGCATGCAAATCTGGTGAAGATTTATTATACACGAAATGGTCTCTGTTGACCTGTCAGATGTACCATATAACTTTTTTACCCGCCGCTTTATGGAAGTCAGTTTTTTAACCGAAAAGACCAAAAAGCCTTGGACCGGACGCTTGACTCGGTCCGGACCAAACAAAAAGACCGGACCAAGGCTTTAATTACTAAACATGATTAGAGTGAAGGACTTCGTCCGGACTACCCACTTGGTCCGCACAATAATATAAGCGGACCAAGTTAGGGTTTAGGGTTTATGCGGACCAAGCTAGGGTTTAGGGTTTTTCTGTTTTTTTTTTCAGTTTTTCCTTTTTTTTTCCTTTTCTTTATTTTTTTCTTTTTTTTTTCTTTATTTTTATCTTTTGTTTATTTTAATTTTTTCTTTCTTTTAATTTTTGTTTATTTTAATTTTTCTTTCTTTTAATTTTTTCCCTTATTTTTCCTTTCCCTTATTTTTTTTTTAATTTTTTCCTTTCTTTTCATTTTTTTATCCTTTTTTTCTTTTTTTTTGCTTTTTTTATCATTTTATTTTCATTTATCTTTTGCTTTTTCTTGTAATTTTTTTCTTTTTTCTTCTTTTATTTTTTTATTTTCTTCATTTTCTTCTTGTTAATTTTTCTTTTTTTTTATTTTTTCTTTCATTTTCTTTTTTCCTTATTTTTCCTTTTCTTTCATTTTTTTCCTTTCTTTTCATTTTTTCTCTTTCTTTTCCTTTTGTTTTTTTCGCAAATTTTTTTCTTTTTTCTTCTTTTCTTTTTTTCCTTATTTTTATGTTTTCTTCATTTTCTTCTTGTTTATTTTTTTCTTTCATTTTCTTTTTTCCCTTTTCTCTTCTTTTCTTTTCTCTATCTTTTCTTTTGTTTCCTTATTTTATTTAACTTTTAATTTAGTAGTGAATATTATTGCTTTGTAAATTGATTAGTACAATTAAATAAATTATATTACAAAATTATTATTATAATAGTAAATAAAAAAAACACTTATTATTCCAATTTTGAAACCAGCTTACGGATCCGTTATAATGCATTGCATTGTATAAAAGCCCATCATTGATTACATTTTGGAAATGGAACATATATAATAAGCCTTCTTCACAGCATATCCAGCGAATAAGTCTCTGTCCTAAATGCAATATAATGAAAGAATACATTGCCGAATCCTCATATTCCCCCCACATATTGACGAATGATTCAAAAAAGAAAACACATTTAAAGAACCTGTTGTGCAGCGCAGCTTCTGTTATAAGATGCCGAATCTTTTTATTCTCACGTAGAAGATGCTTCAAACAATACTTCATTTATAGTTGCTTCCGAAGTCTTATTCTAATCGAAAATTAACGGTAGCGGTTGATCACGGAAACTTAACATATTCTCATTCCCAAAAATAGGCATGATATTCATAATGAGCCTACACTTACACAAGCAAACCAGAGTTAATAATAATAATAATAATAATAATAATAATAATAATAATAAATAAATAAATAAATCAATCAATCAATCAATAAATAAAGAAATTGAATTACCTTTGCCGATTTCTCTCATTCCCCATCAAGTTGGAAATTAACCTACAGCTGCAGCTGGATAATAATAATATTAATAATAACAACAATAATAATAATAATAATAATAATAATAATAATAATAATAATAATAATAATACAACAAGATAATAATATAATAATAATAATAATAATAATAATAATAATAATGATAATAATAATAATAATAAAGATAATCAACCTCGTTGTATGGTTGGACACCATGCTTCATTATGTTCCGACTTGCATTTATAAGCAATATTAGTAATTCCCCAGTTATTTATTAAGTATATATTTATAATAATACAAATATTATTAATAGTAATAATAAGTGTATTAATCATAATAAATTAAATAATATTATAAGTAAAAGCATAAGTGTATCAACAAGCGAACGATACCATCTGTAATAATACTAAAAATAATAAAAATAACATTCCGGACCTTCCACGGGGAAACTGTCGACTTTCATATTTCCTCCATCCCAGTCCGTTTGTTTGAGTCGTTGATGGGATCTGCAAATTCGAAACGTCACAAACAGAAAGGAACGATGACCTTCAACATACCGACCTACAGTTAAACATTGAGATATATAAGAATGCCAACAGTGTGAATAATAGTTGCAATAATAATAACAATAATAAACGTAATAAAAATAATAAAATAACCACAACAATAACGTCTTTTGTGATTTAAATGTAAATAGCTTTTTAAATTTAACCTGAAGTTGCATACGGCAGAAGACTGCAGAATTTTCTCATTCTCACGTAGCTGATGCTTCAAGCCTTGAGCTTGTAGCATTGTGCTTCGTGCATGCCCAATGTTCAACTCTTCCGCCTTAAAATAACTGGCCGGAGAGATTGGTGGTATGCCACCATCAAAACATTCATCATGATGTAGTGATGGTGCTTCTGAGTGTTGTCATTACCAATGCCGCCCATGTCCAAATGTTGTATTTCGATAATACCTACAGGAAGTATTAATAACGGCGAATAAATACTTATATATAGAATAAATTATTAAAATAAATTAATAAATTAATAGAATGCAGCAATAAATTATTATAATTTAAATTATTATAATAAATTAAGAGAATAAATTATATATAATTAATATTTAATTTTTTATCAAATTAATAAATTAATAGAATAAATTAGTAAATTAATATAATTTAATTTATAATTTATTATTATACAAACCTGAAATAGAACTTATTATATTTGCAAAGAAATATTAATTAATTACCCAAAGCCATAATTATTATTGTAAAAGTGCAAATTTAACTCTGGTTTAATAATAATTTTGGAAGTTAATATTCCAAAAAAATATAAAAAAGGGGGAAATACGCGGAACAAGCAATGAAAAATTTTTGGAGGAAAAAAATAAACGGACCAAGGGAACGGACCAAGTAGTTAAAGGGGCGGACCAAGAGAAATGTGCGGACCAAGTTTGAAGTAACGGGTAAGGGAATTGGAGGAAAAAAATAAACGGACCAAGGGAACGGACCAAGGAGTTAAAGGGGCGGACCAAGTGAAATGCGTGGACCAAGCATTCCAACCGCCGCGTCAGTGCTTTACTCGGACATTTAAATAAACGGTCTAAGCCATTTAAAGTCCGGACCAAGTGTTAAATGGCCGGACCAAATCGTGGCTTGTAGAAGAAACTGTACGGATACAGTTCTCCCCACTTTCCCTTTCTCTTTCCCATTCCCGCCCACAATTCTTCTCTTCTTTCTCCCCCATTTTTGCAGCGCCATTGAAGGCGGACCAAGCGTCGCCTCTCCGCGGACCAAGCTTTGCCTTTCGTTTTTGATTACAACCTCTCTCCGTTCACCCTTTCTCCGGCCATTTTCTTGAAACTCTTGCGAAAATGGAGGATGCGAATGTGGGAGCCGTTTCAAGCGGAATGGAATTGGTGCCTTTGGATGCTGCGTTCTTCGAAGGCCTGCCGGAAAATGTCCCGCCGGCACCGTCGCCGCCACCGCCAGAAATTCCGGCCCCCGCCGGCCATGACCCAGTCCGGGTAAGTGCACATTTTGGGAAATTCCAATTACTTGCATTTGTGATGCTTTGTTTGGATTTAAATTTGTGCTTCATGTTTGCCAAGTTGGTTAATTTTTAAATGTCTATGCTATTGTGGTATATGATATAACCGTTAGAGTATTTGTTGGATTGTATGCATGAATTGTTGAATCTGCCTATTAATTTTAATTCGTGTCTTAATTATTTGCTCATATGATTTTATGTTGGTATTAGATTTTTGAAATTATGATAAGTGTGATGGGGCACCAATTTTGAATTCTTTAGTGAGATTGTTAAACTTGTCTACTGTAATATATTGCATATATTGAATGTCGAATCTTAGGTAATAGTTTGGTGAATGTGTAGCATTGGTGATGTTGAATAGTAGTAAATGGTACGATATTGGAGTGCTAGTATTCTAACTGGTGAAGTATATTTTGTACGACTTAAATGGTGCGATCTTATTGGAGGTTGCTGTTTATAATAATTTGGAAAAAATAGTTAAATTAATAGGGAGAATAATATATTAAATTATAATAGTAACAATAAATAAATAGAAGATGTAGATTAATAATATGTTGGAACTATACATAATTTATAATATCAAAAGTACTTTTATTTTTTATTTGAAATAATTCTAATTATAATATTAATATTAATACTAATAATAATAGCATTTTGTAATAATGATAATTTATTTTATTAATATATTTGAAATATACATAATTCATAATATCAACATTATTATTATTTTCTAATTTAAAATAATTCTAGTTATAACTACATAATTCTAATTGTAATATAATTACAATAAGAGGTAATAACTAAAATAGACCACCAGAAGGAGTCATTTCCGTTTTTTGGCCACAATAGTTTGATTTAGGGAAAATAGCCATTAGAAGGATTTCGGGCCTGAATTTAGGCCATTGGGATGGAATCCGGGCTCGATGGCCTAAAAGTGGAAATGACTCCTTCTGGTGGCCTATTTTAATTTTTTGAATTATTTTTTATTTATTTAAATAAAATAAATAATACTCATTCTGTGTCATTATTTATGTCCTATTTTTCTTCTTGTTCCAACATTTTTATTTTATTTTTATTTTAAAAATAATTAAATATTAATTGTCAAATATACCCATCATATCGTATTAATAAATAAATATATTAAACTTTCAAACTCATTACCATTAATAATTCCAATCCAACCTACAATCATATATCAGTAAATCACACATAAATGAATAAGTTAAAATTATAAATCATTACAACCACATTATATAAATTCTTAAGCTACATTTTTTAACCCTAATATATCCTTATATTTAATACTAATTATCCATACATAAAGTACGATGTCCGAAAATTTTGGGATACTTATAATAAAACATGTTTATTTTTTACTTTATAATTTATTTGAATATGCGTTTGTTTTACTTATTTTATAATATATTTGAATTAATATTTATTTTATTTCTTATATACTCCATCCGTCCCATTATTAGTGTTAAAAAAAGTAACTTAAAAATTTATATAATGTGATTGTAATGAGTTTATAATTTTAATTTATTTATTTATGTGTGATTTACTGATATGTGGTTGTGGGGTGGACTGTAATAGTAATGGTAGAGGGTAATTTGAAATTATAATATATTTATTTATTAATGTGAGGTGATGGTAGGTTTGACGATTAATATTAATTATTTTTAAAATAAAAATGAAATAAAATATTGGAACAAGAAAAAAAAAAGAAAGAAAGTAGGACATAAATAATGACACAGAATAAGTATTATTTATTTTCATAACATAAAATAAAAAAATAATTGAAAAAAATTAAAATAGGCCACCAGAAGGAGTCATTTCCATTTTTAGGCCATCGCAGCCCGAATTCTAGTCCAATGGCCTAAATTCAGGCCCGAAATCCTTCTAATGGCCTATTTTCCTAAATCAAAATATCGTGGCCTAAAAGTAGAAATGACTCCTTCTGGTGGCCTATTTTAGTTATTACCTCTTACAATAATAACTACAATACTAATTAGAATTATTTTTTAATAATATTTTTATTTTTAATTTTAATATATTGTAGTTATAATTAATAATTAATATTAATAATAATAACTACAATTCTAATCATACTTACAGTACTAATAATAATGATTAAAATAATTAGAATTACTTTAATAATATATCGGAAATATACCTAATTTGTAATATCAATACTATCATTATTTTTTAATTTAAAATAATTCTAATTATAACTACAACACTAATAATAATAATATCATTTTGTAATAATGATAATTTATTTTAATAATATGTTGGAACTATACATAATTTATAATATCAACATTATTATTATTTTCTAATTTAAAATAATTCTAGTTATAACTACATAATTCTAATTGCAATATAATTACAATAATAACTACAATACTAATTAGAATTATTTTTTAATAATATTTTTATTTTTAATTTTAATATATTGTAGTTATAATTAATAATTAATATTAATAATAATAACTACAATTCTAATCATACTTACAGTACTAATAATAATGATTAAAATAATTAGAATTAATTTAATAATATATCGGAAATATACCTAATTTGTAATATCAATACTATCATTATTTTTTAATTTAAAATAATTCTAATTATAACTACAACACTAATAATAATAATATCATTTTGTAATAATGATAATTTATTTTAATAATATGTTGGAACTATACATAATTTATAATATCAACATTATTATTATTTTCTAATTTAAAATAATTCTAGTTATAACTACATAATTCTAATTGCAATATAATTACAATAATAACTACAATACTAATTAGAATTATTTTTTAATAATATTTTTATTTTTAATTTTAATATATTGTAGTTATAATTAATAATTAATATTAATAATAATAACTACAATTCTAATCATACTTACAGTACTAATAATAATGATTAAAATAATTAGAATTACTTTAATAATATATCGGAAATATACCTAATTTGTAATATCAATAGTATCATTATTTTTTAATTTAAAATAATTCTAATTATAACTACAATACTAATAATAATAATATCATTTTGTAATAATGATAATCTATTTTAATAATATGTTGGAAATATACATAATTCATAATATGAACAATATTATTATTTTTTAATTTAGTATAATTCTAATTATAACTACAATACTAAAAATAATAACTAGAATTATTGTTAGAATTATAATTGTAACTACAATACTAATAATAATAAGTATATTATAATTACAATAATAACTACAATAGTAATTAGAATTATTTTTTAATAGTATTATTATTTTTAATTTAAAATAATTCTAATTATAACTACAATACTAATAATGATAATTGATTTTAATAATACCATGGAAATATACATAATTTATTCAAGATTAACAATAGTCTTACTAAAATGCATCCTCTTAAAAATCGAAGGGGGACTTCTATTATAGACGGCCGGCTGCCCAGGGCAAGAGCCCGAAGCTGACCAATTACATCCGGCACATTAAAGCGATCACACTCATCTTGAGGGAGTTAGAGGTGGCAGCTCCCGATATGGTTGCAGAGTTGAGGGGGTCATGTTTCGGGTATATGTTTAGAGGAGTCGAGGGCTCGAGGCGGCCTGCATGGTCGGCCACTGTATGTTGCGCACAGGGCATGGCGGCACTCATGTCCTACGAGGTGGCATTCCGCCACTACGGGCCAGACGAGCCGTGGGGTGAGGACGATGCAGTATGGTTCCGCGTCTGCGGCCATTTTATTCGCTACAGTCGCGAGGAGCACGCGCTGGTGACAGGCCTCCGATATGGGCATTCTGACTTCGAGTTGTATTCTGCTGAGGATCCCCCAGCTGGCGGTGTGTACGATAGATACCGTAGTCTCCTCCAGAGCGGATCGATGGACACGATCCGTGAGCATTACAAGGCGGGTGCTTTCCGACGGGCACCCGAGGACACACTGAAGGTTGCCTTGGTCCTATCCGGGTTTTACCTTGTTTTGGGACACGATGGCCACAGCCGGAGCCCTGAGCCATGGATGTGGCGCTTGGTGGAGGATAGAGCTGCCTGGAATGCATTCCCTTGGGGCCTTATGAGCTGGCAGGCGAGCCGGCAGTACATCCGGGACTACCTGACTGTGGGGGTGACTGACAGGGCGACCGTCCACCTGTACGGCCACTCCCTCGCATTTATGGTACGCCGCACATTGCTCACAATTTCATTAATCCCGTACTATTTTCCACTCTACATTATTGCATTGCATAACATTTTTTTTGTGTGCTGCGCACTTACAGGTGTGGATGTGCGAGGCCATACCCGACATCGGCCAGTTCTATCTTTCCTCCACATCCGATGACCCAGCTTTCCAGCGCCCCAGGATGCTGCGCTGTGCTTACAAGAAGCGGACGACCGGGCCGGGTTGGCTGACGTTTTACACCACTGCGGTTAGTTCGTTAAAGTCCTTTAACTTGAATTCACATGTTTCCAACTTCCTATTCATGATTTGACGGTTCTCTGTTGCCTTGTAATAGCGAGTGTGTCATGAGAGACTAGTCCCCACACCGGAGGAGCTACAGGAGCCATACATGACGGGGATAGATGTGCCGACACCGGCGGGGCTGCGCTGGGCGAGGGCCCCTGCGCATCGGCCAAAGGGGCGGAAGAGGAGGATGACAGAGCAGGCCGACGACACGGAGGCCGATAGGACGGAGGTGGAGGGTGGGAGTGATGGAGGCCGACGGCAGCGCAGGCGCACACACAGTCAGCCGGCGGAGTCTAGACGTGGCGACGGCGATGCACAGGAGCCGGTCGATGCCACCCCGGCGGCGACCGTACAGCCCGCAGCGGAGACGACTCCGGCCGGGCCGACTCAGTCCGCATCGGCTAGGACTACGCCCCGGCGGCGGCAGCCCGCGGCCGAGAGGTTTGTGCCCGGGACGACGCAGGACGCATCCGAGCCGACTATGCCCGACCCGACACATCCCGCATCGGAGACAGGGGTGCCCGAGTTCACACACTCTGCACCGGCGAGTATGGACCCTCTGCTGCTACAGCAGTTGGTGGATGGGGTCTGCGCAGCCGTGGAGGAGCGCGTGCTTGTGGGAGTGGCGGAGGTTGTCGCGGTGACGCAGTTTCAGTTGCGGAAAGAAATAGAAGAGTCGGAGGCGCGCCTGAGGCAAGACATCGCGAGCCTGAGGCGAGATATCGAGCGCCAGGCAGGTGCAGTTCGCGAGGTTGTGGCGGTCGAGATTAGAGCCGCGTTGCGCACTATTCTCCAGCACCCTGCCGTACCGAGTCCGGGTGTGCGTCCAGGTGGTGCGACGGACCACTCGGTTGGTTCGGAGGGACATGCCACCACCCAGGCTGCCAGGGAGCGGGAGGAGCGGATGGCATCTATCGCACGGTTTTCCACCACTCACGCTCGAGTCCCTGAGACTGATTCTCAGTCGGTGGATGTGTCGAGCGAGGGGCGACCGTCACAAGTTGGCGAGCAGCCTGCTCCCTCGGACACCATTTGCACGCCGTTGCCGGGTGCGACAGGAGGTATGCATGCGTTTCCCATCACTTCTTAATTAGTGTTATGACCTCGTTTATCGTTTACCCGCATATTGCAGATATAGACGCACAGAGTTTGCGCACCGACAGCCCAGGTCGACCGTCGTCTCCAGTGCCTCCTGATGTTGCGTGCGCGGTTTCAGGTGAGAACCTCTGAATCTGCTGTCTGTCTCGTGTTATCTATGTTGTAAAATAGGCCACAAAAATTGACTGCATGAACTAAACATTGTTATTATTACATTTACGATGACCATGGCAGGGATGGACGCGGAAGGCGACCGCGCGGACCCCGCCGAACGTGCGGCGGATACAGACTGCAGCACGGGTGCTGATGTTGAGACTGGTACTAGGAATACAACAATTCTCTGTCAACACCTACTTGGATGTTCTATTTCTTTTATTTATGATGTCGTTGCATGAATTATAGTGTTCTGACGTACTTTTTTCGCATCTATGACAGGGATACATACGCGAGAGGGCGGGACGGCGGCTGATGCGGCCCCGACGGACCCTGTGACGCCGATCCAAGGTTTGTTCAAATTTATGTACATTATGAGCCTTCACATAAATAACTTATTGGTATGAATTCTTGTAATTCCCTTGTTGCATGTAACTCGGTCGCCCAGGGGCCCTGACGTTATAGAGCCTGACGAGGACGGTGATCGAGTGGTGTTGGTGAGGAGCGCACAGGATCCAGACCCGGTCCCCTTCCGGACCAAAAGGAACGGGCAGCTCGCACATCGGTGCCGCAGTCCATTCATGCGACTTACCAGGCCGCGGGCCAATAAGCGGATGGATGCGTTCAGGACATACTGCGAGAGCGGCGATTACTTGTATGTTTATGCAATCCGGTAAGTCCAGCTATACAAATTTTATAAATCATTAGTAATAAAGTTGGCATGTCATTTGTGCACAGGCTCGACGTCGGTATCGATACCGCGGTTGGTCCCGATTGGTTTAAGGAATGGTGTACGGATGGGTTATTTCTTCACGACACCGTGAGTATAATTTTAAAAACTTCGATTATGCGTTACATATATGTGTGTAAAGAAAACTAATTCTCTCTCTACATTGCAGCACATAGATGCATACTTGGGTATTTTGCAGTTCAAGCCCAAGGACGTGCAGTGCAAGCCACGAACGGTGGGGGGCCAATATGCCTTAATGCCCTGTAGATTCTTGGTAAGTACGTATATTTCGTACGTTAATGTTTCGTAATTCCCGGTGAATTAGTATGCATCTTATGTCGTGTTATAATTAATGAGAAATGAGGAACTTCACTAAAATAAGAAAACATAAAGGATACAACACCCGAAGAGTATCTATAGCGAAGGATAAACTTGTTCGAAACTGATAGATAAAGAACGAAAACAAGTGTTTCAAAAAATAATTTAATTTTCATTAACTTTAAAAGTATTAATTAATTTTATTCTCCTCCTAATTTTTATTCGATTTAAAAAAAACAAAGATGGTTTAGGCAGTTATATTTTTTCAGCTTAGCCAATTTAATAATTTTCATAATTTTGAAAGACCCCATTAATTTCCAGAAATTAATGGGGTTTCCATTTTATATATTAATTGTAGTTGGACTCCGTGACACTAATTTTCATTTTACTCTCTTTTAAACAGACAGGACTCATGCAAGACTGCTGGGACGAGAAGTTGAAGCTGCCCATGTTTGATGACGGCATCATTGCTTCGATGTCGCAGTACGTTGTTGGGGCACAACCCCAGTGGGGTTCGACTGCACATTGGGCGGAGTTGGACGAGGTTAGTAGATCCTTTATTCACATATAGATCATGCCGATATCCTAGTTCTCATGTTTATCGGGGCTTGTGCTTGTATCAGATCATATGCCCCTGGCACATACGTCAGCACTGGTTGATTGTACGGATCCGATTGGACACCCATACGATATATTTCCACGATTCTATATGCCATCCCAGTCGTGCGTACTCGCCTGAGAAGGAGGACATATTGAGCTCGCGTTTCGAGGACCTAGGTCGACTCCTTCGCATCTTCCCGGCATTGCTCGAGCATTCAGGATACTACCTGCACCGCCCCGATCTGCGCTCAGATCGCTGGTCCATCTCCCTGCCGTCCCCCCAGACCGTTTTCCACCAGCATGACGCCTCCTCATGCGGCGTTCTTACTATATTGACCGCGGCCGCGATCGTGTCGGGACGCTTCCCCGACACAAGCACCTTCCGCCTGGACAGCAAAGTAGCGAGAGAGACACAGGCATTCAGAGTATGGAAGTTCAGCCATGACGTCAAAGGGGGACCTATTTACAGACTGCCCGACCCGCCCCCACCTACACAGTACTCGATTGAGCATGTCCATGAGTGACACCCCTTTCCACCGTACATACATATATATATATCTATGTATTTAGGGTGTACATATTGTTTCTTTCATATAGTAGAGCCAGTTTTTCTTCCTTTTACTGACGTATGCAGTCTTTTCTTCCTTTGTTTACGTTTAGTATTTTAATTTATGCTAATATAATTATAAATATAATTATTTTATAATCATAATAAACATTAAAATTATTTTATAATTTTATAAAAAAATTAATAAACACTATTGATTATTAAATATAAAATTATTAAATTTATTAAAAATTATCTGGGATGTACCCTACGCCCTTTATTTCCGTACCCTCATGCCTAAATCCTTTGAACCATAAATGCTCAAACTCGCGCTTCCATGAGTTTAACTCCACCATTTGAATTGTGTCCTTGTCTGCCACCACTGAGTTAGAAGTTGGAAACCTGGGCGGAGTTCTCCTTGGCTGACAGTTCCATACTAATGAGGTTATGGAATTAGAAATTATATTACGATTTATCTTAACTCTTCTTCCAATCTGAGAGGCGTGCTGGTTGGCGCTATAATTGCAGGCGGACAGTTTGATAATACCTTTTAAGTAGGGTTCATGCTGATGCAATGGTTAAACGGTTTTACCCCGCGCCTGGGGTATGGGTAATGATGCAGAGGGCGGCCCAAAGGATTTAAAAACGAACATGGTGGACATTTCTACCACTACAGGGCGGGGCACGGATGGGTGGATATATTTTGTATAGTGCAGCGACGGAGCCTTACACGGCAGTGCATGAGTCGAATACATGATGAGGCAGTGCGAACTATGCCAATCAGCATGAATCATCTAAAAGTTCTGCAAGAAAAGATCTCTTAAACGACAGGATGGCTTTTCCAAAAGCGACGCTGTGCCAAACCAGATGCAGGTGGATCTTTATCAAGGTAACTACGACGCTGAGTTGATATTGCGATCAATCCGCGGCGCTCCTTTTCCTCTGCCACATCCCATTGTCAACTGAAAGGCGTGACGTAACAGCACCACACTGCAGGTAATTTACTGTTGAACGATGCTGCTGCTCAATTGCGATCAATCCTTCTTGTCTATCTTCTTATTGATGAATTTTGCTCCTGTCAACTTCGCAAACAAGCTGTAGCTGATTCCCAAACTGATACTGTCTGTCTTCCATGAGTATAATTTCACCATTCGAACTGTGTCCTTGTTCCCTTGTCTGCCCCGAGTTAGAAGTTGGCGACCCAGGCTGTTCTTCTTGCCTGACGGTTCCATACTTTGAAGGTTATAGAAAGAGAAATTGACTTTCCATTTTCTGAACTCTTCTTCCCAGGTGAGAAGCATGTCGGCTGGGGCTATAATTGCAGGCCGACGGTTTGGAAACTTTTTTATGTAGGTTTCAATGAATACAATGGTTAAACGGGTTTCCCCCGTCCCTGGAGTATTGCGCATACTAATTGAAACCCGTTTAACCATTGTATTCATTGAAACCTACATAAAAAAATTTCCAAACTGTCGGCCTGCGATTATAGCCCTCGCCGACATGCTTCTCACTTGGGATGAAGAGTTCAGAAAATGGCAAGTTAATTCCTCTTTCCATAACCTTCAAAGTATGGAACCGTCAGGCAAGGAGAACAGCCTGGGTCCCCAACTTCTAACTCGGGGCAGACAAGGGAACAAGGTGATGCACCCTGAGAAACCACATTTAAATAAGCTTAAATTATGATAAAAAGAACCTAAATTGCATGTATGAGATCCTATTTTATTGCTTTTTAGTGTACATTTCATGTGTTTTGTAAATATTAATAAGACTGCTTAATTTGAGCTTATTTGAGCTCAATTTACCTTGTTTTATGCTTTTTAATAAGACTTTGGCAATTCTAAGACATTGCAATGATGTTTCAGGCATTAAAATGAAGAAAGAAGATGTTCGGAGGTCAAAGGATGCAAAATTCGGAATTTTCAACACTGGAAGGCTCCAGAATGCGCCACCTCAGCATGGCGGCGCATAAAAATGCTCTTCAGCGCCATTTTATGCGCCACTTCAACACTTGGAGAAATTTCGGATGGAAAAGCTTCAGGATGCGCCATTCCTCCTTGGTGGCGCCTAAAACCACCTTTATGCGCCATTTTTTGCGCCGATTGTCAAATTTGAGAAAATTGTCAGAATGCGCCAGTGCTTCTTGGCGGCGCATAAAATGCCCCTCCAGCGCCACTTTTTGCGCCGTTTTGGAAAATTCGGAAAATCAGCGTATGCGCCAGTTCTACTTGGTGGCGCCTAAAACCCTCTCCGAGCGCCATTTTATGCGCCGATGTCGCGGTTGAGCAGTTTCTTAACCGCCCGAACTCGGTTTTAAACACCGTTTTTCTTCATTTTTCGAGATCAGACAGAAGAGACTCATTATTCATCGATAGAATTACTCTGAAACAATCTGCTAATGGGAGAAGAAGGCCAGAAACACAAAATCATGCCGGAGGAATGCATCAAGGACGCTGTTCTGGGCGTGTTCTTCCTATTCTAGGTGTTGCCTTTCTTTTTCTTGCATTGTAATGAATTGAAATTGCCTCTAAAAATAATCTGCTATCATGTTTTTAATTTGTAGACGGATTTCTGTATTGTTCGTGTTAGAAGTGTTCTAGAACGGGAGTTCAGAATCACTTTGAAGTACGAATTTATCTTTTATGGAAGTAATATAATATGTCGATGTTTTCTATTGGAATCTGGAATTATGATTAAATGTCAGATTATGAATTATCTAGTTTGAGCGCTATTCTGCATGAATGGTAGAAGTGAAATTCATATTTTGCTGTTAGTTTGCTTTTTGGTCGATCAAATTGGAGTAATCTGATATGATGTTAGAATCTGTATTGGAATTATATGTTAGATGCTATTAAACTAATCGATATTCTGTGTTTTTGCTAAATCTGCTATCAAAATTATTAATCTGCTAAAGCCTGAAAAGATCGATTAATCTTAATTCCCTATTTTTAGTAATCTGGCATTAATTCTAATTTATCTGCATTTTAATATTATTATTTAAATCCAGTTTACCATGTTTTATTATTATTTTATCATAATTATTAGATTATTTACACTGTTTAGCATAATTTGAATGTTAGAATCTAATTCCATAAATTCTGCTTTGCTAAATCGGGAGATAAAAAGTAGAATTAATATTTTAGTACCGGAATTGGGAATAAATTGCATTAAAATAGATTCTGGCATGTGCACAATGATTTGGGAAATGAAAAGTGCCTATTAATTGCTATAGGAAAATTTGTATGCTTGGAAAAGACTCAAATTTAGGCCTAGAATAATGATTGCTAAATGTTAGATAATCTAATCAGCTTCCATGAAGTCCGTTTAAGCATAATTTGGAATTTTAGTAGATTATTATATTTTTAATCTTTATAAAAATATTTAAATTTAAGAGATTGATTTTTAGAACATTGGGAAATGTCAAATTATTACACAATTTCTATTTTATAATAAAGATGGCAATTTTTAAATATTACAAGCAACTCCCATTAGTATTTTTATCAATTAAAACTTTAATTTGCTTTATTTTAATTTAATGTCACTATTTTAATTTAAATCACCATTAGAATTAAACAAATCTTTTTCAAAATATAAAATATATAATATAAACTTAAAACAATTAAAATATTCTCCGGAATGAAATAATATTCTGAAATTCCCTTGGGTTCGACCCGGTATTCACCGGTTTTTATTACTTGATGACAACCATCCGCTTGTGGTAAAATATGAGTGGTGAAAATCACCCATCAAGTTTTTGGCGCCGTTGCCGGGGAATTTGTTGTGAATTTTTAATTGTTTTTAGTTTATTAATTTAAATCTATTAAGTTAAATATTAATTTAACTGTTACTTATTGTATTTTATTTTTATTTAATATTTGCAGTGCGAAGCAAGCAAACAGAAATAGCTTATGATCCTGAAATTGAGCGTACTCTTAGAGCTATTAGATTAGGAAAACGTAGGAGACCAGCTCAGTTGGAAATTTTAATTAATTCATCCTCTGATGAAGAAAACTATTCTCCAACGACTGGAGTTTCAACAAATCTTACTAATCAACTAGTTGCTCAGTTCAATAGGTTAAACATGGCAGCGAATGAGAATGATAATCAGGGTAATAATGGAGGTAACGGTGGTGATTTGGAGCATGATGATCAAGCTGAAATGACCATTGAAGAACACTTACAAGGAACTAGTGGAAATCTGCTTAATCGAACTCCTAGGCCTGATGTAGATGCTTTAAGCTTTACCCTTCAGCCTGCACTAATTACTATGGTTCAAGCTAATCAATATAATGGATCACCTACGAATGATGCTGTAGAACACATAAGGAACTTTCTAGACTATTGTGATACAGTGAAAATAAATGGTGTTACTAGTGATGAAATTAAGTTGAGATTGTTCTCGTTTTCACTTAGAGATAAGGCTAAAACTTGGTACAACTCACTTCAATTAAGGGATGTCACTACTTGGGATAAAATGTTAGAAGCTTTCTTAGAACAATTCTTCCCACCATCTAAGGTTATTGAATTACAAGAAAAAATCAAAGAATTTTTGCAAGATGAGGGTGAAACTTTGCTTGAAGCATGGGATAGATATAATACTTTATTAGCACGATGCCCGAATCATGGCTTTGAAGATTGGCAGCAGATGCACTTCTTCTACAATGGGTTGATTGATCATTGGAGAAACTTGTTGGATGCAGCGGCTGGAGATTCTTTTCTATCTATAGGACCTTCTAGAGCTAAAGAAATAATTGAGAAAAAGATTTCTAATATGAAAAAATTTCCTGGTAAGAAAAATGCTAGAAATAAAACAAAAGGGGGAATCTATGAGGTAGAAAAGGCAGTTGCTATAGATTCTAAGTTAGATGCTTTGATGAGGGAAGTTTCTACGCTTAAGAAAGGTCAAGCTAAAGTTGTGAGATGCGGTATTTGTCATGGACCTCACGAGTCATCAGCTTGTCACTTGCTTGATCAAGGACTTCAAGAGACTATGCAGTGTGAGAGCACTGAGGAGCAAGTAGAAGATGTGAACTACATGGGAAATAGGCAGCAGAATTACAACCAAAACCGACCTCAAAACCAAAATTTCTACCCTAATCAAAACTCTCAATTCCAACAAAACACTTATCCACAAAACAACCGTCAATCTTATCCACAAAACCAAAATCAAAATTACCCAAATCAAAATCAAAACTTTCAAAACCAAAATCAAAATCAGAATCAAAACTTTAATCAAAACAGAAATCAAAATCAGTCCTTCTACCCTAACCAACAACCTAGGAACTTTCAACCTCAACAACAGCTGCAACAAAATCAAGTAAGTGATGAAGTTAATCTAAAAGAGTTAATGAGCACAATCGTGTCTCAACAACAAACAATTCAGCAAATGCAAGCCTCAATGAGAAATCTAGAAGTACAAGTTGGTCAAATTGCTAGGGACACTTCAAATAGACAGCAAGGAACACTACCAAGCATGCCTGATCCTAATCCAAAAGAGCAATGTAAAGCAATCACTTTAAGGAATAAAAAGGAATTACCTAATCCTTACCCTACCTTAGATGATCCAGAGGTTTCAGCTGATACTGTAGACGATCAAGGTGAGGATGCAGAGAAAGAAAGTCAGCAGAAGGATTCTGAGGAGCCTAAGGAGAGTGAGAGAGTTAGTGTTGATAGGTGTAAGGATAAGGGAAAGTCTACTGTTCCAGTCAAGTCATATCAGCCACCTATCCCTTACCCACAGCGTCTTAAAAAGGCTAAGGAAGATAAAGATTATGCTAAATTCTTAGAAGTCTTTAAGAATTTAAGAATTGATATTCCTTTCTCTGATGCTATAGCACAAATGCCCGTCTATGCTAAGTTTTTAAAAGAAATTCTATCAAAAAAGAGGAGTGTTGATGATGAAGAGAAAGTGACACTGACAGGGGAATGCAGTGCAATCTTACAAAGAAGGCAACCTGTTAAACAAAAAGATCCTGGGAGTTATACTATTCCGTGCATTATTGGCACTAAAGAGTTCAACAAAGCTTTGTGTGATCTCGGGTCTAGTATTAATCTGATGCCTCTACATGTCTTTAGAGAACTAGGAGTAGGGGTAGTGAAGCCTACTAGGATGCAGCTACAGCTTGCTGATAGATCCATTAGGACTCCTTTAGGCATTGTAGAAGATGTTCCTGTTCAAGTAGAGAGCTTCATTTTCCCTGTTGATTTTGTTGTTCTTGATATGGAAAAGGACATTGATATCCCTCTGATTTTAGGTAGACCATTTCTTCAAACTGGTAGGGCTATGGTAGACATGGATGATGGTAAAATTACACTTAAAGTAGGTAATGAACAAGTGTCGTTTGACATTTCTAAGACAACTAAAACACAACACGCTAGTTCTGACACCTACCCGTGTAATAGAGTCACAGCTATCTATCGGGAGGATGAGGTGATTGAGAGAGAGTTCTTTGCTAGACACGATCCCTATAGGAAATTTGAGCAGTTAGTGGAGAGTTGTGAAGACTTAGCTGAAAGTAAGTGTGAGGGAGGATTACCTTTGCAAGTAACATGTGCAATTGAAGAATCCAAATTAGTTCCATCTGTTGAAAAGCCACCTACGTTGACATTGAAGGAGCTGCCATCACACTTGAGGTATGTTTTTCTTGGTGAGAATGACACTTTACCTGTTATTGCAAGTAATAAATTAAATGATGATCAATTAAATGCATTAACCCAAGTGTTGAGTAAGCATGTTAGAGCAATAGGTTGGACAATAGCTGATATCAAGGGACTGAGTCCAGCATTGTGCACACATCGGATTTACATGGAGGAGGACGACAAGCCAGTTAGACAACCCCAAAGGAGATTGAATCCACATCTACAAGAAGCTGTGAGAGCAGAGGTGATTAAACTACTCGATGCAGGTATTATCTATCCTATTTCTGATAGTCAGTGGGTTAGTCCAGTACAAGTAGTGCCTAAAAAGGGAGGTATGACTGTTACTAGAAATGAAAATGGTGAATTAGTACCTACTAGACCTACTACTGGATGGCGTGTTTGCATTGATTATAGGAGATTGAATGATAAAACTAGGAAAGATCATTTTCCGTTGCCTTTTATTGATCAAATGCTAGAGCGTTTAGCTGGTCATGAATTTTATTGCTTTTTAGATGGCTATTCTGGTTATAATCAAGTTCCAATTGCACCTGAGGATCAAGATAAAACGACTTTTACATGTCCTTACGGTACATTTGCATATAGGAGAATGCCATTTGGTCTGTGTAATGCTCCAGCTACATTTCAGAGATGCATGATGTCTATATTTTCTGATTTAATTGAGACATGCATTGAGGTATTTATGGATGATTTTTCTGTATTCGGGTCTGATTTTGAAAAATGTTTAATTAATCTGGAAAAAGTTCTGATTAGATGTGAAGAATCAAATTTAGTTCTTAATTGGGAAAAATGTCATTTTATGGTTAATGAAGGAATTGTCCTAGGACATAGAATTTCTAAAAATGGCATTGAAGTTGATAGGGCTAAAGTAGAAGTAATTGCTAAAATTCCACCTCCTACTAATTTAAAAACTTTGAGAAGTTTTCTGGGACATGCTGGATTTTATAGGAGATTTATAAAGGATTTTTCAAAAATTGGATTGCCCCTGTTTAAATTGTTGTGCAAAGATGTGGAGTTTAACTTTTCTGATGAATGTGTTGAGGCGTTCAATAGGATCAAGGAAGCACTGATAACTGCACCAATTATTCAGCCACCCGACTGGAGCCTGCCATTTGAGATCATGAGCGACGCTAGTGACTCTGCTGTTGGTGCAGTACTGGGTCAACGAAAGGATAAGAAACTTCATGTTATTTATTATGCTAGTCAGGCTTTAAATTCTGCACAAAGAAATTATGCTACCACTGAAAAAGAATTATTGTCTGTTGTGTATGCATGTGAGAAGTTTAGGCCTTATCTGATTGGTTCTAAAACTGTAGTTTACACTGATCATGCTGCAATTAAATATTTGTTTACAAAGAAAGATGCTAAGCCTCGGTTGATTCGATGGGTATTATTGTTACAGGAATTTGACTTAGAAATTAAAGATAGAAAAGGTGAAGAAAATCCTGTAGCTGATCATTTGTCGAGATTAGAGCATGAAAAAGGGGAAGAAAAATTAATAAATGATGCATTTCCTGATGAAAATTTGTATTTAATTAATAATACTTCCTCTGATCCTTGGTTTGCTGATTTTGTAAATTTTTTAGCATGTGGTGTAATTCCTGATCATTTAAAATGGCATAGTCAAAAGCAAAAATTTAAAACTGATGCTAAGTATTTTATTTGGGATGAGCCTTATTTGTTTAGACTGTGTGCAGACCAGATTATAAGGAGATGCATCCCGGATGAGGACTTTGAGAAAGTTTTAAAAGCATGCCATGAAGGACTTGGAGGAGGACACGTTGGACCGAATAGGACAGCTCATAAGGTACTCGAAGGTGGTTTATTTTGGCCTAATATTTATAGGGATGCTAGATCATTTGTGCAAAAATGTGACGTATGTCAAAGGGCCGGTAATATCACTAAAAGAGATGAAATGCCTTTAAAAGGAATTATGCCTGTTGAGTTGTTTGATTTGTGGGGGATTGACTTCATGGGTCCATTTCCACCATCTAATGGGAAATTATATGTTCTAGTTGCTGTAGAATATGTGTCAAAATGGGTAGAAGCTGAAGCATGTGCGTTGAATGATGCTAAACAAGTAATTAAATTTTTGAAAAAGCAAATTTTTACCCGTTTTGGTGTGCCTAAAGCAATCATTAGTGATGGTGGATCTCATTTTGTTAATAGGGCTGTTAATCAATTGTTATCTAGATTTCATGTTCATCATAGGATAACAACACCCTATCATCCTCAAGCCAATGGACAAGTAGAAGTCACTAATCGCGAAATCAAAAAGATTTTGGAAGCTACTGTAGGAAAATCTAGAAAAGAATGGGCTTTTAAGTTAGACGAAGCATTATGGGCTTATAGAACAGCTTTTAAAACACCCATAGGGATGACCCCGTTTAAATTGGTTTATGGTAAAGCTTGTCACTTGCCTTTTGAACTTGAGTTTAAGTCGCTTTGGGCTATGAAGAAATTAAATTTCGAATTTAAAGAAGCTCAAGAGAAAAGAAAGGTAGATCTTAATGAGTTAGAAGAAATGAGACGTCATGCTTATGATAATGCTCTAATTTATAAAGAAAGAACAAAGCTTTATCATGATAAAATGCTTAGGCCTAAGGTGTTTGAAGCGGGTCAATTAGTGCTTTTATATAATTCTAGATTTAAAGTGTTTCCTGGAAAATTGAAAACGAAGTGGTCAGGGCCTTTTAGGATTGTTAAAGTGTTGAATAATGGTGCAGTAGTTTTAAAAGCTGATGATGAAAGGGAATTCACTGTAAATGGTCAAAGACTTAAACATTATTTTGGAGATGAAGTAAAATTCATTGAACAAATTAATGTTAAGCCTTTGGTTATTTAAATCTGTTTCTTGAAGTAACTGCTTTGCATTTTTACTTATGTTTAGTCTTATTTATTATAATTATGAAAATCAATAAAAATTATAAAATGGCAGAAAAAGACAAAAATATTTTGCATTTTATTGTCTATGTGTTTTTAGTTGTTTTACTGTTGTTATTAATGTAAGTCGTGTTTTCATTTTAATTATGCTGTTTAATTGTTATGCTATGTATTGTATGTGTTCAATAAATTGAGTAGGACATTGCTTTGAATTGGAATAAGTAGCAAAATGTTGAGAAATGATAGACTTGTGTGTGCTTGGAGTATTGATCTTGAATTGTGCATTTTTGACTCGGTGATGAGTTGAGGAGAAGGATATATATGGACTAGTTGATTTAATTGAGGAGAATTATGATCCGGGAGGATTTAGGGAGGTTACATTTGCTAAATCTGACTTACTAACCTTAGGGATTGAATTGGCTATCATTTTGGTTGAGTTTGAGCTAAAATTCGAGTGTCTCAGACTCAGTTCAGGCGCCACCTCTTCTTGGTGGCGCCCAAAATCGAGCTCAGGCGCCATAATATGCGCCAAATTTCAACCTGTGAAAAATTTGGTCAGTTCATGCGCCACTTGTACTGAATGGCGCATAAAACTGCTCCCTAGCGCCAAAAATTGCGCCACATTTAAACTTGAAAAAAAAATTGAAGTCAGGTTATGCGCCACTTCTTCTTTGTGGCGCATAAAAGTACTCCCAAGCGCCGTTGGATGCGCCATTTTCGCAGTTGGAATTTTTCAGAAAAAGCATAGGCGCCACTTGTACTAAGTGGCGCCGAAATGCACCTCCAAGCGCCATTTTGGCGCATGACCCGGCGGGTCAGGATCCTGAACCCGGTTCAGGATCGGGATTTTAATCCCCAATTCCTTCTTTTCTTCCTCCATTCAACCGAGACTCCCATCTTCTCTCCCAAGAGACCACCGAGCGCCATTCTTCTTTCTCCCAAGCGACACACTTGCGCCACTCCGGTAAAAATTCTTCCAATTTTTGGTTTCCTCTTATCAATTTTCATCTACATTGCCAATTCTCAGTCCAAAATCCCCAATTTTTTCTTGTTCAATCAAATTAGGGTTCAAGAACCCTAGTTTTCCAATCTTGGGGATTCCTCTTCAAAGTGTTCAAATCCTTCAATCTAGGTAAGAATGGCTATCCTAATTCAATTGTTATCATAATTTAGTGCTTTGGAATGCATTAATTTTGGTATTGGTATTGTTACTTGAATTTTGGGTTTTTGTAGAATGTGGGATAAAATTTGATTTTGATTGTCTAAATCTTGGTTTGAACATGAACAAGTGTTGTAGAACATGTAATTCTTGCATATTGTGGAATTTTTGGATTAACATTAAAAATTTGGAATTTTTATAATTTGAAAATCTGAAAAATGGCTTTAAATTAATTAAAATGGCATTTTTTTTATAATTAAATGGATAAAACATTACTAGAATATGTCATTTTAGTTATATTGAAATTATAAGCTCATTTTTATGTTAAGAATTCCATGTTTTTCATTATGTAAGTCAAATTGGGCAATTTTGATAAAAACTCTTTTAATTATAATTTAAATAGTTTAATTTATCCGATAAATAAATTGGAATGGATTTAAATATTAATTTAAAACCATTTAGGATAAACTAGTTTATTAAGTTAGGTTATTTTATTTATTAAATCTGGAAATCTAATAAAATGAGAGTTTTTATTAAAAAAGTTGTTCTAAATATGAATTTTTAAACTTTGGGATAAAATGGATTATTTCTTTAAACAAAGTTTAGGATTTGTGAACCTTAAAATGCAACATTTTGGTCATTGAGTCATATAAATCCCACATTCTAGGTTGATGTATATGTTTGCTTTATACTTAACACTTAAGTTAAACCTATGGTTTAAACTTAAGTGTGAGGATGGGAGGCAATGCATATATATGATACTAACCCATCATTTTTGTAAAATCAGGTGCCAATATAATGTATAATCCTCCAAATCTCCCTAAGAAATCGGGTTATAGGTATATACCGATGCCCGAGGGGAGATTGGGGATTTATGATCCACAGTCACCGGATAGCGTTCCTACTCCTATTCCTGATGAGCATGTTTTTGAAAATCGCAGACTCCGCACTAAAAATTCGACACAGATGGATCAGCCCCAAGGATCAGGAGGTGCCTCTAAGTCCAAAGGACTTCTCTCCTATTTTAGGAGGAGTAAGTCCAAGAGTGGTGCATCTTCTAGACACACTACAGTGCCCGCTGATGACCATCAGGAGGTCAATCAGCCTGATCAGACTGACCAGCCCGATCAGCCTCAGCCTGAGGCATCGGATCATTCACAGGCCCCCACTAGAGCCTCTCGGGGGAAGGCACCCGCTACTACTTCTACTTCCTCTCGACCTAGGAGGGGGAGATCTGCGGCATTAGTTATACAGGAGCCTGTCCCTGAGGCTCTAGGAGGAGAGGAAGATGAGGAGGAGGTTGATCAGGAGGAGCAGGAGGATAGGGGAGGACCGAAAAAGCAGGATCCGAGAACCTATGTCCCCGAGTTGCGTTATGTCAGTCCGGGCATATTTGATGCCACTGTGTTTAGGAGTGCCAGAGCCTATGAATTATACAAGAGGTTCCACAAGAAGAGGATCATTGCCGATAGAGGATTTTCAGACAGAGATCTACAGCACCCCCTACTCCGTGATGCTATCAGATCCAGAGGTTGGGAGAGATTTGTTAGACATCCAGCCGGGACATATTCATGGGAGTTGACTAGACTGTTTCTAGCCAACGCTGAGGAGGAGGATTCGTGGATTTTCGGGGTTAGAGTACCCATCACTCCTCAGCACATCAACCAGTTTTTCGGAGTAGTGGATGTGCCTTACGGCAGGGATTTTTGGGAGCCAGTTATTAGGGCTGATGATAGGGAGGAGATCAAGAAGCTGGTCTTGATGTCTATGTTTGAGGGTCAGGAGGATGTCCTCACTTATGATGACGATGACATGAGCAGGTTACATGGGCCTGATATGGATGCACCCATGTATCAGCTGCTCATGTTCTACAGATCTAGACTGAGTCCTTCGACTCACACCTCTGGACCTACTGCTGTGGATATGTACGTCCCATACTGTATCAAGGTGGGGAGCCCAGTTAACATGGGAGAGCTTATTGCATTGGAGTTGAGACAGACACCAGGGGTGTCTAAGAGATCTGCTCTCATGTTTCCCAGCTTGATATGGCAGCTGTGTGCACAGGCAGGGGTGGATATGGGGCAGTTTGACAGAGACTGGAGGATGAGGCCCCCTATTCCCTTTGGGAAGAGAAACTTCAAGCTGCCTGGGATTAGATGCAAGCCCATGATACTACCGAGGGAGTTACCCAGGCAGTCACCGCCACCTGCACCTTCACATGCTAGCCAGGAGCATTCTGAGGCTCCTTCACAGTCCACCCGGGGTACACGAGGTGGTAGAGGTCGAGGTAGAGGACGTGGCAGAGCTCAGCCACAGCAGTCGCAGCAGTCACATCAGCAGTATCCGGGAGAGCCGGATTGGGCCAGGGCATTGAGGATTGATCAGCAGACGATGATGACCAACCAGCAAAACTGGATGAACACTATGGATGAACGAATGAGGTTGGTAGCTCAGAGACAAAACTTCTTGAGCGATCAGATTGAAAAGAATGCCCGAGTCCAAGCGTATCATGCAGCCAGACTTGAGTATTTTATGTCCCAGAGCTTAGGACAGCGATATGTCGCTCCTCAGACACCTTCTGAGGACGATGATGATGAGGACTACGTGGGGTCTGGAGATGGTAGCGATGGTAGCGATGAGGATGCTGAGGATGCTGATGCTGGAGATGGGTCTGAAGAAGTGGGTGACAACGATGATGATGATTCTGAGGACTCCGACTGACTGAGAGAGATGAGCGATAGATAGGCTTATGATTATTATAGATGACATGTATTGATAGGCCTATGTATTTGACTCTATTGCATTTCTGGGTTTATTTTGCTACATTTTAGTATTTTTCATTTAGGATGTAATTGTCCTAACTCTATTTTATTTTAGTACTTTTGCTATTTTAGACTTGTTATTTCTATTATCCATGTTCTTGTAATTTCATAGAGTAGTAGATGGAGTTTAAATGAATTTTAAGGTTTTTAGTTGCTTTTTAATTCAATAAAGTAGCTCTTACCAATAACATGCTTAATTGAGTGATTTGAACTGGTTAAAAGATCAATGAAGTTTATTTGAACTAGATTGAGGTGTAAATGAAGTGAAATTGGTATTGTTGAGTGATTTGGAGATTTTGGACATCATGGGGAAGAACTTAGGAAAAACACATTCTACTCGATTTGACACAGAATGCGCCATTTAGGCATAGTGGCGCCTAAAAACACCCTAAAGCGCCATCTTATGCGCCAAAAGACTTAGAAATTTTTCTAAGATTTTCAAAAATGCGCCACACAAGCTTGGTGGCGCATAAATATGCCTTTCTGCGCCACTTTTTGCGCCATTGAATTAGAGTTTTTCCAAGTTGGCTTCAGAATGCGCCACTCCTTCTATGTGGCGCATAAAACCCCTTCTCAGCGCCAATTTTTGCGCCATTTTAATTTTTAAAATTTATATTATTTTTAAAATGCGCCAGTTGTGCTTGGTGGCGCATGAAAGTGACCTTATGCGCCACTTTTTGCGCCATCGACGCAAATCTTCAAAAATTCGCGAATCCAGTAAATCCAAATCACATCTATTCGATTTTTGGGATCCTAAATAGCATTATACTCACTCTAAATCATATGTTTAATGTATATTTGGATCTGGATTAAATCAATCCCGCCATATCTCAACAAAATCAGGATTTCACCTCTTTAAAAAGAGGCATGACCGATCGGTCACTCCTTCCATCTCAAGTCTGTCAATTTTTCTCTTCTTCCAGTTTAATTAGCTTTCCAATCCCAATCCTTTCTTCCTAGAATTCTGCCACCATGAGACCAAAGAGAAAGAATAACCCAAGAAACAAGGGTGGAAAGAAATTGAAAACCACAGAGCCTGCCCCATCACAGACACCAGAAATTAATGAACCTATTCCGGAGCCGGCTGCTGTGGGAGCTGAAGATGAATTTGTAAACAATCTGGTAGCTCCCGACTCGTATAATGGTAATGATACCTCCTTCAATTCTGCTCAACCAACGGAGGATGATCCACAGCAAGAAGATGTCGCTGAATCCCCGGAGGAAATTTCACCAGAAATTCCTCGTGAATCTAAAACCAAGAGGAAGAGTCACAATAGAAAGAACGATACTACTCCTCTGGAAGAATTAACAGGAGATGTTTTCAATCCGGCCATTTTCATTAATCAAACTGCGTATTCTTATTATCAGAATATGGCGGATAGATGGATTTTTGCAGACAAAGGGTTCACTGAAGCTGATATGGAGAGATTCTCGGTTCATGATGCTCTCATGAGTCGAGGATGGATGAAATTTGCTGCGCATCCGGAAGGAGTTTATTCCTGGGAGCTTACCAGACAGTTTTTGTGCAATGCTCAGTATGATCACTACACTTCATGGATTAGAGGAGTGCCTGTGCCATATGGTCCTGCGG
Organism: Hygrophila difformis; assembly: GCA_030278955.1. Lineage (NCBI taxonomy): Eukaryota > Viridiplantae > Streptophyta > Magnoliopsida > Lamiales > Acanthaceae > Hygrophila > Hygrophila difformis. The sequence goes on from JAOANR010000011.1 coordinate 50,479,012, forward strand.
TGATCAATGAACTTTATGGTACTGTGGATGTTTCTTGTCCAGCTACGAAGAAGAAGCACTTCCATGATCCTGTTTATGATGAGGAAGGAGGACCCGAATTGGAGAAAAGGATTTTGAAAGAGATGTTTGAAACTCAAAAGAGGGTGGCCTACATTGGAGAGAAGAAAGCGAATGTTGTAGCTACTTTAATGGCTGCACCGCTCTACCAGATCTACCTGCTATACAAGCATAAGGTATTTCCTACTTCACACACTTCACAACCAAGTGCAGAAGATCTTTATTTTGTGTATTGTGTGAAGAACAGGCTACCTATTGATATTGGAGAGCTGATAGCATATGAGCTGGACAAAATGGCGTCTGATAATGCTCGGATTGTGCTGGGATTCCCTGCACTGATTTGGACACTTTGTGAAAGAGCTGGAGTGAATATGGCTGCCTATGCTCATGATGTGAAGCCAAAGCCCCCTATCTCTTTCAAGAATTTCTATAACAAGCCTGGAGTAAGATGTGCAGAGCTTGGCTACCCTACCACATCCCGTGGGACACCTCCTTGTCATCCTGATAGACCTAGTACATCTGGTACTAAGGTAGAGCCTGCAGAGATCGCAATCAATAGGATGACCTATGAGATTCATCAGCTTAGAGAGGAGATGAAGAGGAAGGAAGATAGTACCCGAGCACAAATTTCACAACTTTCTAATAGGCTTGAATTTTTCATGACTGAGAGTCTAGGTGATCGCTATATTCCTCCTACTACTAGTTCGAGCTCTACAGATGATGATGATGTTCCTAGGGAAGATGAAGTAGGTGATTCGGATGGATCCTTAGAAATCTAGATTCTTGATTAGATAGGATTGCTCCCTTTTTGGTTTAAGTTGTAATAGTTAGAATTATTTTGGGTGCTATTTTGCTTATTTAATTAGCTTCTTTATGTAATAGTTGCTAGAATTTGTGGTATTTTGCTTTTGGTAAATTTATGAAATTTGATATTTTAATTAAATCTGTCCATAATTATTTAATTGATAAAATGTGCCTATAAAATAAATGAAAATCTGAAATTTAATAATAAAATCTGAATTTAAATAAATTATGGATGAGGTTTAATTATTTCAACTTATAATTTGCCATAAGTTCTAACAATTATCTTTTGTATAAGTGAATGCCATATAAATATATAAAGAAGCAGGATATGCCAAGGAGAAGCAAAAAGGGAACATCCATGTTGGTAAAAAGAAATTCTAGGGATCTACATACTCCAGGTGTGATCTTTTCATGTTATACATTATTAATTTGCATGAAGTATGTTGGTAAGAGCTTAATTAGTTTATTTTAATTTTTATTATGTTTTGAATAAAGTAGTACATGCATGATTAGGATGCTTTGATTATGTTTAATTTAAATTGTGTTTTCCCAGTGGTGCTATTATTTAGAGATTATCACATCAATGCCAATCTGGAGAAAATCCAAATAAGTCTAAATGTTCTGCTCTAATCCGATTTTACAAATTAATGAGTGTTAGGTTTCTTAGTTTAAAGTTCTAGACTATGTCAAATTGATATGCAAGTTGTTTGGGCTATTGATGACAATTCTATTTGCCTTGCAGAAAGCTTTTTGATTAATTAGACTAGTTATTTAAAATGTGGAGAGTTATCATTATTTATAAACAAATATGCTCGTTCTAAGTCTTTTTAAATGCTTAATTAAAATAAAGTCAGAGTAAGAGCCCTGTATTGAAAAACAAAACAAAACAAGTGATCTTGCAAGAAGAAAAAGAAAAGAAAATTAAAGAATGCAAGATTAAAAAAAAAAAAAAAGAAGAAAAACAGGGTGATTAAATAATTTTCATAAACTCTTGACTGGATGACTGGCACATATTCGGTGACACGAGTAGCTTTTGGAATTCAACCGTCTACAACTCAGCCAAAGTGTCTAGAATATAGTGAAACCTAGTCATAGATTGAGCATATTTAAAGACTGGAAAAGAAAAGCATATTTACATTATTCGCTTTCCCATTTTGAGTGCTAGGTATAATTAATCTGTTTTCTGTATTGTAAATGCTTTGGATATCTGGTTCTAATAGCTGATGCATACCAATTTGTCTAGTCCTAGTACATTAAACTTTGAACCCTCTTATCTCATTTTATTGTTGAAATCTATGATTTGGCAGAACTATAAAGACTTTATCTTTATTATCTTGATTGGCAAGTTGATGTGCTAATTGATCTCATTGCTCAAGGGACGAGCAATATTTAAGTGTGAGGATGTTGATGCACCCTGAGAAACCACATTTAAATAAGCTTAAATTATGATAAAAAGAACCTAAATTGCATGTATGAGATCCTATTTTATTGCTTTTTAGTGTACATTTCATGTGTTTTGTAAATATTAATAAGACTGCTTAATTTGAGCTTATTTGAGCTCAATTTACCTTGTTTTATGCTTTTTAATAAGACTTTGGCAATTCTAAGACATTGCAATGATGTTTCAGGCATTAAAATGAAGAAAGAAGATGTTCGGAGGTCAAAGGATGCAAAATTCGGAATTTTCAACACTGGAAGGCTCCAGAATGCGCCACCTCAGCATGGCGGCGCATAAAAATGCTCTTCAGCGCCATTTTATGCGCCACTTCAACACTTGGAGAAATTTCGGATGGAAAAGCTTCAGGATGCGCCATTCCTCCTTGGTGGCGCCTAAAACCACCTTTATGCGCCATTTTTTGCGCCGATTGTCAAATTTGAGAAAATTGTCAGAATGCGCCAGTGCTTCTTGGCGGCGCATAAAATGCCCCTCCAGCGCCACTTTTTGCGCCGTTTTGGAAAATTCGGAAAATCAGCGTATGCGCCAGTTCTACTTGGTGGCGCCTAAAACCCTCTCCGAGCGCCATTTTATGCGCCGATGTCGCGGTTGAGCAGTTTCTTAACCGCCCGAACTCGGTTTTAAACACCGTTTTTCTTCATTTTTCGAGATCAGACAGAAGAGACTCATTATTCATCGATAGAATTACTCTGAAACAATCTGCTAATGGGAGAAGAAGGCCAGAAACACAAAATCATGCCGGAGGAATGCATCAAGGATGCTGTTCTGGGCGTGTTCTTCCTATTCTAGGTGTTGCCTTTCTTTTTCTTGCATTGTAATGAATTGAAATTGCCTCTAAAAATAATCTGCTATCATGTTTTTAATTTGTAGACGGATTTCTGTATTGTTCGTGTTAGAAGTGTTCTAGAACGGGAGTTCAGAATCACTTTGAAGTACGAATTTATCTTTTATGGAAGTAATATAATATGTCGATGTTTTCTATTGGAATCTGGAATTATGATTAAATGTCAGATTATGAATTATCTAGTTTGAGCGCTATTCTGCATGAATGGTAGAAGTGAAATTCATATTTTGCTGTTAGTTTGCTTTTTGGTCGATCAAATTGGAGTAATCTGATATGATGTTAGAATCTGTATTGGAATTATATGTTAGATGCTATTAAACTAATCGATATTCTGTGTTTTTGCTAAATCTGCTATCAAAATTATTAATCTGCTAAAGCCTGAAAAGATCGATTAATCTTAATTCCCTATTTTTAGTAATCTGGCATTAATTCTAATTTATCTGCATTTTAATATTATTATTTAAATCCAGTTTACCATGTTTTATTATTATTTTATCATAATTATTAGATTATTTACACTGTTTAGCATAATTTGAATGTTAGAATCTAATTCCATAAATTCTGCTTTGCTAAATCGGGAGATAAAAAGTAGAATTAATATTTTAGTACCGGAATTGGGAATAAATTGCATTAAAATAGATTCTGGCATGTGCACAATGATTTGGGAAATGAAAAGTGCCTATTAATTGCTATAGGAAAATTTGTATGCTTGGAAAAGACTCAAATTTAGGCATAGAATAATGATTGCTAAATGTTAGATAATCTAATCAGCTTCCATGAAGTCCGTTTAAGCATAATTTGGAATTTTAGTAGATTATTATATTTTTAATCTTTATAAAAATATTTAAATTTAAGAGATTGATTTTTAGAACATTGGGAAATGTCAAATTATTACACAATTTCTATTTTATAATAAAGATGGCAATTTTTAAATATTACAAGCAACTCCCATTAGTATTTTTATCAATTAAAACTTTAATTTGCTTTATTTTAATTTAATGTCACTATTTTAATTTAAATCACCATTAGAATTAAACAAATCTTTTTCAAAATATAAAATATATAATATAAACTTAAAACAATTAAAATATTCTCCGGAATGAAATAATATTCTGAAATTCCCTTGGGTTCGACCCGGTATTCACCGGTTTTTATTACTTGATGACAACCATCCGCTTGTGGTAAAATATGAGTGGTGAAAATCACCCATCACAAGGACACAATTCGAATGGTGAAATTATACTCATGGAACACAGAGAGTATCAGTTTGGGAATCAGCTACAGCTTGTTTGAGAGTGTTGACAGGAGCAAAATCCCTGAATGAGAAGATAGACAAGAAGGATACAATCCACTGCCGATTGTTTACATTATGTGACCGATTGTTCGTTGACGAATGGGCATTAAAACATGTTATCCGCTTTGTTGGAGAATAATAATTGTGGCAACAATTTGATAGAGGATACAATTATTTGTCTTTCATACACTCCAATTACACTTGAAATCATAAATTCAACAACGGACCATCGCTCATTGTTACTCAGTGGGGCCACGTCTCCCAGGCATATGGTCCGGTACTATTCAAATTGGGGATATTCCGAGGCATGTTCTGCGGGCACCTCAGTGCCGTGTGGCCTACCTGACCGCATCTACTACATTTTTTTGGTGCACGCGGTCGCCTTTCTGATGTCCCGGCCACAGGCTCAACCGTCGCGGTGCAGTTCTTTCGGTTGTGGCCGGATTGGCCGCACCTGCGACATCTTTGAGGCATCCCGGCACGCGATGCTCTTTCCACTGCCGATCGAAGCCTGGTTGTTCTTGGTCTTCCCGCTTGGCGCGGGCATTCAGGCGTCTTGCATGGGGCGTCCGCAATTTCTGTTGGTACCGCCCAATCATTCGGGTGTGCCATCGGATACACGGGTCCGCTCCATGCATCCATCAAAGCACTTCGAAGATAGAAGGCGGCGGCATAGTGGGTTATTTCGTGCCTCGCTTTCCTGCATATTGGAAATACACCCAACTTATGTTTCCAACTGTACAAACCTCTGAAGCAATGATGTAATCGAATACTTACAGTATTGCGGCGACTGCGTGGGAGCACGGTATCAACATCTGCTGGAAGCTCTGGCATGTGCACGATGGGTCCTCCGTAAGGCTCACCGTGTACGACTTACTGCCGTGCCGGACCTGGTACACATTTTCCAAACGCGTATTCTCGACATCCAACTTATCACCTATCGCTCGAGCATTAAACACCTCCCGAGTTGCCCAATCGGTTAAACGGTCTGTGTTTCTTGAAGCATCTTCATGTCTTCTCTTAAACCAATCTCCGACAGTAGCACGAATCACCTCCAACATAGCGCACACAGGCAACCTGCGTGCCCACAAAAGGACCTTGTTCATGCTTTCGACGATGTTCGTCGACATCATGTCGTACCGTCGGACGGGACAGTGAACTCGCGCGAAGCGTTCTGGCCTTATTTCCTCCATCAAATGTCTATACGCGCTCGGATACCCATCCCTTAGGGTAGCCATATGCCGGTCGTACACGGACCTCTTGTGTGCATATGCCGCTCCCATGAATGCGTCCTGGGCTCCCTTCCCCCCGAACCGCAACAGGTTCTTCGCTAGGTGCACGCAGCATAGAACGTGTGGATTCCTCGGGAGCGCTTGCTCCACCGCAGCTCTAATTGCGGGCGAACCGTCAGAGATTATCAACACATTGTCGTTTGGAAGAAGCGCGGCCCTCATCTGCGTCAGAAACCATCTCCACGCCCTTGTTGACTCTTTCGGTCCGACCCCGAAACAGAGCGGAAATATCTGATTGTTCCCATCTTTCGTCACTGCCACGAAAAGTACTCCCTTGTACTTCCCCTTCAGATGCGTTCCGTCAATCACGATGAAGGGCCGCATCTCTTTCCACCCAGTAATTGACGCATACAACGCATAGAAACAGTACAAGAACTTATCCTCATCATCAACTACGTACTCCGTATAGGTCCCAGGATTTTGCTCCCGCATCATATACAGGTACGATGGAATCATTCGGAAGGAGTCGTCATGCCCACCAAAAATGTATGAAATGGCATGAGCCCGAATCTTTCTCGCCATATCCACCGATATTCTGACGCCGTCCTCCAACAAGCGCGCCCGAAGTGACTCGGGTCCCATCGTCTCCGACCCAACCGCCACCACATTCGCATAATATGCCCCCAAGTGACTGGACGGGAGTCTCGTGTCTGGAATATTATCCGGGTTAAACGTGCAATTGTGTGGTACCAATCTGTATACGGTCCATATCGATGGGGTACCTCGCGCGCGCATCTGGAAAGCGCATTCCTCCATGGAACAGCGCACCCAATATCGTGTTTTGTCCGACTTGCAAGTCACGTACCCACATCTCTCTCCGATCAAGTACTGGACCAATTTCTCCTGCAACCGCCTCTTTGTCGCAAACACTGATCCCACTGCTAGTGGTCTATCCACGGTTTCATCCACGTACGGGTCGACGTAATCTCCAGGCAGCTCAAGCGGTGGACGCGGCAAATTCCAGTTCCCGCGTGTCATTTGAGGAACCGTGAACCCTTCTGCCGGCAGTCGCCTCGCTGGATCGAGGCCAGCATCGAGTCCCTCTATGGATCCTCCCTCGCGTACAATTCTCCAGAAGGCTTTGAAATAGGTGAGTATCAAGCGATGCCCTGCCAAATCTTCAAAGTCTACTTCCGCTGCTGACTCACCCCATTCATCCTGCCATTCTTCCTCCTCACTCTCATCACTCTGGTCATCCTGTGCCTCATCCACCACGTTATCCTGCGCGCTCATGTCCTCATGGTCTGATGCATTCGCTACATTTGTCTCACCCTCCTCTAGCCCGGTAAGGGTTGGATAACTTATAGGGATGGTTGTTCCGTACTCATTACGACATTCGTCTACATATTCTGGTACGTGGCCACTGCTACTAGCACCTGCGTTCGGAGCCCACAACGGATTCCGCGACGGTGGATTACCGAATATGAAGTCCGACCAACTCGTCGCCCCGGACGCGTAGTACGTACAACGGGGGTGTTGTGTGTAATTAGTTGATTCATTCGTACATTCTAAACATTGTCGACCATAAACTATTAATACATTTAAAAAAAATCTTTTCGCACATATTAATACAACACTACTTCTAAGCTACTATGATCACCATAAACTATTATTTTCATTACTGTTAATATAAATGAAAATGTTAACGTATTATTGGTTAGCAGAATTATAATGATAAAAATAATTGTCCTAATAATTATCAACAATTCATAATATAAATATAAACGCAATTTACCTTAAGTTATACTAGTATATTTTAAATTTTTCATTTTCCTACCATGACAGATTCTATTCATTTAATATAAATTTTTTAAAAAATTTTATAAAAAATTTTTTAAAAAATTTTTCATTTTTCATTTTCGTGGTAAATTTTTTAAATTTAATTTTTTATGAATTATTATATTATTATTACTATAAATTTTTAATATATTATATTTTTATTTTTTAATTTAATTTAACCTTATTATTAGATTATTATTACTTTAAATTTTTTAATATTTCAACACATATTCTTTTCTTTTTCATTTTGGACTTCAACAAATAATAAAGTAAATAATTAAAATAACAATAACAATAATAATAAAAACATAGTAGTAATAATAAAAATAATTAAATAAATATTTTAAAATTTCCTTTTTTGAATTATTATATTATTATGACTTTAAATTTTTATTATATTAATTTTTTATTTTTTTATTTAATTTAACATTATAATTATATTATTACTACTTTAATCTTCTTAATATTTCTATATTATCTTTTAATTTCCATTTTAAACTTCAACAAATAATAATTAAAATAGTAATAACATAATAACAGTCAAAGTAATAATAATACTAATACAAAAGTAATAAATAAAATAAATCGGAAACAATAGTACTATTTACTTATAGTAATCTATTAATATTTTATTTATAGAACAGACAGAATAATAATAACTTGTGTGTTCGAGGACTCGATAATAATAATTATAATAACATAGTAATAATAATAATAATAATTAAATAAATTTTTTAAATTTAATTTTTTTGAATTAATATATTATTATTAATTTAAATTTTTACTACATTTTATTTTTCATTTAATTTAACCTTATTATTATATTATTATTACTTTACACTTTTTAATATTTCTACATTATCTTTTAATTACCATTTTAAAATTCAAAAAATAATAATTAAAATAATAATTAATAATACTAATAACAAAAGAAATAAATAAAATAAATCGGCACCAATAATACTATTTACTTATATAAATCTAGTAATATTTTTTCATACTATAGACGGAATAATAATAACTTGTGTGTTCAAGTACTCGAAAAATAATAATACTAATTTATGTCGCCTTTCTTTTTTATTTGTTCATTAATCTACAATTACTATATAGCGGTAAAATGTATCCAAATCTATATCCATTTATTCATGCAAACAAAAAAGAATAACAAATTAACAATGTACATTAACGAACTAAACAATTAATTTAACATATTCATATAACATAAATACACGAAAACAAGTACAAGTAAATGCAAAAAATATGCATGTACAACGCAAATACTAAACTCAAAAGTAAATAGCACGTATAAATACTTACGATTAACTGTGTAGTCAATATCATCCGCACGGTTTGCTTCCCCTCCCAACAACCCTTCCGGACCAAACAACCACGACGAGTCCATTGTTGCGCCGGCCAAAATACAACTGCGCACAAGTTATTCAAAAACCCAACAATTTTTAATAAATGCAGCAATATATTAAATAAATATGCAACAATATATTTCAAAATATGCTAGGATCGCCCATTATTGGACACCTCAAGCTTGGTCCGTGGATTATAACACAGAGCATGCTTGGTCCGCATATTTAATGCACGGACCAAGTAGCAGGGTTAATATGACACTCTTCATGCTTGGTCCGCATATTATTGGACCAAGCATTAATGCACGGACCAAGTCATAATCGACAGAATATAAACACACAGCATGCTTGGTCCGCATATTTAATGCACGGACCAAGTAGTAGGGTTAATATAACACTCTGCATGCTTGGTCCGCATATTATTGGACCAAGCATTAATGCACGGACCAAGTCATAATCGGCAGAATATAAGCACACTGCATGCTTGGTCCTTATATTTTTTCGAGCGGACCAAGCATTGAACGATTTGTCTTTCAGAATCGAAAGGTTTAGCTGTGAACAATTTTTTGTATAGCTGAAATAAAACCATAGATGTATGTATCCGCGTTCGGATTAAAAAAATTGACATTATCACACAAATAAAATCTTAGAAAAATTTTTAAAAAAAATCACAGAAAACTTCGAAATCATAACAATATCTACTTAATCAAAAAAAAATTATAACTTACCAACAATAAATATATCCGCATTAGGATCTTCAATGGAAATCGAACTTCTTATAACCCTTCACGGCGGATCTGAAAATTACAAGGAAAAAACTGAATTTATACGGAACAATAAAAAAATAATCCACAACAACGACGATGGTCGGCGGATTAGAAATAATCCCCCACCAAATTTATACGCACAAGGAAAAAAAATGGAACAATATAATCATACCCAACAATGACGATGGCCGGAGGATTAACGTCGGTCACGGAGAAAAACGAATGGTGGTGAACGGACGCTGTAGATCTGGATCTAGATCTAGAGAAAAAGAGGTGGCTTTTGAAATCTATATTATGAACGCTGAACGGGCGGGTGGTGGGGGAAGTGGGGAATATATTCCATGCACTCACGAGAATAAATGCAGACGTTATGACAAAGGGGTTGCCTTCCCGAGGCTTGACTCGGTCAAAAACGCTTGGTCCGCTCACAACAATGGGCGGACCTAACGGAAAAGCGGACCAAACAGCTTGGTCCGGATAACGGCGGCTTGGTCCGCCAATTATTATATAGCCGGGTATAGCGAATTCCCGGACTAAGAGGATTGCTGTTGCTTGGTCCGCGACAGCGCTATGCCCGGATATTAATAATGCGCGGTCTAAGCTTAATATTCCGAGTCAAACAGTCCTAATTAATATCATTTAGGATAATCCTTGATCAAGCTTCGCCCGGGTATTTTATTTGGACCGGGTCCGGTCCAAGTATCCGGTCCAAGAGGCTTTCCGTCTTTTCGGGTAAAAAACTGACATCCATAAAGTGGCGGGCAAAAAAGTTGCTGCAAAAGTCTGACCGGCCACAGTCATCATTCACCCTTTATTATATAGTTATATAGGCTAGGGGAAAGAGGTCCCTACTTAATTAAAAAAGCACGATGGGTTCTCCTCCTCCATATAGTATATATACTCCATCATCCTTTCATTAATTATATACTACTCATTAATTACTATATAATTAATATGGGTCTGGGGAATGGAATTTCTTTAATTTGACAATTCAATAATCGTGTATTCTGATGATTACTACTATTAATTATACAAACAAGAAGAATATTGATTGGATCGGATATATGCTTGGATGAATGTATCGGATATATATTATCTACTCTTTATTTATCCCTTCAGTATTTATTGTCCATATGCAAAACAACAACTTGCATGCATTATATCTCATTCTTTTTCTTTTTGCGTTTGACTGATGATCAATCGATGATGCGGACTATTCAGGAGTGGATTATACTCTACGCCTATCTACTATATATTGAATAGTGGAAATTAATATCCACAAATCCAACAATAGTACTAATGGTTATTTGATTCAAGTGCAATATATATATATACTGTATGTAACATATGATAATTAAGAATAGTGGCACAGTGGCAGGCATACACATGGAATCGAATAATATATACTCCTCCTATTCTTCACCACCTTCCACTTTAATTTTTATCTTGTCTTTCTTCGACACATGACTACACTTACCATTTCTTTAATTCTGATCATCTGTCTTCACTTCCCAATATCTATCTATCTATCTGTAGGATTCCCTGAATATATATACATACACATACATACATACATGTAAATTGTAATAATAATAATAATAATAATAATGGATAAGAAGCACATCGCCCTCTCAAGATTCCTAAAGTGCATGCATATATACATGTCGTTGATGTTGTCTCATCTCATCTCATCATCACTATCTAATAGGAGTACAATTAAATCACACACATGCATTCTATACCAAATTGTTTAATTAATTCTTCTTTTCCATCTCAAATTACTTAAAACAGTCCATCATATGGAGTATATTACACCATTAGTTAATTATACATACGTTGAGATTTCATATAGTACTATATATGTTGCGGAAGTGTACCCAAATTAGCCAAATGCAGCAAAATAAATAGACACGGAGAATTTACGTGGTTCGGTCAAATCGACCTACATCCACAGGCAAAAGGAGAAACAACTTTTACTGTGAGGGGAAATATTACAAAAAAAGGTTTGGACAATAATTTCCGGACCCACAAAACCCACTCAACAAATGTAGACTCTTCACAAAAGAAAAGCCTACCAAAACACCTAACACTCTCTGGGCCAAATTTGCCCACTAAATTCAGCAGGCAGAAGAAAGCTTTGCAGGCTGCTTTTCTTCTGCTGCTTGGTGTGTTTGATTCAGGCACAAAGGCCTGGTATTTATAGGGAGAAATGAGATGGGGAGCCATTAATGCTCCACCTAATACCGTGTGTGCCCATACCCCAAGTGGGAGGCACCACACCCAACAAATCTCCACCTTGGTGCATCCCAGGTAAAGTTGAATACTGAGTAGGCTCCACCTTGATCTCAAACCTTTCCCAAAAATATATGTACTCAAACCATGCACACAAATGTGTCCAACGGTACTCCAATTCTTCTTTCGCCTCCAAATTTCCCACCATGGGAAAACAAAATGCCTCGAAGAGGCAGTCAACAGCTCAAAACATTTAGCAAGTCCAAGCAATGTCGAAACTTGCTATGAGGTACTGGCTTAGTGAACATATCTGCAGGATTATCTGCTGTAGCAATCTTCTGCACTTTGATCCTCGATTCTGATCTCAGAAAATGATATCTCAAGTCAATGTGTTTGGTTCTCTCATGATGAACATGATCCTTAGCCAAACATATTGCACTGAGGTTATCGCAAAACACAACTGCTTGATCTTGATGTAGACCAAGATCGCCAACCAGTCCTTTTAACCAAATTCCCTCTTTGGCAGCTTCTGTCAACGCCATGTATTCTGCCTCCGTAGTAGACAGTGTTACTGTAGCTTGCAAAGTTGCTTTCCAACTGACGACAGAGCCTCCAAGAGTGAAAACATAACCAGTCATTGATCTCCTACTATCCACATCTCCAGCATAATCAGAATCAGAATACCCAACTACCGAACACTGCAAGTCGCCTCCATAGATGAGACCAACATCAGATGTACCTCTCAAGTAGCGAAAAATTCGCTTCACAGCAAGCCAATGCTCTTTTCCCGGATTCGCCATGAATCGGCTAACCACGCTGACTGCCTGTGCCAAATCAGGTCTAGTGCACACCATGGCATACATCAAACTGCCCACTGCACTAGAATATGGAACCTTTGCCATATAATCCTTTTCAGCTTCAGATTTAGGTGCAAAGGTAGCTGAGAGTTGTGTATTAGTAGCACATGGAGTATTCAAAGGTTTCGCCGAAGACATTCCAAACTTTGACAGAACTTTCTGGATGTAGCTTTTCTGTGACAAGAAAAGCTTCTTCTGATCTCTATCTCGATAGATCTCCATCCCCAGAATTTTCTGCGCTGCACCCAAATCCTTCATGTCGAACTCTGCACTCAGTAGACCTTTCAATTTCTGAATATTGGCCTTGTTCCGTGCAGCAATGAGCATGTCATCTACATACAGAAGCAAGTAGATGTTCGAACCATCTTCTAATTTGTTGTGATATACACAACAATCATATGGACTTCTGTTATAGCCAAGCTCAACCATATAGCTATCAAATCTTTTATACCACTGTCTCGGAGATTGCTTTAGACCATATAATGGTCTCTTCAATTTGCAAACATGGTTTTCTTTTCCTGGTACAAGAAAACCTTCAGGCTGAGACATATAGATCTCCTCCTCCAATTCCCCATGAAGAAAGGCTGTCTTCACATCTAGTTGTTCGAGCTCCAGATCCTGATGCGCTACCATAGCCAACAGGACACGAATGGAAGTATGTCTGACCACAGGTGAGAAAATCTCGTTGTAATCAACTCCTTCCCTCTGAGAAAATCCTCTAGCAACTAGTCGGGCCTTGTATCGTATGCCCTCAGCTGGTGAAACACCTTCCTTTCTTTTGAAGATCCATTTGCAAGTAACAATCTTCCTTTCAGGTGGTTGTTTGACTAGCTCCCAAGTGTCGTTCTTATGTAACGACTCCATTTCATCTCCCATTGCAGCAAGCCACCGTACAGACTCGCCACATGATACGGCTTCTTTGTAAGTGGAGGGCTCAGAGTAATTCAAATCTTCAGCTGTTTGTAGAGCATAGCAGACAAAATCTCGATATCTGCTAGGAGGTTGGACACCCACCCTTCTAGCACGATCATAAGCAATTCCTTGCTTCTGCACATCAGCTGAACTAGATGGTCGGTTGATTTCGGGTGGCTCAACTTCAGTTGATTGATTTGAATCCAAGTGCACTTCCTGCTCTTGCTCAAGCTCTCGTTGTTCATCTGAATCATCAGGTGAAAGTTGAAGCTCCACCTTACTGTCAGCACCCGAATTTTCTGAGACATTCACCACCTTCGTAGGCATACTGAGGATAGAATTCTCGTCAAACACCACACTTCTGCTCAAGATAACTCTTTTCTCAGAAGGTGACCAAATTCTGAATCCCTTAACTCCATCTCCATATCCTACGAAAACGCCTTCTTTGCTCTGGGCTCCAGTTTTCCCTCGCTTACGTGATAATAAGCCGCACATCCAAAAGATTTCAAATTCGAGTAATCATAGGAATTACCCGACCAAACCTCATAAGGAATCCGACAATCAATTCCAGTATGAGGTCCCCGATTGATCAGAAAGCAAGCAGTGTTAACTGTTTCTGCCCAAAAGCTCCTTGGCAATCCAGAATTTGAGAGCATGCAGCGTGCCCTCTCCAAAAGCGTCTGATTCATACGCTCTGCCACTCCATTTTGCTGTGGAGTGTTCCTGACTGTGTGATGACGTGCAATTCCATTGTTCTTGCAGAACTCATTGAATTCCCTCGAACAGAATTCCAAACCATTATCAGTTCGAAGCCTTTTAATCTTCTTGTTGGTCTGGTTCTCTACCAATGCCCTCCACTGCTTGAATTTCAAGAAAGCTTCGCCCTTTTCCTTCTTCATGATTACCCAAGTCATTCTTGAATAATCATCGATAATGGATAAGAAGTATCTGCTGCCCCCAAGCGACTCAACTCGTGAAGGACCCCAACAGTCAGAATGAATGTAATCCAACGTCGATTTTGTTCTGTGAGTTGCCTTTCCAAATTTGGTATGATGTAATTTACCAAATGTGCAGTGCTCACAGAACCCGAACTCAGCTAACTTGTGACCTTCAAGAAGACCACGACTTGACAGGATATGCATTCCCCTCTGACTCATATGCCCAAGTCTAATATGCCATAGCTTGGACATATCAGAAGTATCAGCAACAGCAGCTACAGAATCTACTACAGTAGATCCCTGCACAACATACAGAGATCCATGCAAGACTCCTTTCAAAACCACGGACGATCCCTTCATGATGCAGAGTTCTCCATGCTCCCCTTCGTATCTGAAACCCTTATTGTCAAGGACTCTTAAGGATATCAGATTCTTCTTCAGCTTTGGAACATGTCTGACATCGTGCAGAGTTGCAATTTCACCTGCATGTGTTCTAAGCTTGATGGAACCAATCCCAGCTGTCTTACAGACAGAATCATTTGCCATAAAAACATTTCCTCCATCGACTGGTTCGTAGCTCGAAAACCACTCTTTGTTAGGACACATGTGGTATGATGCTCCAGAATCAAGAACCCATACATCATCTTGCGATGGTTGCACGCTTGTGACCAAAGCCAAATGATCCTCTGGATCTGTATCGCCATTGACCGCAACAGAGACAGACTCCTGTTGCGTTCCCTGTTGTTGCTTCTTCATCATCTTGGGACATTGGGTCTTCCAATGTCCTTTCTCTTTACAATAATTGCATATATCACCTGGCTTGGGACCTTTAACAAAAGACTTTTTCTTCTTTTGTTTTACAAATTTTCCATGTCCCTTGCCACTGCTAACAACGAGCCCAGCAGCCTGATCTTCTACATTACTCGAAGATGCCTTATGGCGCAATTCCCTACTGTGCAGAGCAGCACGTACATCTTCTAAACTGACAGTATCTTTACCAACTATAAATGACTGTACAAAATTTTCAAATGATAGTGGTAAAGATACTAATAATATCAATGCAGCATCTTCGTCTTCGATAACGACATCAATATTACGCAACTCCAGCAAGATAGTGTTTAATCTATCGAGATGGTCTCGAAGAGATGTACCTTCCTGCATCCGTAGACTGAACAAACGTTGCTTTAATAGCAACTTGTTGGTTAAAGACTTAGTCATGTAAAGACTTTCGAGTTTTAACCACAGACCAGACGCCTTTGTTTCCGCCGCAACTTCGGTAATAACATCATCTGCTAGGCACAATAAGATGGTTGAATGAGCCTTCTCCTCCAGGCTCACCATCTCAGCATTATCTGGATCTATCTTTTCCTTCAGTGGAGCCCACAGGCCTTGTTGCTTTAACAAAGCCCGCATTTTAATTTGCCAAAGACTAAAACTATTCCTCCCCGTGAACTTGTCAACCTTAATATTTATGGCCGACATTTTGCTAACAAGAGGCACAAACAAATCTCACAAAAGGGTAGCTTAACCGAGATGCGTTTCTGATGTGGAAGATCAGATTAACTGCGACCACAGAGCATACTATGCAATCAGGGCTCTGATACCAGTTTGTTGCGGAAGTGTACCCAAATTAGCCAAATGCAGCAAAATAAATAGACACGGAGAATTTACGTGGTTCGGTCAAATCGACCTACATCCACAGGCAAAAGGAGAAACAACTTTTACTGTGAGGGGAAATATTACAAAAAAAAGGTTTGGACAATAATTTCCGGACCCACAAAACCCACTCAACAAATGTAGACTCTTCACAAAAGAAAAGCCTACCAAAACACCTAACACTCTCTGGGCCAAATTTGCCCACTAAATTCAGCAGGCAGAAGAAAGCTTTGCAGGCTGCTTTTCTTCTGCTGCTTGGTGTGTTTGATTCAGGCACAAAGGCCTGGTATTTATAGGGAGAAATGAGATGGGGAGCCATTAATGCTCCACCTAATACCGTGTGTGCCCATACCCCAAGTGGGAGGCACCACACCCAACAATATATACTCCGATCCGATCCATATATATATGTTGAGTACTAGTACTAATTTAATTGGAGTAACTAATTCAGCTAGCTTAGCTTGCTACCCCTAGCTGGCTGCCCTTCGATGAAAATAATTAATGTATACAAGTACTACTAGCTGGTACGTGTAGAGAATTAAGTGTAGCGTGTACGTATGTGAAATATTTATACATACAGAAATAATGGATAGAAGGGATAAATTTAAAATTCTTCATTCTTGTGTGATTGCTGACTCATGACTGATCCATACATAAGTATATATATGGGTGAATTCAATTCCAGGCTAAGGATACTTCTCCTGACACAAGAATATTTGCATATCAGCAAGTGGCCGCGCGCACATTTTCGCAGCTTTATATACTTCTATATTGGACACTTACTACACATGATGATATCTGTGTCTTGCAAATTGCATAGTACTACTATTAATTATTAAAAATATCGCCATTGCATACGGCATACTGAATATTGCTACTGTTTCAAGATAACACACATATTCTCTGTTGGATGGAAACATATAATACTACACATATGTATTGCACTTGCACCTCTTTTCCTTTCAATTAGTACTGGCCTTTTTGTTGTTGTCTTTATGGATAACACACAAACAAACCCACATATTCATTCATTTGCATTTGGATTTGGTGTTTAAAGCTATATATATATACATATTAAAGGGATTAAAAATATCATTTATGATGTCATGTTTCCTTCAACCATATATACAGATATACTATACCACTGCTTTTATTTTTGAAGTTGGTCTGTGTGCGCACTTAATAATTAATGTTCAATGCAGAAACTTTCACTTCAGAATGAGGTGTGTTTTATTTTTATATGTTCTCTAATTAATTAATTAAGTTGACCACGTTCAATTTCTCTCTTCCCACTGAAGATTTGATGTTTTTCTTTTCAGAAATACAGTAATAGAAGTATATAATTAGGAGTAATTAATGCTAATAAGCTAGAAACATCAATTAAAAAATAAATAAAATTTAAAAAAGAAAGAATGAAATAAAGGCAAGGAGTAAAGAAAATCAGGGGAAAATCAGATTCTTGTTGGTTGGCTCCAATAATTGTTGCCAAGAGAATATATATATATATACATATATATTATATAGCACCCTTTTCCATTAATATTCCAAGATGTTGAAGCTAGGTAGGAAAGCATGCACTTTAGACTTTAGTAAACAATTATACTGTATGGATCATGGATTATCCACCTTGTGATATTAATTATTGTGAATTAACACTACTGGTGTTTGTCCAGGATTGTTTGGTAACATATAGTATAGCTATATCTATGGCTATAGGGTTTGAGCAAATGATGAGTTCCCTTACAGTAGAATCAGAGGAGATCCAACAGCACCAAGGCTAATAGAAAATCATCCTCCCATCAACAAAAATGCTCTTTTTCTCTTTTACCCCTTATTTATTTTCACTATTTCAATTGTAATTAGATTATGCTTTTTGTTTCACTCCAAATTAAACTATATCCTTTTAATTATCTGTGTGTTTTGCAACAAAGCACAACTCAATACTCTTATATATGAAAAAAAGGATGTAATATAAATTAAAGTAAAATCCAGAAAGAAGAAACTCCAAGAGGGCCAATTTTATAATAATAAGGGTTGGGTTGTGCTAGTACATAAAAAAAAAAATATAAGAGTTCGGCCCATTTTATATGGCTGAGAAAAGGCTAAAAAAGGGCCTAATAAGCCTCTAAAATGTGTCCCGAGAATGTGTCTCACCGGAAGGTTCCCGAGCAATAGAGTGGCCCGAGGAATGGTCTTGTCCGAGTGATAGAATCCGCATAAGTTCAGCCCGCGATCCACGAATTAATGTCCCGAGCAACAGTACGCACCGTTTCATAAGGATACGCACCTTTCCGCGAGCAGGCATGACCATCCGCGAATAGAGGTATCCTCTCCACCAGTTGCGAATGGACACGACTGTTCACCACACCCCTTACACATCTATAAATAAGATCCATTGTACTTGTAATAGACACTCAACGTCAATCAAATCCAATTTACTTTCTTTACTTTACTTTCTTTTTACTATTTTGTTTACCGCTTTCTTAGATATGTAGAATCTGTTAAATGTTAATCCGTTTAAGGCAAATGAAGCCCTTGACCCATTCAAGGCAAATCAAAGCCCTTAGACTCGCTCAAGACAAATCCAAGCCCTTGACTTGGTTCATCCCAGTCCTCATCCGGCCTTCCGATCTTGAAGGCATCGTCTAGAGGATTACAAATTAACACAGACGAATGGTAACAGGTTGATATGGTTGGTTGTGTAAATTAATGATCAAATTGAGAAACATGCGTATTCGGGACAGAAAAGCTATATAAACTTCCACTTGCTTGCTGCGTGACCATAATAGACTAAAGAAAGGGAATAGAAAAAATCATTATTCAGCAAATCTGTGCTGCATCATATCACCTTTCAAGGATCAACTTGTGTTAACATTACAGTTGGTAAAAAAAAAAAAAAAAAAAAAAAAAAAAAAAAAAAAAAAAGCTGTTATTCTAGTTAGAAATGCAAATTGCAATATAATTATACCATCGAATCCTCATTCCTCAATAACAAATCGGTGTCACATGAGTTCTTTGCGGCCAATATGTATATTTTTTGTCAATCCACAACCACAAGCAGCAGTTTGTGAAGATATATATGCTGGAGAACTAATAGCAATATATGCAGGTACATTGTTATTACTGAGGACAACACTCTTCAAACAAGGAATTAAGGAGATAAATATTACACTTTATTATCAGAATAGTACAGTAGTGTATATATAACACAAGATGATATACTACTATAAAGCTGCAGGATAATAAGCTTGATTAAGGCATGTAGTGAGTTTAGAACAAAGGAGGATAAATCTGCATCTGGTTGAGGATTTGTTCAAAATTATCTGTGGGTTTCTCCACAGGATGCGAATGCATCCCTTCGTAAGTTGTCACCACAACGGATTCGTCTCTAGATAACCGCTGCACTTGCTTCTTCACACTGCATCCCTGGTAAGTGCATCGATAGTAGCTTCTGCAAACATGGCAAAAAAAAAGGAAGAAGAAGAAGAAGAAGAACTTAGTTAATATATCAATCAATTCATCTATCATCTAATTATATTGCATATATGGAATGAAATAACCTAGCATATAATAATAATTCTGCAGACATTTGTATCCCACATTTAGCACTATATATAATCTTCACTAGTAATTCCATGCAAGCTTATATTATATAAACAATGGAACTGACACTTTAGCATAATAGAAACTTAGAAAGCACTAGGGGCATATATACTTTGAATTATTAGCCTTGAGAGTTTATTTTATCAAGGTCGATCATATATCCACTTTGAGTTATTAGAGCCTTGATCGAATCATATACACTAGGGTTGGTGGGATGGGATTATTTCCATCCCACCCCTTTAGATTAGACTAAGGAGACACCGCGCGCCTTGGTGTTTTTTTTTTTTTTTTTTTTTTTTTTTTTTTTTCCGTTTTGTGATTTGTAAAGATCGATTTACCAATTCATTTGTGGACGACATGCCACTTAATTTAGAATACTAACTAATATATAATGTATAGTCTATTAGTCATCAATAGCCATCGTCAAATTTCAAAGAGTAAATGTATGTAGTATGATACTATCTTTGTATGCACGAATGCAAGTAATTACTATATGCTTTCATCAAGCATTGTAGTACTAAATTAGTAAGAGACAAGATGTATAAAATAACTACGTATATATATAGATAGACGACACAAGCTATTTATGGAATTTCCGTGCTTCTTTCTTTCAAATGAAACCCTTCAATTCACGCATACTCGGTGTAAGTTTTTTCCGTGCTATTTATGGACATAATCTATGTAATGATCAGATTAGATCAGATCAGATCGATATTAAACTTGCATGTAAGTTTATACATATATATGTGGGTGCTGTGGGATGGAGCACTCTGCTGTGCATCATATATAAAAGAAAAAGAGAATCCCAAAAATACCAATTACTTAGCTTGTCTGCCATCATTCTGTTAACACATTTACACAGTACTGGATTAATAAAGGAGGCGACATATCTTGTGCTCATCTTATAATTTTATGGAATAAGTAATTGGACTTGCAAGAAAACAAAACAAAACAAAAATGATCAAGAAATGAAAATTTAAATAAGATGAAGATATATCACAGACATGGTACATGTATACCTAGGAAACCTGTTGTTCTTGACGGCCTTCTGACCATACTTTCGCCACCGATAACCATCATCGAGTATGTCGACTTGGCTTCTAGTTTGGAAAGCAAACCTGTGCTTCCTATCCTTGTTTTTTTCCTTCTTCGTCTTATAAGCTGCATTAACAGTAGTGGCCGGGGCGGCTGTTGATTTGGTGGTGCTGATTGTATATCGCCGCCTGTGATGATCATCATCATGGGAATTATTATTATTACTAGAGCTAATTCCATTCTGGTGGGACACCTGATGAGTTTTTTCTGCAGATATAGCAGGGAAATGATTTTTTTCCCTGGTGGGCTTGCACTCCGTAAATCCATCCCAGTTATTAGCAGCCATCATGTTTGGGGTTTGATCGGAACGCGAACACGATATGATATGATCTGATATGATACGATGGATGGAGTAAACGTACTGTATTGGGATCGGCCTCGCCTGTCCTCTTTGGAGGATTAGGAAACAGTTGGTCCAAAGTTTTGAAATTATTGATGCCTAGATGCTCCAGGTTATGGAGATATTAATAGGGCAAAACCTGAAGCATATTTAAATTTTTTTTTCTTTTTTTTTTAATTCAGAAGAAAACAAATAATTTGAAAAGAATTGAGAAGGGGATTGGAAGCTGGCTAGCAGAATTCAGATGATGGTGGCGTGAAGGGTGTGAGAAAAATGGGAGGGTAACATAAATAATCTGGATATATACTCACTCTGTTTTTTGTTTTATGAAATTAAAGTCACACGCTTTCATTTTTGTGTAAATATTATTTATTTTTTAATTTTGACTCAAATTTTTTACTATAGTTATATAAAAAAAATATATAATCAAGTGGTTCATTTTATTTTGTAATTTTAGAAAATTAATTTTTTTTTTTTTAAACATTGACACTCATGTGTCGGCAAAGGTGTATGGGAGCCCAAGCCACACATATATAAAATTTAAAAATATATATTGGATTATGTGAAGAGATGAAAGGGGTACGGGGTGAATATGACAGTTTTCTTGAAAAGGAAGGAAGGATGATATGTATTCATAGTACATATATATGGTCAATAAAATAAATGGAATATAGTTTGGTTAATTTTTGGAGGGGTTTGTCTAGATACATGAGAAAATTATTAAAATTAGAATTTGTGATGATGAGTTGTGGAAACTTCGGGGCGGCGGCTTTTGAGGTATGAGGAATGAGATTTGAAATGAGGTTTCATCGTACGTACGTCGTTTAATTTGTGAAACTCCGGCTGACTGATGACTTGTTTCTTCCAACTTTTCCTCTCCTCATGAGTCCTGGAGTCGTCAGTCATAATTAATTAATTAATTAATTACACGGCCTGCTGCTGCTGGCCCATGGCCCTTGACTTTTAATGAAAATTAACTAGTAACTATATATTTGTAGTCTTGGTATTAATTAGTGAACATTACTATTTATATTAGTATTTGTTTCTCTTATAGTAATTTACTTAGATTTACCCCCTGCATGACCCATGCATGCCCTGCGCAATATAGCTAGGGAGTATATAATTAAGTAAGTAATGAATGCATGAATGAATGTTGTTGCCCCATGTGATCATAATGGCTGGCTGGTTAATCAATGATGAGGCAAATGCAACCAATTAACAATTTATCTAGAAATAAAATTAAGAGACTTAAGAGGATCGGAGGGAATCATCGTCACTATTCATCAAACAACAAATTAAAGAAAGAAAGTAGTTATACACACATTTGAAATTTGTAATTAATTAATTACTGGAGTACTATATATAATTAAGCTTCTTTGTCATTTGGTTTTAGTTAGTTGTCGTGT
Source organism: Hygrophila difformis (assembly GCA_030278955.1). NCBI lineage: Eukaryota > Viridiplantae > Streptophyta > Magnoliopsida > Lamiales > Acanthaceae > Hygrophila > Hygrophila difformis. Next base: position 50,501,705 of record JAOANR010000011.1, read on the forward strand.
AATAATTGAGAGAGAGTTATTGAACGTAACTGTGGACTGTTGTAGTGTGGGCTTCATCAATCATCATCAAGCTAAGTAGTGTTGCGTCGTCGTCATCTCATCCATCACCTTTAATTTAATGAATTTTTTTTGTTGGTCTCCTCAACTCAAGATTCAAGAACCCACCACTGCATGCAGTCCGCACACACACTATATATATATATATATATATGTGTATATATATATATATATCCCCTTCCAGTACTACTCTTAATTACATTACATAAACTTATGGAGATATTGATACATACAATAAAGTAGTAAATGCATGTTTTAAGTGTGGCTATTTCTCTAAATGTAAGTCATGTCACTTGCTACATGGACTCAATGGAAGTGTACAACCTCATCACGGCCGTGCGCTGCTAAGTATTTGCATAGGCTTTGGCCCATTTATTGCTGCCATCGGGAAGTGCAGGAGCAAGTTTGGGGTCTGTCGGTTTCGGCATGTGCTTAGAGAAGGCAATCGGGTTGCGGATGCAGTGGCAAGAAAGGGGAGTAGGGAGGAAGAGTTCTTTACTTCTTGGGCAATTCCGCCGGATGAGGTCATTCTTCTGCTTCATGAGGATACGGAAGGGAATGGAGTTCTTAGGCGTATGTAGGAGTTTCATTTTTGTTTTGGTTCTTTTGCTTTTCTCTTTTCTTCATTTTTCTTTTTCTTTCTATCCGCCCGATGAGGAGGCATTGTTTACCAAAAAAAAAAAAGTGTGGTATAGAACAAAATAAAATGCGTGATTTTATATTTTTTGATTAATATTGGGCATCATCCAAAAATATAGGAGTAATAATGAATAAGAGTTGAAGAGGGCACTGCAGGCAGGGGTTAGTTACCAACCAGGCCAGTTAATAATGATGATATATGATTGATGGGGGCCCCAGTTGTTAATATACTAATGTTTAGCAGTAGTAGTAAAATAGTACTAGTAGCAGCTAGTACTCCATCTTAATTGGATGTAATGTAAGCAAAAAAGAGAAAGAGTTAAGAGGGGCTGCTGCTGCTGCTGCTGAATTAATTAATTAATTAATATAATGCCCATGGCAGACAGTCACCAACCAGCAGTTGCCAATGCCATCCCTATATAGTACTAGTACTACTCCCTCTCCCTCCCTACATGACTGCTAATAAACAGCACTAGTGTATACTGTAAACTCTTACTTCATTGAATATAGCTAGGTAGGTTTTGGCGAAATTATTTTTCTTTTTTTTTTTTTTTAATGACAAGAAGCTGATAATAATGTGATCATGTTTCGGTAGCTTTTGTGATGTTTGATATCTGGGGTATGATCGATTGTCATGTTTAACTCATCGCAAGAAATATATATATATATCCTGTTCTTGGCATCATATTTTTCCACTCTCCCGCCTCATATTTTCTCACATGTACAGATTCCCGTTCCCCTTGGTAAGTGTATTAGTGGGGTTTTGCCACCTGGTCATTTTGGTCTAAATTTTGCTGCTCGTGAGATGAATACTACTATGAATTTCAGAGATACACATACTATTAGCGCACGTGCAAAGAAATAAAGAAATTAGTGGAGGTGACAGTAGAGACTAATAGTAGTAGTATATTTACTACCTCCGTCTCTCGGTGTTTTTATTACGGATGATTTTTTGGCACAATTCACTGTTTAACTTTGATTCGAATTTTTATCATAGCTATGTAAGAAAAAATATAGTCAAGTGAGATCTCGTTAGATTCGTATAATCTTGTAGTTTTAGACAATTAACTTTTTATAACTTCTCGTTGTACATAATTTAAGTTATTAACAGTTAAAAATGTGTATCAACATACGTGCTGGGTGAATCCGTGACAAAAATAATGAGGCGGAAAAAGTAATAATGGGGGGTGGGGGCGCATAGCCGCACAGGCAGATGCACTTGGAAGGTAATGGTGGCGCTGGATATCACTCAAATTGATAAAATTATAATTTTAAGCTAAAAGAAAAATAAATTTAACTAAATTTTGATTTGTGCAACCACTGAATTTTTTTGGTAATACCACTATAATTAATTATAACCTAATTTTTTTCAACAGTTTTTGTATTTTGACTATTATCCCTAATTTTCTTGTATTGCAACACGCGGCGGCCTTGGATCACTTTTTTAGCTACGATTGATTATTCAAACAAACAAATGGCGTGTCCATTCAAACTTCCACTTTCCTTATTTTTTTGTTGCTAAATTTATTGTTGGATTGATGAGATTCGCACATACAGAATTTAAAGAGAGAAAAGTATGTTGATTGTTGACTAATACTATGATCGATCAATAATCAATTGCTCAGGTGTATATGAGGCCGTATCCATGACAATTATTACCACTGCAGTCAAAGAAATCAAATTAAAGAGATACATACATACATACATCTATATAATAAATCCTGAATACTTTTTAACATGTTCAGACTATATTACCCTGATTTTACATTAATTTTTATCTTCATTCATATTAAAAAATATCTAATCAAGGTTATATCTGTAAATTACTATAAAACATGATCAAACATATCAATGACACTATCAAGACGTATTATAAACGCTACATCATCCTCTCAAAAATACCGGATGCTGACATGTGGCATCTATCTATTTATATAATAAATCTTGAGTTAAATTTTAATCTATAAATCTTCTTAAAAATATCTTTTCAAGAATTCCTCTATATTTAGAAAATAAATATATATATTAATATAAAAAATCTTGAGAAAATCTTTTTGTGTATTTTAAAAGATATAAATTCAAAACAAATTAAATTATACTATTATATTTTATATATTTTAAATATATTATTAAAATTATATATTATAAATTCTTTAACTTTATATATAAAATTTTTTAATAAATTTTATTATAATCCATATCTATATAAGAATTCTTGAATTAAATTTAATCTATTTTAAATCTTTATAAAAATATTTCTCTAAGATTCATCTGTAAATTAATATTAATATATCTACCGGTTCTCACGTTGACACCTCATAAAGGCCATGTCATTATCTAGATAATCAAAGTATATATTTAGAAAATAAATCTGTATTAATATAAAAATATTTTGATAAAATCGTTCTATGTTTATTATAAAGATATAAATTGTAAATAAATTAAATTATACTATTATATTTTATATTTTATAAAAATTCAATTAAAGTTATATACTCCCTCCGTCCCACCAATCTTGTCCTGTTTGATTTTTTTACACTGTTCATTGTTTAACTTTGACTCAATATTTTTGCAAGTATATATTTGAAAAAAAATAATCGAGTTGGGTCTTGTTAGAATCGTATTATCATGTAGTTTTAGAATATGTATTTTACATAATTTTTTATTATACATATTTGAAGATATTAACGGTTGAAAATGTACATTGAATTGTGTGCAAAAATCAAACAAGACAAGTTAAGTGGGACGGAGGGAGTATATTACAAATTCTTTAAATTTATATATGATATTATGAAATACTCCCTCCGCCCACTAATTCTTTCTCACTTTCATTTTTTAGTCCCTCCCGCTACAATTGTCACATATTCTTTTTTTAAAAATTTCCTACTCAATAATTATCAATTAAAACATCACAACAACTAATTATTTCATTTTAACGCAATAACACATTATATCTAAAATGTCGTGCCAAAAAATTTTGGGACCGAGGGAGTAAATATATTTAAATAATATTCTATAATAAAAATAGAACCTAAAATATTAGCATAGATCAATATAATAAGATAAATAGTATAGTTAAAAAAATATATATTCTTTTGATATACTTACATATATAATTAAAAACTATATACCGCAGTCTATCCAATTGTATAGATAATATTACTAAATAAATATTGATTTATTAAAAAAATTATTCATAATAAAGTTTATGGGTGTTACACAATGTAACATAATAGTAGTAGTATAATGTTGAGTAAAATATATATTTTTTTAAAAAAAATTAGGGACAAAAAAAATTTGAAAATTTGATGGGTGTTAAATTGATATTTCCAAGGGAAATGGGGAAATTGATTGTTTTATCTAACATTATAAGTACTAATTTAAACTTTGAACTTTGAATATTGATATTCTTTTTAAAGTTAGGGCCTATTTTTTGCAAAAGAAAAATAGTTTAACTACTAATTTTAGAATTTTTGTTTAATTGAAATATATTTTTTTGGGAATTTTCCCTTAAGAAATGACTTCCTATATTTTTATAAGTTGTAGTAGGTTAGTTATGCCCCATTCGCCAAATATATATAATAAATTCTGAAATTTTTTTTAGTATATACTGACTATATTGTCTTTTTTAGTTGTAGTCGGTAATATTAATTTATATTCCCAAAAATCATTTCTAAGGTAAATGTAATTCTATATTGTCTACATCATTTTTTTTGCTTCAATAGTAGTTCTAAACGTATGTTTTCTCAAATTTACACCATTGGGTTAGATGGTCAATTCTGCCATTAAATTTTATAAATCCAATAGTCTCCGTAACCATGAATTTTAAGTCTTATGCTTCCTTTGTTTTTTTTTCACTTCGAAAGGTGCAATGAATTTATGTTGTCATTATTTTTTTTGATGCTTTGAAAATAAATACTTATGAATATAATTCTAAATCTTATATTTTTAAGTTTATCAAAAGGCCAGCAAATGTATTAGTCGATTTTACGTATCATATGTTGGTCTATTGGCAAGAAAAATGTGAAGACCCAAAATATTAATTATATGATTGTCCAATAGAGTTTTTCTTTGAATTGAAGCATGCATAGCATTAAAAAATATGTATTATACTTATAGTGATGTGCCAAAAATGTATTGGACGGTATATTACCAAGAAAAAGAAGAAGTCCGATGAATGATCATTTTATGATAGTTGAGCAGATTGCTAATGTGATTTAAAATATAAGCATAAAAAAATGGTTAATACTTGACCGAAATAACTGATTATAATAATTAAGGCAATAATCAATAAAATTATTATCTAATCATTTTATATTCAATGATTAATAACTTATTTGTGGATTCATTCTCCAATATTAAATCATTATTCAAATTTAAGAGAAATGACGAATATAATGAAGTATGATAGTTTGGATTCACTCAATAAAACAAATATGATTGGAGAATCATAGTAAGAGCGATTCATTTACGGGACAATTACAGTATATTATGAAATAAAAAATTGAAAATCATAGCATGTTATTATTATTGGATGTCAATTGGACAATATAATAATTTCCTACATAATCACATCTACATAAGTAGTTTTTATATTACAATATTGACAAAATGATTAATATAACAGTATGATCAGATACATCCCTTTATATGGCGAAATCATCTGCACACCTCTGTGAATTCTTTTGAAGAACGAAAAATTTACTCTATCAAAAATTTCCCCATCAATCATACGTCAAGAAATTTCTGAAGTGCACAAAGTTTGACAACTAAAAATATTGATGAAAAATTATACGAAAGTAGCGCCAATTGCAGATGACCGAACTATGGTAAAGATAAATATGCAAGACTGGATCAAATTTTATGACCTATGTTATATCCAAAAACTGATTGCAGCCCGACGACAACAATCTGATTGCCTGGTTGGTATATGAACTAAAATTTTTAAAGTTATGAGAGTTATATTTCTATTTAGCTTTAAATTTTAAAATACATACTAATAATAAATTAAAATAGTATAGTAAACACTAATTCTTATACTATGCTATTTTCGGGAATAAAAGAATCTTTTGCCTTAAAAAAACACTAATTCGTATAATCACTGCAAAAAAAAATCATAATCTCTATAATATTTTGAAACTTAACATATAATTAAAAAGTAATTATAATTAAAATTTATTATTTATAAAATTAAATCTTAGTTTATAGAAACTAATCAAAACAAAAATTTAAAATCCATTTATAAGATTTAATGAATGAAAAGATGATAAAAAAGTTTAAATAATGTATGGTGAATTATTAAATTTTTCTTTTGCTTAACAGCCTAAAACAGACTAGGAAATAAATGGTGGGAACCCATAGTACACAAATTACAAATGTGAAAAGGGTGGGATAGCCGAATAGGGGCCGCCGGGTGGGGAATCGAAACCCCAACCTACCTATAGGGGACTTGACCACTATGCTAAGCTCCCATCGTCTATATCCCCAAAACAATCTTAGAATTAATTAGTCTGCTTTGTGTATACATGCAGATTATGCTTTGGGAGAAGCAACACTTAAATACCCACCAGATCCTCAAAAAATTAGTTTTAGGCCCAATGTGGTATAGAGATACCCGGTATATGCCAAAAAATATATATAAATAATATTCTTTAAAAACTTTAGGGATAATAGTAAAAATGGACAACATATTAACGAGTAAAATGATATTTTTTAGAACTTTAATAAAGTAAAGATATTGTTTGGTCCAAGTTTGGATAAAATTGTAAAGATAACCGAGGTTGTGATGACGTTGCCAACATGGTTGAACAACAACGTAACCGACTGCCGGGAGCTGATGAACAAAAAGGATGCTGATGTAGCAAACTCTGTTACAACAGAAATGAAGAATCATTTTTGACAATATTTATTGTTAAGCTCATGTAAAAAAAATTATATTATCATTTTATAAACTCATATAAGTTCAACAACCATGCGCAGCGGGCGAAAAAATCTAGTAGATATAAAGCGTAGCTAAAGGCAGGCATGCTTTTCTGCTGCAGCCTTTTTTGAATTTTAACCTTCCATTATTGCATTATTGTAGTATTAAATGTATTACTACATCCTATGTTCGTTTCCGATAATAATAATAATAGTAATAAAATTAGTACTAAGACTAAATAGAATTGCGGGCTCCCTATTAGTAACAATTAATAATGTGTTAGTATAGAGGTAGCCGGCTAGGCTACGATACCTTTCGTGTTTCTTAGTACTATGTACTACTCCATCTCCATGCATGTGTCTCTGATCGAGACTCTCTGTGTGGTGTGTATGAAAAATCAGAGGTACGGTGTCGGTATAGTTAGAGAAGAATGTTCGGGATTACAGTTTGTGGGAATGGATTGGGCATGGGGTTGGTGCAGGTTCTCCTTGAAATATTATACAAGTAGTACTATTATTGAATATTCATTCATTCATTCTTGGAGTTAGATGTGAAATGTCATGACTATCTATCTATCTGCTGTGCTGACTGCTGTGGCCTCCTGATCTACTGTTCAAACATCAAAGGGAATTTTGTTTTCGCATCATGTGCACGACAGCCACACCACACACAGGCCAGAAAGTTTTATTACTATCATACTATGCATTATGTGCTACTGCTCTCCTCTTTCATTCTTCATTCTTCATTCCTAGCTACCTCTACTTCTCCCATACTCCACAATCCACCATCACGTGTTTTGGAGTATTTACTTTTCACACCATTAATTTACATACATAGTTATACTCTACTACTAGCAGTATACAGTATTTATATACCTCTAAACTCTAATATTGGTCGCCTCCCAATTTTTTAAACTTTTTCATCTTTCTTTCTTTCTTTTTTTTTTTTGGATAGTCACCAAATACTGTATGCAAAAATTATTCTACCTCAGCCGCCTCTCTCAGAATAATTAAATGTTGAGGCAGCAGTAGAGGATATATATATACTCTTGTTTCTTTATACTACATGGAATGATATATACCAGAACTCAATTACTGTTTCTTCTTTTTTAAAAAAAAATAAAAAAATCATGAAAACAGAATAGTCTTCCCAAAAATGAAATTCTCTCTTCCTCTTTCCACGAACAGGCAGCCTAAAACTTAACCTATGTGATGTGTACGCCGAATCCATGAATGGTCTGGTCCAAATTAATGGAAGAAAATTGATGACTAAGGGTTTATTCTGCCAAACTGTCCTCCCCCCTGGATATTTAGTTTGAAGACCTTCTGTATTAGCTTTACAATTTCCACACTGATTTAAGAGTGTCAAAAATCTTGCTTAGCACACAGATACCAACTCGTTAATTTCAAACAATAATGCCACATGCCTTTTCAAACTAGCACACTTTTACAAAATATTCATATGCCTTCAAATTCAGTGACAGAGATTGGTAAACATTCAACTATTAAGAATAAATCATGGTAGTCAAATCCATAACATAATTCAAAGCCTTTGAACATGACCTATATTGGCTTCAAATTTATTTCCACCGAACATGGTTCAGACTTAAAGAGTTCAGTTCATTATTATACCAAGCCCGAAAGTTTTTACACCTCATCAACATTCCAGGTTATTGCCCACATATAAGCTCGCGGACCTTCACATATAGGATCTCATTCGAGGCCTAACAAGGGACTGTCCGCCGTCCACAAATATTGTTGTCCCAGTCATGTACCGTGCGCCATCACTGATCAAATAAATCACTGTCGAAGCCAAATCATTCTTGGCATCAAGCCACCGGTGCAATGGGTTGGCATCTTTCACCAATTTTTGTGCCCTTTCCTTCCCCACTGACACGGGGAATTCATCGTTCAGATGTAACCCGCGTGCTATGGCGTTCACCCTGATCTGATACTTCCCAATCTCTAGTGCAGATGTCTGCCAATGTATACGTATGAGTCAAAGAAATGTTCAGGTCAAAATAAAGAATAACTATATTAGATTTCACATGCCATCCTAATATGTACCATAGTCCATAGCTAGCAGGATCGTCAGATTCTTGAGTTTGATCCAATCCAGAAGGAATAATTACAATGTGGAGAGATAATTAAAGGCTACGGAATGTGTGAGTGTTCATGTGTGTGTTGCACCCTAGGTGACTTGTGACAGTATAGAACTGGTTAACTCAAGAAGGATTTATACACTTACCCTTACTAGCTGCTGCACTCCAGCCAAGCACGAACCATATGCTGCTGCACCTTGATATAACCCTCTTTCAGCCCCTATTATTGACGTCAAGAATACGATAGATCCCCCGGATTTCTGATCACGCATGATTTTTGCCACAGCTTTTAAGAGATACCATGGAGCCATAAAATTGGTTTTCACAATCTTTTTGAATTCAGATTCAGGTAAAGACAAAGGATCCTGCATTTTTCCTGTTTCGAGATATTTACCTGCTAACTGTCAAATGCTTTTTCCTCATAGTTGTAAACAAATATGATAAACAGAATGTTTCATTTGAACAGTTTAAGAGAACAAACTAGGACCTCAATTTTTCAAGATAGATTTGCAACAACTGACATTTCTACAATCTGTTTGAATATAGTATTAGGTGCGCACTCTCTTGCATTATAAAATCACTATTTTGCAGTCCAATCTTTTTCATTTGACACTAATATTCTTTTGCTTTAAGTAATAGAACAAGCAGATTCACATTTATCTGCTTGTCTATTGGGATTTACTTCTGTATGGACAACAAGATATAGAATATTTTCCCACCACCAAAAAGAAGGGCAGGATATGCAAGAAGTCACATTGCCGAGAGTGGAGAAAACAAAGGATCATGATCCAAATATCTCAAAAGCAGTACATGATAGAGATCAGTGACAGAAAAAATCATGTATTAGAAAAATGAACTTTCGGGGATTTTGACGCGAATCATTTTGAATTACATCCATTACAAGATGTTTTAAGCAGGCATTCTGAAATCTAACAAGGAAGAAAGCAAAATCACCGAAAACAAAGAAAATAGTCCTTGGAAGAAGATTGGTATTAGTAGATATTGTCACACCATTCATTCGAATAGTAAAAGTTGAAAGAAGAGTTAAATACACCATACAAATTCAATCAGAAATAGAAGAAAACTCTTTCAACACTTCTGAATCGTTAAATACACCATACAAATTCAATCAGAAATAGAAGAAAACTCTTTCAACACTTTTGAATCAATCTCTCCAATTGCTTAAGTGGATAAAGATGAATTTTCATCATATACAGCCACACATAAGAAAAGGGTGTAGATGTGTAGTTAGAAATTTGAACAATAGCAATCTCCAAACTAACAATATCTACCTATTTGGGTTGTGCATCGCCTTTTGCATGAAAGCCAAAAGGGAACTGCACATTACAATGGGAATGGTACATCACCAATCAAATTAAAATGACCAAGTAGACAAGTCATTAACCAATAAAGTTTGATCCACACATTCATTAAAACTTGCTCCTTGAGAGCCAATTCCGGTGGTCTTCATTGAGTGAGACGTAATTACTCATTTCTTACACCATTTTTTCTGGAATTTAATCGTCAATTAAAGAATACTCCCAGAAGGAAAAATAAAATAAAATTAAAAAAAGACCAATAAATCCAAGCGCTGGCAGTTTGTCAAGTAATCCTATGATTTTCAATTCTGGTCGCAAAATTGCACAAGAGAGAGAACTTTGTTAGCGTACCTTCATAAGAATAACAGTTGACGAAAGCATCCAAACTCCCCAATTTCTTCCTTGCCTCCACAACTGCTTCATCAAAAGCCGCTTCTCGTTCATCCTCCATGTCCAATCCAACCACCTCGACGAAAACAACACCATTCAAGGAACTTGTAATCTGATCCGCCGCAATACTCAGTTGCCCCTCGTTCCCCACCAAAACCAATCTTCCATAGTACACAAAACATGTGTAAAAAAGTGCAGATAATAAGGACGAGAATTGTAAAAATAAAATTACCGGCAACCGCGCTGGGCTAAATGACGGGCGATGTTTAAAGAGATCTCGTCGCCGGCGGATGAGAGCAAAACGTTCTTCCGAGAACTTTCCATTCCCAAAACCGGAAAAATAATCAAAAGGTAGGCTGCCCGCGACCAAAAAGGAGGATGTTTTTTTTTTTAAAAAAAAAAAAATGAAGCTGAAGAGACCAGTGAAGAAAATGTGACCTCGGAAGTCGGTAATATAGGTGATACTCAAATCCAATCTGGGTTTTAGATTTTTAGACACGACATGAAAATAAAATATAGAAGCAGTACTTCACTTCCTCTCATTATTAGGTTTTTTTTTTTTTCAAAAGCCATATAGGGCAAGAAAGAAAATTCCTCTCATTCTTTTTTTTTTCGGTAAAAGTGGGGGGCCGGAGCCGGTTTTATTCAAAAATAAGATGCGAGTGGGACAAGCCCATCGAATCATGGATCAAAAGATCCCGTACAATATCCGGGGGAAGACTAAGATGTTCGGTATCAAAAGGGAATTGCTTATCATGCAACAACAAGTCACAAACCATATTGATCTCTCTTGGAATATTCATAAACTTGAGGTTCCAATTCAGATTCTTCATTTGCTGAATTTTACTGAAGACATCTGAATATGCTCCGTGGGTATCTTCATTGGAAGTGATCAAGTGGATAGCTTGGCTGCTGTCGCTTTCAATCTCCAGATTTGTTATCCCCAAGTCCCAAGCCTCTTGAAGGCCAAGTAATATTGCCCAAGCTTCAGTTTGTAAACTATGCATGGGACTCCTTTTCATATGAATACCACCAATCCATTTGCCTTCGGAATCACGAATAACACCGCCAGCCGAACTATAGGAAGAGGAAGAATTGCCATCACAATTTAGCTTGAACCATCCTGCGGGGGGGCTTGGTCCATCTTGCATGGGATAATTGCCAGCTTCTTCGACCATAAAGTCTGGATGTTGTGAGGGACGAAATGAAGTCACGACTTCGACTGAGAATACTGAGGTGAAGTCTATCCCAATGAGGATCAACTTGGCTGTAGAATAGTCTGCACCTGGCCTTCCAAATGTACCATTACCCGATTGCAAAGGTTGCTGCTTCAAGGTTGCTGGTCACCGTGTTAAGATTGTTATCTATCCAACTTTGGATAGAAGAATTCCAGGAAGCGTTTTGAGAAGCCAAGATTGGTCCAAACACGGGATGATGCAGGACAATCCCTAAGGACGTGAATGGAAGTGTCACTTGCACCACATATCCAGCAGCTATCGTCTTGGCTAAGGAATCTCATGCACCGTTCAAAATCGGTAAGAATCTTATTATGGTAGCACAGCCAGAGGAAGACTCTGGATCTTTGAGGGCAAGGCCATCTCCAAATGAGTTTCCAAGTTTTGGATGGAGGGTTGAGAGGATGGAGGTGACGATTTAAAACTTCCCTCGCACTTCTCGTTGAGAACTTTCCATCGGGACAAAGGCTCCAGAAAGGGCGATCATCAGGGTCTGATTGCAAGGGCGGGCTATGCTGGCTAATAAGGTTGAGAATGTTGGCAGGGAGCAATAAGGTCAGTTCGTTCATGTTCGAATCCTCACCATCAACATAAGACTCCAGGGTGCGATCCAACTCCCAGTCAGCAAGCATCCTGGTGGAATGGTCCTGCAAGACAAGATCTTTATCAAGCCACTTATCATACCAAAATAGAATCCTCTTACCATTACCCCTTTTCCATCCAATCAGTGGAGAAAATTTAGGCCAAACGCTCATGAGATCCTTAGCAAAGTAGGATAATGTCTGTGGATTTTGCTTCAGTTTATTTCGTTTCCACCCAAAACGAAATCGAAGGAGTTTAGCCCAAATGGTGGAATGATGAAGAAGTCCCCAGCAGCTTTTCATGAGTAATGCTTCGTTTAATTATTGGAGGCAATGAAATCCCAATCCGCCAAATGCTATGTCAGTCGTGATCTGCTCCCACGCAACGAGATGAATTTTCCTGTGGTCTCTTGAAGATCCCCATAAAAAGTTTCGACATAAACGCTCTATATCAGAAATCACTCTATTAGGAAACTTCAAGACCTGCATGGGATAGATAACGATAGATTGAATGACAGATTTAATGAGTGTAATCCAACCTGCTAAGCTTAAGTATTTGCAAGACCAAATATTGAGTTTAGCATTGATCTTATCAATGATAAAATTGAAATGAGAAGTTGTGCGTCTTCCTGATTGTATAGGAATTCCAAGATATAAACCAATCTCTGGAGATCTAGAAATATTAAGACTATTCTCAATAATCATCCTAGTATCACTGGATACAGCTTTCCCAAAAATAATTCTAGATTTAGAGAGGCTAATAGAGAGACCAGATCTATAACAGAAATCAGAGATAATGGAATTAATGATATGAACTTGCTCAATGCTAGCTTTAGAGAATAAATTCCTCTCATTCTTTTAATTGCTCATTTAGCTATTTTTATCAAAAAATTTAACGTAATTATATAAAATTATTAAATTTTTACAAATTATATTATATACTTAGTATAATTTAAACTATTAATGATTAAAATGTATTTCGAAATACACGAAAAATTGGAATAATGAAAATATTTCAAAATAGAGAAAATTAATGAACAGTGTCAAAAAAAATCAAACCAGACACATTAGCTGGGACGGAGGGAGTATTTTAAGATTACTAGTAAAAAATTGGGTTCCAAAACAAAAATGAAAATTGATTTTATACTCCCTACATCCTACTTATAGTATTACATTTTGTCTATATTGTCCCTACTCTCTTTTTATTTGTATAAATGTTTAAAACATTTTAAATTTAAACCTATTAATAGTCTCTACATGCTAGCTATATTGCAGAAGCAATGACAAAGACGAGCACACCTCCAATGCTCATCTTCATCAATAAAGATGAGATGACATAGAGAGTCCCATGGCTATGATAGCCTTCTTAATTAGGGCTAAAAAAGATAAAGCAAAAGAAAATGAGATAAATCGAGTGCCCCACCTACAGGAAGTTCTCTTGTGGGACTTTCAACATCAAATAATAGAGAATGTCTTGAGACTTTAACGGGAGGATGAACATAAAGGTAGATGTTGAAGGAAATGGAAAATCCACATTTTTTTTATAGGTGAATTTATGTTTATTGATAATGGCACAGTGGCAGATGGTAAGAGGGGCTTGGGAGTTGTTGCGCCCGAAATCAAAATTTTAAATTGATTTTATGTACATTTTAGTTATGGTAGAAAATATTTTTTTATAATTCCGTCCATCAAAGCTTCAACTTTGCCACTAAGGTCTTATATAGTATTATAGTTGTGTAAATTTTAATTACAGCAGAGTGTATTTTTTTTTAAAAAAAAATTTACGCATCTGAGAAAACAAAAGGAAAAAAGAATGTATCATATATCTTCCTTGACGAGTTTTTTTTTTTTTTTTAAATATAGACTCATATGTTATTTAATCTTAATAAATAAAATAATGAACTTGGCTTTCCATTTGGTAAACCACCTTATAGTGTTTAGCATTTGTCCTACATCCATGACTGCTATTGTTGGAAGATTTTATTTTTTTTTTCTCTACTGAAGTGTAGCTTTCCATTTCGTATACCGGCTTATGGTGCGATTGTAACTATGGAAAGATTGTTGAAAGATTTTTATGTATTGAAGTTTATTAAGAGGGATTTACATAACAGGCTGGCGCTAAACCTCAACATACTTCCTCCGGTTTTTTTTGGTTAGCTACAGTTTGACAAATGCTATTGTTCACTTATATACTTTGACTTAAAGTTTTATTATGGTTATATAAGTTAAAATTTAGCCAAATGAGATCTTGTTAGATTCGTCTCGTCTTATAGTTTTTAAATATCGAACTTTTAGAATTTTTACTTATACTGAATTTGAGTTATTAATGGTTTAAAACGTGCATTGGACTGCGTGCTGAGTGGGTCCGTAGCAATCTTTAAAAAACAGAGGAAGTACATCATAAAAAAATAATATTCCCTCCGTCCGAGGTGAACTGTGTTGTCTGATTTCTTGTCATTGTTTATTGTTTAACTTTAATCAATTTTATTACAAGTATGTATTGTTGCTTTTATTGGATTTATCTAATCGTATGAATTTAGAATATATATTTTGCATTATTTCTACTTATATATATACTAAAACCCCAGTGGCGCGCGCCATGCTGCGCGCACACAGTGAGGATAAAACATTATAGGAAATTGTAATAAGACACTAAAAATCAAAATGAAAGCAAAATTGAGATAAATTTAATTATGAAATTTGATATAATGCATCTTGCAGCACGGATCTGTACAAATATAACAAAAATGTGTTCAGAAATAGATTGCCTGCAACCAATAAAGAATTATTTCCTGAAAAAAGGAAAAGAAAAGAAAAGTTCCGAATATGATGCAAAGAACCTCTGTATCTTTACTACAACAGCAAACCAAGAAACTGTTCACATAAGGAAAAGAAGGTGTTTTCATAAGTACATGCCAAACATGCAAGGATTGCAACTTTATACGAATAATAAAAAATTCACCTTTGATTTTAAAGCCAATGAATGATATTCAGTTGTTTCGGCAGCAACATTTAAAATAGTAAGTCACGACATTTAATAATGCATGCATTTCCTTTCAATAGCAAATTCAACCAACGAAAAATGGGGTGGAGAACTCTACGTTTTGGAGCACACTTTAGTCAAAGAACATGATTGTTGCCCCATAGATTTTAGACTATCACTAAGGTAGCTAATTTACCAAACTCCAGTTCTTCCACAGACACTGTGGAAAACCTACTAAAACAGATCAACAAGCCAAAAGCCAAAATAACATTGCTGAACCAAGTACAGGGTATTTAAGTTTAAAATAAGAGTATTTGTTATCTCAAAATCAACTGCAAACAATGAATTGGTTATTAGGTGCAGAATATTAGTATATGGTGGAAATTTATCACATAAGAAAAGAAAAATGCAACAAAACATGGCCCTTCCAGATTGTTTAAGCCAAAAAAAGTACGGAATCTGACCCAATTAGCAGCAACCGAAAGAGAGAACGAACAGTATGCAGCCGCCGAATGAATGAATACGAATACAGAGATGTGGTTGCATTTTTATAGACAGGCAAAAACCTCCACTGCCCTCCAACGGTCAAACTTTATATGCTCTACTGGGCTGGGCTGCAGGCTATTTTTTGAAGCACATTTAAAAGAAACTTTATGGACATTAAGATTTTACGGCCTAAATTAATCTGAGATCGCTGCTAATTAATCAATTAATTACAGTCAGTAGATAATGATTTAAGGAAACAAAGTACAAGGATCTCTGCATATATATAAAACAAAAATAGTAGAGGTAACAAAGTGCAAGTGTCAACTTCTTCAACGGGTCTTATATTGCCTCAATAGCATCCCCACAAATGTTAACTTATTCTAATATACTTTACCAACATTTTAAGATATCAGAGCCCACCCCAACAACAATTAATGACCTTGCAAAATTTGAGAATAGATTCATAACCAAAATCGACATCAAAGACAAATGCACACCCAGCTATCCTTATCCAGAGCTTTCTGCATACCAAAAAAGTAGTAATTGGTTCATCTTAAACATACAAGTAAAGAAGTAACATTGATGTAATGAAGCACTGACCTTGGGTTGAGTAGTGAATGGCCTCAACCAAGCTCCAATAACAGATCACTCGCGCTCGCCTAAGGTTTTGACTGTCCAAATATTAATCTCTTGGGGGAAGAGAATTCTCAGCCACTACTTAGAATTTCCCAGCATGTTCAAAACACTGGTGCAACTGTCCGAAAACCCAGACCTTAGCTGCAACAACAATCTGAATGTCTATAGCGTCTAAACCATTTGACAACACCAGATCAAGAATTAACATATTCAGAAGAAAGCTGCATAGGATCATAAGCTCCAAAATCATATGAATTTTTGCACTGCATCAGTACCAAGGTGAGAATTTTTGCAATTAAATCCACCTGACAAGCTAGGAAAGCGCTTGCGATATCCGGTTCTCCATTTTCCAATAAGAGGCAGCGTAGAACTCTGTAAAACAAAGATTGATTATGAAGTTATGAATGCGAAATTCTAACATCAAATATACATCAATTGTTCTTCTCAATCATAAAATCTAGCAAACATAATAAAACAAAGTCAGTGAAGCCCCAAACATAGGTAGTGGCATCTGCACAAACTTCACTCTTTAAAAATATCATGGATTCAGGAGTTGAAATGCGTTCCCAATCCTAGCTTATCCTAGGACTTAAAAATATCATGGATTCAGGAGCACATAGGGATTTTTTGTGCAGGTGGTTATTCAATCCTTATCCTTATCCTCAATCCCTTTCTTAACAAACTATAAAAATATCATGCAACTGAAACCAGGATTCCAATTGTGGATGGAGGGGACAGAACAACAAATTTCAAATACATTTTTCCTATAAAAATCATGAGATAGATAAATATGAACGAACATATTTTAAGTCTTTCAGCACACACAAGGACATAAGAAAGCTACGAGCTGACAATTACATAAATCAATTTCTAACCAATTAATGAAGGCAAAGGACAGTGAAAAATGAATTAGAGGTGCATGAAGAAAAATACAAGAGAACCACAGAACAATATAAATGTTGCTTACAACCTTTTTAAGAATGACTTCCCTCTCAGCATACATGAGTTCCCTAACCCTAGCATCCTTGAGTTCCTTTTCATACTTCTCCTGAATGGTTATAGTTATGCTAGCAGAAACTAAAAAATATGATTTAAAGCTTCAAGCTACAAAAAGGGACAACCTTTTGAATTGGTTGTAATGCCATGAAAAATGCAAACTTCTCTAGAATAACTAAGTTGCCAATCTGTAGCTTATTTTAGTAGAAGTACAAAATTGTCATCTCATAAGTCCTAACCTTGATTGCTCTTTTCTCTTCACTGGAAGATCGAGCATCCAATTCTACTTGCCTCTCCTCAACAGCATGGATGGTTTGCAAGAAGTCGAGAACTAATTTCCCGTCATTTGTTATGAACCCATCACCAGAATGTCTATTATGGGACTTAAATCCTTCAATTTTAAATATAAGAATGAGACATATCTCTTCCCTAAGGAAGAATAAGAAAGATATTGCAGAATAAAACTAACGTGCTTAAAAGTCACTATACAGACATATAAACAGACACATATCATAATGCTTCATCTGAGTACAGCAGCAAAGCCTTGATTTAGACGATGATTATAAATTTTGATAAACATTGATAGCAACAATTGAACTCCTGTTGACCCAGAACATAAATGAGCACACCAAACACTGTGGAAATTGAGAAGAATAAACTAAAGCAGCAAAACAAAATAAAAGAAGGGAAAAAGTTAAAACGCTGAACTCGCCGCACCCAATCCGACAAGGAAAAAACCTAAAATACCCAAAACTCAAGATTAAACATAAAAACCCCAAAATTCTAGAACACCCAAGCAACAAAAACATCACCACAACCGACCGCCAGTACATGGCCTCAGCGACCATCACCCTCGTAGGAGGGCAGCCCATTGCCGACGACGAGCGCAGCTGCATAAAGCATTGCTCCGCACAGCGTGGAGCAGCCGGTTGCTGCTAGCCAGCGCCGCCCAGCGGTGCGACACTGCCCACACCACGGCGCGTCATGTGTCGGCGGATCCTGCTCCTCCCGGAACGACGTTCCTTCAACGCGAGCAATTTCTAGGGCACAACGGACGCTTGATTTTGAGAGGCGACGGAGATGCGAGCGATTTTGGGAGGTGAGCACGGCGAGTGAAATCGATCTGGAGAGAGAGAGACTGGATGCAGAGAATCTAAAACCTAAAGAAATTACTACACACCGGACGGTGCTGCTAGGTTTCTTGGGCATAATTTTAACAGGAAGAAGAGAAGAAAGGGAGCATACGGGAATTGGAAGAAAGAGAAACACTAATTGCGAGAAGAACGGAGGGACGAAGAGGAACATCAACGTACGATACGTGGCCAAGAGGGCATGAAAGAACAAGATAAAAGGGCAAAACAGGTAGATCAAGTCTACATTAACTATTCCTCGCAACAGTACACCGCGTTTCATATATATAATAGATATATATTTTGAGATAATAACAGTTAAAAAACACGTTGAAATATATGCAAAAATCAAATAATAAGAAAAATTTGTTGATAAAGGGAATAATAATTTCCTAGTGATTACTTTTACAGCGTTTCATATTGTTATTCTTGTGATTACTTTTACCGTAGATTTCCTAGTCTCCTTTCCTTTGTGAAATTTTGCATTGAGGGGGAAAGATGATAGAAAAGTAAAGATTAAAAAATATCAGAGGGTGAAAATTTAAAATTTTAAAACTAAACAAAGTAAGAACTAAGAAACCCTGTCCATGTCCATCAGCCTCGTCTGATTTTGCAAGGGATGAGGAGAAGGACCGAGTTCGCGTAGTAGGAAGGGAATCTCATTAGCAACTTCCATACGAAACCAATGGCCACTTTCCAGATTCCTCTCTCATCTCTATTTGTTGCGAAGCCACTCAATGGCAGATCCTCACAGTCACTGGCCTTATCCGCTGCATCTCCATTCAGGTTTATGCTTAATTTATCTTTGATACGATGTATCACCACGCCAGTTCCTTTTGTACAACATGTATACTCGGTTTCTTCCAATTTCTTTTATTCTTTGGAATATCCACACTTCAACTACTTCCTGCGACAGCTTAAATTCCAGAGCAGTTCGGATGCGCAGAGCTTCTTGCGATTATTCCTGCTTCGAAGTAAGCTTGGAGGCTTATGGCTTTTTTGTTTCTTATTCTAGGTCGTAATTCTTAAGTGCTATTTTGTGTCGGTTCTATAGCTTGTTATCATTAGATTGTTTTACACGATTCAATGCCTCACTATAATGGTTTGTGCACGGAATTTTTTTTGAAAGATAATTGCTCGGACAGAATTGGAGTTCAGAAATGTAGCACAGATAGTGTTCTCTGAGTGATTTAGTCTGTCCCTATGTAACATATTTAACAGAATTGCATTGTTATATGACCTCCTCATATAAATGTTGTTTTGCTTACATGAGCCAAAAGCCTTTTGCTTTGACTAAACCCCAATCCCCTTCTCTCCTAAAAGTTAAAAGTTTATTAAGGAATATATCATCCTATACAGTATCTAATAGTATTAGTTTTTTAAATACAACCCCCCATGTGTAGACATTCGTTTTCATCAAGCCTTCTACATTAATATTAAATGGGCACTCCCACCTTGATAGCTTGCTAAATGACCATCTCAATTGCTTAAGCAGAAAGGAAGATGAATCTTTTTATGTTTATTATTAATTTCTTTAGCCTGAATGAACTTGTAGAAATGTTCCTTTTCTTGACTACAAGTTTACAACTGTAGAGATCCTACATTGGTAACATTGTGGGCAACCCCCTAATATAGGATAGATGCCCCACCATCCATTGCCAGTTGGTTTTGGGTTGTGCCCCTATCCTATCCTAATAAAAAACAATAATCTAACTGGAAATTAATGTGGGTTCCTATATGACTGCTGACTGTTTTTTACTAATAACAAATTATTTAGTTGATTCTGATTTTTTCTGTATATCAGTTGCTGCAAATGCCTTATTCTGGAGCATTGATAAGGATTGAGGGGGTTTGGCAAAACAACTATTTTGAATCAGCTAATTTGTGAGACAAAATAGCTTGAATCCGCTGCAAGGAGCAACATTTTGGATTTCAGCTTATTATAGGCAAAAGTTGGTCTCAAAATATTCTCGTAATCATTTAACAACTGATTTGACTAATTTATTACTTACGTAATCAGTTAACAACTAACACCTAATTGCCAAACAGGCCTGAGTCATTGGTTTGTGATGATCTTTACTACTTGAAAAGCAAATGAGAAACTCATAAAAAATCAGCAGAATGTTCCAGAGCAGCAAAACATGCAATTGTGCTCCACTAGCAAGAATTTATTATTCCCATACCTCTTAGTCCTAATTATCCTGATAAAGAACCACTAATTCAGTGTGACTTTGTGAAACGAGTTTATGATTCCAATGAGATTGCATCTGGTATATGTTTTGATTCAACAGCTTCGCTTCATCCATCATTTTGCTTTTCTTAAAAAAACTGTGCGAGTGCCTGCTCTGACATTCTCCTGTGGATTCAAGATTCTTCAATGTTGTTTCATTAACTTTGTTTTACATATTCTCTTATTCTCTGTCTTCTGCATATATTTGGAGATTATTCATCGGATCATTTATGTCCTCTTTTTGCTCTCACTTAACACATATTTACATTTCAGGTAAAGGATGTCAGTTATCGACCTCCTGGGACTGAGATTGACATTTTGAATGGAATTAGTTTCACCCTGCGAGAGAAAAGGTACATTTCCCTTGTGAACAAAAAAAAAATGATATTCTGACCTAATATTATTTATTTGATCTTGTGAGAGAAAAAGGTACCTTCTCCCTTGGACTGAGATTGACATTTTGAATGGAATTAGTCGCCTTCTATGATAATACTTGTGCAATTGGATTGGAAAAAGCTGTGTTAACCCAGGATACAATATACACAAATGTTTTAACCGGTGATGTATACGTGGTGCTACATTGAATCTGTACTAGAGGATCATACAGATTATGGGTAGTTATTAATGGCATGCCATGGCGAGAAGTGTAGCCTCTGCGTCATACCCTAAGGCGTGGCAGCTCACACCTTTATTGTGGCACACCACTGGACCATAGAAAAGGTGCATGGTGTGCACCATGACAATATATAAATATATTTCTGTACACAGTACAAACTTTCTTATGGCTCGCGCCACTTCAAGTGCCATTAACAACTATGTTGCTGATTGCTTTTAGATATTTGGGTTTTTACCCTTCTGCTAAAATTGATATAGAATATGTAAATAGATACAGGCTTGACTATGGACTATATTGATTGCCTGCTTTCAGCTGCTCCATAGGTTGGCAATGTGGATTTTACTAGTTTTTATTATATTTTATTTTTCAAACTGAATTCAAGTTAGTGATGTGAATGCATCATTTGAGTTGTTTCTGGCTAGTCCATATACCTTAAAGTTAGCAAATACTAATCAATCTATTAAAAATTTGGCTCACATTGCATATCCATAGTCTTGGGCTGATCTTTGGACGAAGTGGAAGTGGGAAAACTACTCTTTTGCAGGTTCATCCCTCAACTCAGAAACTCTTCTATAATCCATGTAATATTAGAATGTGTATTTTGTCATTCAATCTGACATTGTTTCATATTCTTCAAACATTGTTGACTTTTGACCAATAGCTGATTGCAGGATTAAGCAAACCAACATCAGGCTCTATCTATGTACAAAGATATAGTAATGATGGTCATCCAAATAAGCCTCCAGAATTGTTGCATCCCAGAAGAGTTGGTATTGTTTTCCAATTTCCTGAAAGGTGTTAAATCACATTCAACTAATTTTTAAATATTTCAATTTTCAATTAATATGGGCTCTGGCTTCTGTTTTGTTTTTTGTTGTTGGTTATTTATTTATTTATTTAAATAGAACTTTTGTGCAATGTGTGTATTTGAGGCCCAATGTCTCCTAGCTTTCCTTTAAAGCATAAGCTTGTTAGCTTGCTTGCAACTACTTGCAATCTATTCATTTTTCAATGTTTTTAAGCAAGTTAAAAAGTCTCTGTATAGTTGAGAATTCTTCAGGCTCCCATTCTTTTAAGTTTTAAGATGTGAAAAAACCCCTCTCAGGATATGCATCTAACTATTAAGAATAGGGTCACATGAGGAACAAAGTATAATTTAGTTTGGTCTAGTTTCTTCAACATCCAATTTTCACTTTTTATATTTCAATGCCTTCCTAGTTACCATATCCAATCTTCAATTCTGTTTTCCTTCAGTTTACTTACTTCCTTCAGTTTCCTATTCCTTCAGAATAGGGTCACATGAGGAACAAAGTATAATTTAGTTTGGTCTAGTTTCTTCAACATCCAATTTTCACTTTTTATATTTCAATGCCTTCCTAGTTACCATATCCAATCTTCAATTCTGTTTTCCTTCAGTTTACTTACTCCTGTACTTTTACTTTATATATATATGTATATATATCCCTACACACACACACACACACACACACACACACACACACATATATTTTCCCTCCCTGTTTGCATGGTGTCACTTCTGATTAGTGTATCTGGGTATTTGTACATTGGTGTAGGTATTTTGTTGCTGACAGTGTTCTTGATGAAATAATATTTGGGTGGCCAAGACAAAAGGGTGGCGTGCAATTGAGAGAAGTTCTTGCTTCGAGGCTCCAAAAAGCTATGACATCGGTATCAACTTTAACAAAGAGATCATTGTTGAATTTTGAATATTAATTCTTTATTACATATATCTGAGTTCCTTCTGTAAATTGTAATTCATGAATTTTATTTTTTTAATGCATGAAAAACTATTAGGTTGGTCTAACTGGAATTGCCTTGGACAAAGACCCTCAATCTCTGAGTGGTGGATACAAACGCCGGCTTGCCCTTGCAATTCAATTAGTAGGATTCTCAGTCCCTCTCCACGTTACTTGACATTAGGCCATATTATTGGAAAATAGTGGTTTTATCGAACTCATTTATGTCTTCGGTTCACTGATTAAGTGTGGATGCTATAATATATTATATGTCTTACATCATTAGTATGACATTAATTCATGCAATCATGCATCTTATGGGTGTCGTAACTCGTAATACGAGTTTGTTTATTGCATTAACCTTGAAAAGAAGGTGGCAGCTTGCCTCTCCTATTTGTTTGATTAAGACTCTAGATTAGAAACACAAGCTAAATGTTGTTTCAAGCCTTTATACTATCATTCTGTGCTCAGGTACAGACTCCAGACCTGCTGGTATTGGACGAGCCTCTTGCTGGTTTAGGTACAATGCTTTCTATCATGATCTCAAATCTCTCTCTCTCCCCCCCCATTTTTTTTTTATATCTTTTTAAATTTTTTTTTTTTTAATAAATGAAACTGTAGAATATTAGGTGAAATAAAATACTTGAAGATGGTGAGATATATATATGTGTCTCATTACTTTAAATTTGAGCATGCAACATAGCAACGGAGAGGAACTTCCCTTTTAGGTATTGTAGCATTATTTTACATTATTTTATTGTAAAGTAGGATAGGTAAATTTAGGGGGAAGAGTTATTTCCGATTCACCATTAGATCAGCACGGAATCTTGATCATATTTCTGAATTAAGTAGATCCTTCTGTCCAGATCCCTAGAAGATAGCCAAGTTTAGTTTCTGGCTGTCATATTTTTATTTTTACTTTTTGTACCTTACATGATATGAACTG
The DNA here is from genome assembly GCA_030278955.1 of Hygrophila difformis. NCBI lineage: Eukaryota > Viridiplantae > Streptophyta > Magnoliopsida > Lamiales > Acanthaceae > Hygrophila > Hygrophila difformis. The sequence goes on from JAOANR010000011.1 coordinate 50,525,727, forward strand.
CGATCAAGTTTATTTTGATTAAGTTTGTGTTTAATGTCTTCGTAGAATACAGTACGCTGCTTTCAAACTTACAGTCTAATGCTCTCTCCCATCTTGAAAGTTGGTTATAGGCTTATGGCAGGAAGAGACTCGTTTGTATTAATTTATGCTTCGACTTCAGCTAGGAACAACACTGCGTGATCACTGGATCAAACCTCTCATATGTTCTATGAATTCTAGGGATTCCTTTTCCCAATTATGCGATCCATTTTATTATAGATGTATGCTTTGGAAACCTCTGTTTGAACTGATATGCATGCCTATTTCTTTTAGACTGGAAGGCTCGTGCAGATGTTGTTAAGTTGTTGAGAGGCCTGAAAAAAGAATTGACATTGCTTGTTGTGAGCCATGATCTTAAGTAAGTTCAAACAGCTTGCAAATTTGCCTATTACTTTGAGCAAAAATATTCACAGTGTCTCACCATTGCCAACATCTACAAAAAACAGCAGCAGTTGGTTTTAATATTGAGCAGCTAGTATCTTGTATGCATCATAAAAGTTGTGTTCTTCGTATGGAATTTCATACATCTTTTGCTTAAAAAACTTCTATGCAGTTTAGCTTCTTTATTTCTTTTCCATAATTTTTATTCTTTAATTTATTATTGTTGTTTTAGTGTTGAGAAAAGATTTGTTTGCCTTTGTTGGAGTGCTTTCTTCATGTCATGCCCCAAATTTGGGAATGTAGCAATGTAGTACTTTCATGTAATATCCAAATTTGCTGAAGCCAAATACCTGAACACAACTAAATTCTTTCATTGGGCTAATGACTAAAATCCCAGTAACTTGTCTGTTGAAAGTGCATTTTATTGTAGAAATGTGAAATTATTGAGAAAGCAATCAATAAATAATGAGGATCAAAGTTTGTTTGTTATTTTGTATCATTTTTCTCACCAAATGGTTGGTGATACTTGTTATGATGTATTCCCTTTGTGACGCTAGATTTTCTCATAATTTTCTTTGATCTATGATCTTCCTTAAACATAAGATTCAAAGTTCCTCTTCCTCAAGTTATTTTCTTCTCCAAATTCAAAAACAAACACTGTAAATAAGTTAAAAAGTTGGTTCTCACTTAAAAAGGTCAAATGTTCCTTTGGCCTTTGGTCCTGGTTGATTGTGTGCTTCTTGTATATTTTTCCATTCATACATATATCTTGTTAAGAGCTATTAATGACAATAGCTTTGCATGCATCTTCAGAGAATTGGCATCTCTTGTAGACCAGTCTTGGAGGATGGAAATGGATGGAGTATTGAGATGTGAATTCCTTCCTGTTTGATCACGTATTTTTGGCAACCTAATCAGCTTATGATGCTGCAAATCTAGGTAAACCTATTTAATTTCTAATTCAAGTATTCAACAACTAATCTCATTTCTCATGCAAGTGTATTAATTAGAGATGCTTAATGTGAACTGAGTAAATATAACTCCCAGAAGAAAGTGATGTTGTTATTAGTGTCCATGATAATCTTATTGTGGGGCCACAGTTGTAAATGGTGAGCATCATAGCTATGGCACCATAACCTGTGGTGTGTGACATGTGCCATGAGACACACCATGGCCCACTAAAGCCTGTTTTACTTTTTTTTTTTTCCTTCCTTTTTCTTTAGTATTTTGTTTTTTGTTTCTGGCAGCAGCTCCTTTACTAGGGTAGTGACTTGGAATTATGGAATGTCTTTTACATTTTTCAATTGAATATGCTATATATTTTCGATATATGATGTGTTCTAAACTTTAATTTGAGATGTGTTTTGAACTTCTATTTTGGATTGATAGTTTTGGTTACATGAAACTCAAGTCCTTCTGCTTATAGAATTGGTGGAAGTCCATGCCATACAAATTACAAAGGAGAATAAAGGGGAGGGATAAAAGCCAGTAGGGAAATGAACCTCTAACCTTAAGGTTGGGAGTTAAAGGCTTGGGCACTACGCCAAAGTCCAATCCCTATGTTAGATTGATGGTTGAATGTGTTTAATGTTGAAATGTGTGTATATATATCATCAATGTTTTATTTTTTAAAATATTTTCACTATGACGCATGCCATGGCATTGCATAGGATTTGCGCAACACGCCATTCACCATTTACAACTAGGGGAGCTAATATAAGGCATAACCATGAATATTTGCGAATAAATTATGGAATGGCCTTCTTTGGATGTAATTTTTGAGGTTTTGGGACAAAAGTAAAATTTTGATTCGTTGTTATACTTTTTTATGCACAATATGATTTATAATAATTGAATGATGTGATGGTGAATATGCTATATATATGTATATGTATATGGGTAAAATGATTACTAATTGAAGAATGTGATGGTGACTAGGGATATAAGGCGTATGATCGTACGTAGAGTTCTAAGTTTGTAAAATAGTAAGTAATGATTAAGATATTATTAGCGAAAATAATATTTAAATATACAATCTATACTTATATTTGTGTTTAGCACCCAAATAAAAGAGTAAGTTTTGTAACCAAATGTTGACTTTTTTTCAGTTATGCACCCAGTGTTTCTATGTCCAATATTTATAATTACCTGTACTATAACTAAGCAAGCCATATACTACAGATGTAATATATATATATATATATATATATAATCAAATTACACCTAAATCGAGAGAATGTTTATAAGTTCCTCATGCACGATTTCAATTTAGTACACAATATCTGCTATTTTGTAACTAAATTTATACTTAACATGTATCCGTTTATACTTAAGTCAAATAGGTTTTTACCTGGGTATTGATCTATATTAAAAGGAAAAAGAAATTATATTGAAAAAGTTGTGTTTAGAAAAGTATGTACTTTTGAGGAAATGGTCTGCGGAATTGCAACCAAACAAAAACCACATTTGTGCTAAGAAGTAGATGCAGTGTAATAAAAATGCACAAACATGTAATACATTCAACAAGAACAATTTTTGTACTTGATAGTGTATCCAAACGCTTACAAACCAATAATTTCATACTGGAATATAATTAACCACTCAACTGCTTACTTTAAAACACACAGGATGGGACAAGTCCACTTGATGTTTCTCTAGCATATTCATTTAACACAATGCCCTTTTCTCACATACATACGTACTTAGCAAACTCCACATTGATGCTGAAATAGGTGTGAGGATTCTTACCTTTACTTTTATTGGTTCTGCACCTACAACTCCAACACCAAGTCTGTAGTTTGGATCCCAAAAACAAGGAAAGGAAAAAGTTAGATGCGCATACATGAGTATAGTGGAAAACTTTGGAATGCATACTGTATCACATTTCTACTAAGTACTTACAATCAGAATCTGTTTTAATCCAATGCTCTCCAGTGGTTGTTGAAGCACCTTTGCATATGAAATTTGAAGATAATTTCATGATGTTCTCACTTTTTATGTTGGTTGCCTGAAGATTGTTTTCATCATGTTCTCTGATCTGGCAAGCATCCTTGTGGGCAATGTTTTTCTTGTTACCCTTCTGCAATTTAGCAATGTGTTCCTCAGTCATCTCAAGAGGGTGAACTTTCTTGTGTAGCATCTTTAGAGCCTGCATCCTCACATCACAAAGTGGCAATTTAGATGGCATGAAAAACTTCCTTCTGAATGCTTATGCTATCTTGCTTGGAACAATGAGTTCCAACCAATCCAATCAATTGCATGGATTCAGAGAAATATTTGACTATTTGAGGTAAGGTTGGATTGAGTCGGGTCTCTTTTAGAACCAATTGGGTTTGAAATTGGTCAAACTAAACACTTGAATAACTTTTTCAAGACCCATCAGATTTATGGTAAGGTTTTGCATCCAATATGGGTCCAAAAGTAGATCTCTTATAAACCAATATGTCTTTTTCTGAAGCATGCTTTGAATAACATGTACGATTGATTGAGTAGGATGGCACAAAGCTCACAATCTCATCAATTCGAAGGGGTGTAGAAAAAGTATCTTTGTTGAAAGCAATTTTAAGTAATAAAAATTGTGGAAGTGATTTTTGAGACAAGTACAATTTTTGACTGATTGTACTTTAATATGATTAGCATCCTTCATCCATTTACCATTTTAGCGCAAACATAAGAAATAAAATACTTCAAAGGCAGTTTTTAAACTAATGGGGTAAGAGAAAACTGACCTTGGAGAACTTTTTTTTAATGGAAATAGATGTAGCAACATCATTCTTATTGTGGGCCATAGAGCTACTTGAAGAGGAGCCCAACTTCTTCACCAACTTTTTCATGAAATTTGCTAGATTTCTTTTCCTTTGATGCTGTTCTTCTCCTTCACATTTCCCTGCATGTCCAATTTGGAATGCATTGTTCCTCCTGAAGAGCTCTTCGAGGGACGTCTTTTCTTTTTTCATCTCTTTATCTACCCCAGTTAGTTCAGTTGCATTCGCAAGGAGATAACTTTGAAGAGGACAAGTTGCCAAATCTGCTCTCTCAATTGGCTTATTGCAGGGGGCTGTGATACTGGCTTGACCGTTCCTCCCAGACTTGTCATTTGCAATCTCTTTCTCTTCAGCATCAAGAAACTTCTCTAGCTCATAACTTAGCAGCTTGAGATCATTTTCTGTTATATCTGTCTGTTCGCTAGTTATCTTTTCATTGGGCATTGTGAGTGTGGGTGTTGGGGGGTCTGCATCAGACAGCTCCATGCCAAAGGTGCCAATTGAAAGAAAGTCAAATAGCTCCAATGATTCTTCTTGGAAGGACAATTTGACCATGTTGGCCCCAAATATGTTCGAAGATTTTTGGTATTTGATGTGTGAGGGGGACCAAGTGGTTGTAATCTCATCAGGGTGATCAGTGAAAGGGGTTTGTTCGGATGAGTAAATGAAAGAGTTTCCTGAAATCCACAGAAAATTATATATGCGTTAGCAATGGATACCTTTCTTTTTTCTCTTGAATTGGTATGATCTCGCCTTTAGGAATACCAAGCTACTTGATACTTCTTCCTAATAAGTAAAGAGTTAACTGTAGGAGTCACATATCCATATTACTTTGCTACACATTCTGCTTACGAACACTTCTGCTGCTGGATAATGGCTAGGCTTTGTTTAATCACCAATTCAAAGTCAACTTAGTTTATAATGCATGAAAAAATGAAATGTTACATCTTTTTTTATCAAAGTGGCTGCAATGCATGAGTGAAGTAGAAGCATGGTTTTGAGGGGAAAAAAGTATCTGTTGGGCCCCTGGTATTGAATTTGATTAGAGATGCACGTGATGATCCTTGGGAGAATTACCTATTGTGGAATTCTTCATTGTCTCTGTGTTATTTTGCATCAACTTTCGGTGCATCCAACTTAAGAACTGTAATATAGAGATGAGTTAGAAGATATATTGCATTATACAGCTTATTGTCATTTTCATAGGAATTTGGACTAACCTTCATCCTGAACTTTCCTGTAAAAGCTGGATCAAGATGCCTATCTCAGATAATGATGGTTAGATATTGAAAGGATGTCAATAGAGAAAATCAATCTTTAAATGGAGAAACTTGAAGCTTTATTATAGAGGGAGGGATTGAGGTGCCCATTCATCATTTTGTTCGCAAATGGAAAGCCTGGCTTCCTGTTAAGACCTATGATGATATTGAGTGCATAACAACATTGAGAAAATTACAACATGGTTGGACCCCTGTCAACATTATATGTCGATTGAAGAATGGGCTGGAGACCCACATGTTGATGATGCTATACATGCCCTGAATTGAGATGATAATTTTGTAGAGTGGTGGTATTTACCTATTTACTCATACTTAACAATAAATATCACATCCAAATGTCTTGTTATTTCATGTTTATCTTGCAACTGATGATACTGTCATGTGCTTATGTCATTTAACTTTTATCTGGTCACGATTTTGATGGGATCTGCCAGTGGGCGTTACTTGCTGTGGAAAGGCATATGTCTAACCATAATTGGTAGGTCTATTGATTAGATTCATACAGCACTTTTAGATGGTTCCAGAGATATTTAAACATTAGGCCACGTGCGATGTGCTCTTTGGTTGGGAGATCTTACCTGACCATTAATGTCTGGGATATTTATTGAGAAACTAATTCTGATCTTCCTATCTAGCTCTCTTATATTTTGGTATCTTCCAATGTCCAAACGCATTCGAAGATATTTTTGCTACTTCTTCTTAGGCAACGTCAAGACTTTATGTAATGGCCCTATAAAGAACCCTGTCTGTGCTTTCTTCACAGGTTAAATGGTCTTGTGCTATTTTTCTGTGTAGGTTTAATTGTTAGAGCTATACGGTTGAGCTCAATACTCCTCCGTTTTTAAAAAGTTGGAACATTTATGTATTTCACGCAATCCAATGCACATTTTTAACGCTTAATGTCTCAAATTGTGTAAAAAGTAAAAATTATAAAAATTTGATATTCTAAAACTACATGATCAGACGAATATAACAAGATCTCATTTGACTTATCTTATATAATTGTGTTAAAAAATTGAATCAAAATTAATCAATGAATAGTAAAAACTATTCATGTGTGTCAATTTTAAAGAAAAGGAGGGAGTATATGCTATTGTAACCATTTGTATGTGAATGTATCTATGAAGATGACATATGTAGATGGGTTGTTTTAAATCTACGTAGTACTTTCATTCAGCCACCAATATGATCAAAATTTTTCTTTGTAAAGCTATATAAAGATGCATTTAACGTAAATACTCTATATGACATCTTAATTAGTGTCTTTCTATGAATTAGGAAAAATATTTTATTAAGGTCAGGAACACAAAAGATATAGATGTCAGAAATTCTTGGCCACTTCAGGTAACTTGGAAAGCCCTGTTGCACAGCTGTGTGAATGTAGCATTTAAAAACAATTGCTTTTTTGGCTGACAAAGTCAACCCTTTCTTCAGTATATAAGGTACAATGTTATACAGTATTTTATGGTTGGTCATGCTCATCTTCAATTCCCATTTCCCATTTCTAAAGTTGTTCGTAGTCAAATGTTTACTCTGTAGGTAGGGGTGAAGTGCGCATATGTCTTTGTTTACTTACATTTCAATATTTGAATCATCCATCTCTATCTTCAGGGTGCTCAAACTATATGATTTTATAGACTGTATTTCAGTGATAATATTTCCCTTTTCTTTTTGGTTTCTGTAATGATACCATTTAACTAAGGGCGTTACTGGTATGAGGTATCCATCCGAATCTGCACATTGAGAAGTTTGTATGGTATTGGTAAACAACTTTGATATATATGGCAAAACAGTGAAGTTGCTGAGTCATGGTTCTTATTTTCCATCCCAGCAAATTGTGCAATTGCGTTTGGACTTTTATAATTTGGCATCTAACTCTTTATGTAAATGTAACGGTATCTTACAAAAATGTTAATTACATAGGGAGTTGGGCCGTCTTGTCTGGCTGTGACATTCAGTGAATAGATTAACCTACTGCAACTACTTATTAAATCAAATTGTTGGAGGTGGCTCATGGTTTATTCGTGGTGGTGTTGTATGCTTCTGGACTCTGGTATCCCTACTTGTTTTGATGATCCACTTGCAGGGATGGGACAGGCTTGTTTGAAGAAGTGATGAACGTGTAGAGATAGTGGAGGTCACTATTATTTAATTTTTCAGTGGGATTGTTCAGGATTCAGCGGATCCGCGTGTGTGTGCGGCATGTGATGAATTGAACGTGTGCAGCGTGCAGTGTGCGGTGTGGGTAAGGTCTCTATTATTGGAGTTGTTGAACTGGTGAGACAAAAGATTGCCCAAATTTAATCAAAGTTGATGGTCCGGTTAAAGTTGCTCTGGGGATCCTTATTATGGGGAAGGCAACAAAGAGCTAGAAAACATGCTGCGTCGCCTTTATTTGCTGGCCAAATTGCTGCCGACTGATGCAGGAATCCAAGCAAACACAAGCTTCCATGAGTTGATTAAAGCCTACAGGAGGGAGGAATACAGGATATGTACTCCGTCCGAGTCATTCACAAATAATAATCGTCTTCCCACAGGTATAGATACTCGCATGCACTGGCTCCCACTCCCATTCCCTGTTGCTGGCCTGGCCTGGCAATGATTTCTTTGTTGTTATCGCCATTATGGGTGAGCTTACTAGAAAGCTCAAAGGCAAAACTGTGGGAAATGGGGATTTCAGTTTTGGGAGTTGGGGGACCCAATTTTAATCCGTTTCTTTGGGCTGGAGGCCCAGTCCATAACTAGATTAACCCATAGTGGGATGTCCAACCCAACTCATAGTAGGAGGATGTTTTCTTTCTACCAAAACTGTGTTGATAATTGCACTGGACCGAACTGAAGAGAATTTAACTAGTTGGATGAAGTTCATTCATGAATTGATTGCTACAGAGCTTGTCCCAAACTACGAAACAACTCAAATTGCTCGTATGATTGGCCAAGGGATATTCATGGAACTCAAGAACTTCAATTTTATTGTATAAGCAATGCCAACTTCTCAAATTGCCTTAAAGATTTGGTGGGAGTTTAAACCCTCAACTAGAAGGTTGTAAGTTGGTGACTTCTCCACTAGGTCAAATTCCCGTTCCATCGCCAATGTTTGTTTTAAGTACAACCCCATATTTCAAATATTTTGACTGGGTATTTTATATTTGTAGTACTCCCCGTATGTAAGAAGGTTTGTTCTTAGGGGTTTATGGTAAACTGTGGGCCTTGATAACGTATGAACGTATTAATCTATATGTGATTGTAACTTTAAAATAATCACTAATTTTTGTATCCAATACTACAGAATTTATTCATATCATATGTTTTCTTGCGAGATGAGACCAAAACACATGATTGGAATGATAAATGTAGTAGAGCTAAAGTGGACTCTCAATTTTTTTAACTGAAGAGTAAAATGTTTTGAGTCACCCATAGTATTTGGACAACCTTGTGCACATGATATTTTTGGGTTGAGTAATTTGGGGATAAGGTTTATACTAATATGAAAAGAAAAATTAAAACTTTTACATTGCGGACCCTTTGGAAAATGAGCCGCAGCAACCGAATCGGACTCCTTTAGCGCATTAGTGATTGAGAGGGGCCGTAGGAGCGCTAACGCCATCAATGACTGGGCGGTATAAATGTAAACATGTAAAAATTCACCCGTCAACAACAAGTGTCATTGTGAATAACTGAATATTAATTATTTATTGTAAATATTTTAAAAAAATTAAATGAAGTACTCCCTCCGTGTCATTAGTAATGTTCTGTTACTGTTGGGCACGGGAATTAAGGTAGAGTTGATTTGTGAGCAATTCCGTTAGGGTGCAATTAAGCATTTTGACTTGATGTACTGCGGTACATCGTAACCATTGATTCAATTTATAAATTGATGGTTGAGATTAACTTAAAAATTAAAATAGTAAATTTGCTACATTTAGTTTTGTTAACAACATGCTATTCAACTCTACTTTTCTTCTACGCATTTCAATACAATCAATCAATCTTATCTTACCCTCCAATTTGCTTATTTATGCTGCTATGTAATATACATATATGTTCATCAAAACGTACCTCAAATGTTTCTATTTTGAGTCACTGAATTGTTGATGAAAACGTCGCTGAATTGTTCATGGAAATGTCGCTCAATTGTTCTTGGTTGTTTCTTTGAATTGTTCCGTGTAGCATCGCTGATCTGTTCATGAAAATGTCTTTGAATTGCTTTTGGTGGCATCGCTTAATTGTATATGGTAGCATCGCTGAATTCTTCTTGGTTGTGTTGATGAATTCTTCTTATTGTAGTCGATGGATTCCTTTAGGTAGGGCCCTGAAATATTTTTTGGTAGCATCACTGAATTATTTTGGTAACATCGCTGAATTGTATATGGTAGCATTGCTGAATTTTTCTTGGTAGTGTCGCTGAATTCTTCTTGGAGTACTCGCTGAATTCCTTTATGCAGGGTCGCTGAATATTTTTTGGTAGCATCACTAAATTGTTTTGGTAACATCGCTGAATTCTACGAGGTAGTGTCGCTGAATTCCTCAATGTAGTGTCGCTGAATTCTTTAACGTTGGGTCGCTTAAAGTATTTTTGATAGCATCACATAATTATTTTTGGTAACATTCTTGAAATTTTATACGTAATAAATTTGTGATGCTATAATTATACCCTTTTTACATTATAACCATTGGATTAGAATGAACGGTAGTGATGATGTGCCTTGATGTACTGCCAAATTGGCCGCAGTACCGTAACTATTCCTATTTGTGATGGGACATCCACAAATAGTAAGTATGACATTTTAGTTGGGACATAGGGAGTAATATTTAACATTTAAATAAATAAGAATAGGCCAATAAGAGCTTGCCAAGTGATAGATAAAGAAGTCTTTAAAACTACGACTCACATGCAATGTGAACCAATAGGATGGCGCCACATAAGTCCTAGTGATGCAGTATGCCAAATGGATAATTAGAAAGGGTCAGCCCAGGGAAATCAACCCATCATCCACCATTTTTCCTCTTAAACATATTCGCATTCTAACTCAAACAAAGAAGTGTGGAGGAACATTGTACAAAGTCAAACGAGGCTCGAGGGAAGTAGGAATCAAGGAGTTTAATTTTAGAGGTCACAATGTTGTTGTCTATCAATTTTTATGTTCTACAATATACTACCTTGTATTTTTTTTATTTTTTTATTTTTATTTGGACAATTTTTATGAGGCAAATTTTTTTAATAAATCACATATCTCTTCTCACTTTCCCTCACATTCCACCATCTTTCTTATTTTCCCCAACTATATAAATGGAACAAATATTTCAATACAATTTTAAAATAAAAAATGCATAATTAAATAAAATAAGGAGGGAGGACTGAGGTGTATATAAGATTAGATATAGAGGAGGATGGACGTACTCTTGTACTACATGAGAATAAAGATGCAGTATTTGTACTAGATACCGAGTTTCCAGTTTTCCATGATAATTTTTGATGAAATTTATGGTGCAATCAATCAATCAATGAGGTGCCTATTTTCTAGTCTTTGGTTGTTGAAACTTGAAACTTTTCACTTTCCCCCAGGAATTATGCCTTTTTCTTTGATTTATATGGGGTTTAAATGATATACTTCCTCCATTTTTTTTGTTAGATATGTTTGATAAATGGCTACTGATCATTCGTATACTTTAACTTAAAGTTTTATCATGGTTATATAAGTTAAAATATAGCCAAGTGAGATCTTGTTAGATTCATCTCATCTTGTAGTTGTTAAATATGAACATTTAGAATTTTTACATATACCGAATTTCAATTATAAATAATTTAAAATGTGCATTGAACTGCACTCATTATGAGAGCATGTCACACTACTAGCAATTATTAATATCTCCCTGAACTGCGTGTTGTTGGGTGGATCCGTATCAATCTTTAAAAAATGGAGGAAGTAGTACTATACTAGCAAATAGTTCCTTGTTTATACTATGGGGATGTTTGGGAGTCAGCGGATTCACTAGCAGATAGCAGATTCGGAGAAAGAATTGTGAGAGGATATGCTATTTCAATCCGCTATATGCTCCTAAATCTACTTACAACCAAACACACCCTATATGTATCCTGGAATCTGGATGATGGGTGAGTGACTACGTTGGTGAGTGCTTCAGGGAAAATGAGAGAGGATTATCCTTTGCGGGGTGAAATATCCTCACCACAGTGACATGCAATATTTGGAAAAAATGATAAATAGGTCATTTTTCTTTTCAAAAAATTCAAATCAGTCCTTTTTCTATTTTATTACCAAAACAGTCCTCTACAAATGCTAATTATGTCCAAATCAGTCCTTTTTTCACTAATTATATTCTAATTGCTGACGTGGCAAGGGTTTTAATTTAAACCTGACACGTGTGCATAATATTAGTCATTTTTCTTTTATCTTTTGCCAATTCAGTCCTAAACTTTTATTTTGTTCTATTTAGTCCTCTACCCCAATCACTCATTTTTATATTAATTGGCCTCAAACCTTTCAAATTATTTCATTTTAGGCCCAGAACCTTAAATTTTTTATTATTACTAATACATTTATCAAATAAATGCCCAACATACTTCCGTAAATAAAATTAAATACCAAACCTCATACATTGGGTTTGACCGCCTTGTTACCGGGTCATCGAAGTTCCAAATTTTATGGACTCTCTCTAACCACCCGACCGTAACGATGGTTCATTGGTTCTGGTTTCCTTCAGCAACAATCAGCACAATCATACTTTGTGGACAATAAAATTCAGGCTATTTTTTTTAATATTTTTAATAATATTAATATTTTCAATAAAACCAATGCTTCCTGTATCCATAACCTTCCAAAAATTCAAGTTAAATCATTTACTCAAATATTGCTACATCCTAAGGTAGGACGCAAAGTAAGATTCTGTTGATTGTTACTGAAGGAAACCAAAACCAATTAACAATCGATTGCGGTCGAGTGGTTATTAGAGAGAGTCCGTAAAATTCCGGTACTTGAAAGACCCGATAACAAAGCAGTCAAACCCAATATATGAGGTTTGGTGTTTAATTTTATTTATGGAAGTATGTTGTGCATTTATTTGATAAATGGATTAGTAATAATAAAAAATTTAAGGTTTTGGGCCTAAAATGAAATAATTTGAAAGGTTTGAGGCCAATTAATATAAAAATGAGTGATTGGGGTAGAGGACTAAATAGAACAAAATAAAAGTTTAGGACTGAATTGGCAAAAGATAAAAGAAAAAGGACTAATATTATGCACACGTGTCAGGTTTAAATTAAAACCCTTGCCACGCTAGCAATTAATATATAATTAGTGAAAAAGGACTGATTTGGACATAATTAGCATTTGTAGAGGACTGTTTTGGTAATAAAATAGAAAAAGGACTGATTTGAATTTTTTGAAACGAAAAATGACCTATTTATCCTTTTTTCCTGCAATATTTCACTACTACTCTATCTATCTATGTCAAAAACAATGAACACTACTACTACTACAAGAATCTATTTTTCGCTTCTTTTTCCCCCTCAATTAATCAATATCGTGAAAGCTACACACACACGCGCGTACCTTATAATAATTATTTCTACCTGCATTTTACGTACTTTTTCTTTAACTTTGCTCACATGGAATTTTAGTTATTAATTTTTCACTGTTGTTGGCCCTCATTATTATTCGTTCGTTGCATATATGTTAGGTCCAAGAGGAAGCAAGACAACCACTTTATGCAATGGTTCACTGTAAAGAATAAACTCAGGAAGCAAACCAATAGATTATTATACCAAGGAATAACTTAAGCACAACGGAATAAATAAGATGCATAAAGTAGATAAATGAGACAAGGAATTGTTGACCCTGTTCGGCATTCGACCTACGTCTGGGGATACCAATCCAGGAGGTTATTTTACTATGTTTTTTTTGGAAAGCACAAGGCCAGATAACACAACATTACAAAGGAAAAAAGAAGGAAATAAAAAGAGGTGGGGGGGAAAGGGAAAAAAAACTAAGGGGAAATAATAAGCAGCATCAGGACCTTGGGAAGCAAACTCCCATGGCATCAGCCGCAACATAGCACTTGACAAAATCTGGGGGGTAGGCCCATGAGGTGAAGAACTCATCCGTCAAGGCTCCATGCTTAGCGAGGTGGTCTGCAACGCCGTTTCCTTCTCTCAACACGTGTGTCAGGGGGCAGTCCTCGAAGGTGTCCCTAATGTCACGGATAGTCCGGAGGACAGTAGCCTATGGGTGGAAAGTGTTACAGGAGTTGACCGCCCTAATCCTTAGAGTCCGAATAGCAGTAGAGTTTTTTGATGCCAAGGCTGGCGACCGCAGCCAATCCCCGGGCCATGGCAGTAAGTTCGGCATACATATTCGTCGTATTTCCAAGATGACCACTTCCACCGTTGATCCATTGACCGTCACCCCCTCGGATCACAAAACCAAATCCCGCCCTTCCCGGGTTACCAAAAGCACTGCCATCGACATGGAGGATGGTGTCATAATTCCCTTCCGCGTTCCAGTGGACATACCTCACTGGCCTATCCTTCGCCTTGACTGCAGCAGAACCTTCTAACGCCTCTGTTGTGTTTCTGATCTCACGTAAGAGGAACCAGGTAGTTTTCTGCTGCCCTCTAAAAATGCGGGCATTCCTTTCCACCCAAATGGTCCAAATGGCCACCACAAAGTCCAAGCCAGTAGCATTGGTCATCCCATGGAGAAAGTGTCTGATATCAGCATTAGGGATGTGGTAGCAGTCTGGAGGAATGGGGATGTTGAGGGCCTTCCACAAAGGTTTCGTCCATTCGCAGTACAAAAGGCAATGGTCCCAGCTTTCTATAGCATCTCCACAAATCCCACACAGAGGGTTGCTTGCCAATTTCCTGTGGAAACGGGTCAGGTTGACAGGTAAAGCATTATGAGATATAAGCCAAAGGAAGAAGCCAAATTTAGCCGGGATGTTGGATTTCCAAATCCATGTCCAGCCTGTTTCCACGTGATCCACCTTAGTGATGAGATTGTAGGCCGAGCGGACGGAGTACTTACCCGTAGTCTCTTCCTTCCATATCCACAAATCAGGCACATCCACATGAATGGAAGGGGGAGGGGTCGAACAGATAGTGTCCAGGAGAGAGGGAGGGATCCTGGTGTAAATCTCACTCCAATTCCAATTGCCATTCAGAACTATATCCTTGCATTTAAGGTTGATATCACTAGTATTGACATATGGCAGAAGGGATTCAATTTGTACTCCTTCCCACCATTCCGAGAACCACAAGGAGGACTCCCAATTGCCAAGCCGGAGTTTAAAGCCTTTCCTGAGATGGGGCACAATCTTCTGCAGTAGCCGGATTATATAGGATTTGCTGGTTTGGGGGAAACCGAAGGGATGAACCGTGGCATCCCAATGATGAGCCAACATCTGAGCCCAGGGCTTATTAGGTGAGTGGATGGCTCCCCAGATAATTTTCCCTAGGAGAGCAATGTTCATAGGCCGGGCTTTACGAATCCCCAAACCTCCAGAATGCAAGGGAGAAGCAACCTTATCCCAATTGACAAGGTAGATTCCCTTGTTGTTCCCTCCTTTCCACAGGAACCGGTTAATTTTTCTGTCAATGGCCAAACACACAGCTTCCGGAAGCTAATGCGCTTGCATGAAATAGGTAGGAATGGCACCCAACACAGCTTTACACAGGGTAAGCCTCCCCGCTTTGTTAAGAAATTGATTTGCCCACCCTTCCAATTTGGTGTCAATTTTATCAAGAAGGAAGTTGAAACTACTACAACGGATCCGACCAGTCGAGAGGGGAAACCCCAAGTATCTGTCAAGAGCATCCACTGAAGGAATGTTTAGAGTTTCAGAAATCCATTTTTTCTCTAACTCTCCAACATTTTTAGAGATGAACAAGGTGGATTTGTTGGGACTCAGCTGAAGTCCAGAGGCTGCAGCGAAGGTGTCCAGGGTCTCCACAATAGCATGGACACTTCCTCGGTCTGCCAAGGAGAGGAGGAGGAGGTCGTCGGCATATATAAGATGGGATAGCTCCAGACCATCAGCACCCAATTTTATAGGCTTCCACAGGTCCATATGCACCGCCTGCTGAATAATCCGGGAGAGTTTCTCCATCACAATTAAGAAAATGTAAGGGGATATCGGGTCGCCCTGTCTGAGCCCCTTCTCCGGAAGAAACTCATCAGTGGTCCGCCCATTCCAAAGCACCGCGTATGATGGGGAGGTTACACAGTACATAATTAGGTTGGTGACCTTATCAGGGAGCCCCATTTCCTTCAGACATCGATCAAGAAAGCTCCAACGGACATTATCATACGCCTTCGCAATATCTATCTTGATAATAAGACTTTTCAAAGTGTTCTTGGTCCCTCCCATATGAGACAGAACTTCCTGGGTGGTGATCACATTATCCGCCGGGCCTCTTCCCGGAAGAAAGGCCGCTTGAGTGTTCGAGATCATATCCTGCAGGAAGTATCTCAAACGAGCTACCATAATCTTTGTGAGGATTTTATAGCTAACATTACACAATGTTATGGGCCTGAATTGGGAGAAATTAGTGGGAGAGGTGACTTTGGGGATTAAACAGATGAAGGCCTTGGATATGTCTTTGGGAAAGGATTGAGTACCAAAGGCCCTTTCAACAAACTGGTGGACCGACTTCGCGATGGGATGCCAATATTTTTTAAAGAACAAACCCAGGAACCCATCCGGCCCCGGAGCCGAGTCCCCATTGAGCCCCATCACCGTGGTCCTGACCTCCTCGAAGGATTGCACGTCATTAAGCTTAGAGGTCTGCTCAGGTGGGAAGGTAGTAAGCTGATGCAGGCCATATGTGTCTAGAGGTGGGAAGGGGTGCTGATCCATAAAGGCCATCTGGAAATAGCTGCGGGCGTGATCGCGGAGTAATAAGCCATCCTCACACCAAGTGCCATCAGCCACGAAGAGGCCGTGGATTTTGCTCCTGTGACGATTGGCCTTAACCCGGGCGTGGAAATAGGCAGTATTTCTGTCACCTTCCCGCATCCATTTATCCCTAGCGCGTTGTTTCCAGTAGCTTTCTTCCTGGAGCAACACCATCTCTAGTTCCTGTTTCAGATCCATTTCCAAAAGAATAAGCCGGACCGAATCAACTTTTTCGAGTGCCTTTGCTATACCTTCAAGCCTCTTAGTGAGCTTGAATTTTCTCCACTTAAGGTTAGATCCCTTAGTTTTATTAAAGGCTAGGGAGGCATTTTTAACAGATTCAAGATGGAGGTGTATGGCAGTGGAGGGGGGATTCCACGCCTTTTCCACAACCCATATCTGTCCGACATGGCCCATGAGGCCTCCCATCTAAATGGTTTACCACCTGCCATGGGAGGTTCCTTACCACACCTGAGAATGAGTGGGTTGTGATCTGAACCAATCCTAGGGAGTACTTGGACAAATCTATTAGGGAACCAATCTAACCAATCTAGATTACAGGTCCCTCTATCAAGCCTTTTGAGAATAGTGAGATCATTGACGTGAGGTCTCGACCAAGTATAGTAACCTCCTTGAGTATTGAGAGTCGCAAGGCCACAATTGTTGAGCACTTCCCCCAGTTCCTCTGCCCTCTTAATATTAAACAACCCCCCTCTCACCTCTTCGGCCTTTAGAATCTGATTCCAGTCCCCTATAACCACCCAAGCTCCAACAATGGTTTCAGAAAGCTGAGTGAGAGAAGCCCAATTGGCACACCGGGCAGTATAGTTAGGGGCTGCTGAAACTTTTGACAATTTCCGTCCCACGAGCATTTTCTTAAAAATATACCAGGTTAGATTTATTACATGAAGAGAGTTATGATTCACGGGAAAGGGTTTAGGGATATATCCAGATTATTAGTCTTTTTATTACTCAAGTGTGGTGCTTTAATTTCAAATGGCGCTGTGGTCCTCCCTGTCATGAAATGTTGACAAATCTCATGGCATAGCCGGGATAGGTTGACCATCAGCCTGTCACACTGAGGATCCCCGGCAAATATGCCATGATGCTTCTCATCAATTCTTGGCATGAGAGTCCCTGCCATGAAACTTTTGGCAAGTTCCCACTACGTGAGTATTTTCCGAAAAATCATGGTCCTGGTTTAAGTTTTATTAATGAAACCAATTTATGATGGCGGAGTTGTGATTAGGGATATATTTATAAGTAGTCATGTTTTTATTGCTCGTGTTTAAGAAACTGTGGCCCGAAAGCGCACGGTGTCAAAAATTGCAGTAATTTATAGTAAGACCGGATCGTTCACTGGAGGATGTGCGATAGAAGCAGGGCCCACGTCGTTTTACTAGATTTTCCATTCGTATTGCTCAATAGGTTTGAAAAGTGATTAATAACTACTGACATGAATGTAAATTAGATCTGGAAAGCAGTTAAGTTAATCTATAAAGCAAATGAATCTATTCTAGAAAGCGGATAAGAATTATTCTAAGAACGCAGTAAACATTATCTACGAAAGCAGGAAAAAGGAGCATTGTGCCAACTGTGAAGTTGAGTCACAATGTGGACAGAAAGGACAGGAAGAAAAGAATGAAGATTGGACAAGAGCAAGATACAGCAATATTAAACTTCCACTTTTATACGCAGATCTTTGTTTGGGATATTTCTTTCAGATAGCTAATTCTCATGCTCTCAATAAGGCTTTCCCTTTAACAGACAGGTACTTGCAATATGAGTTTACATGTTCTTAAGACCGCAAATTCTAAGATACCACAGATTCGTAACTGCCCTGGCCTGGGTATGTTACTTCATCTGTGGTGGATAAGCAACACCCGACACATCATTTATTGAAATGCCAAGTACCACTATCTTTCTCCCATGTCACGCCCAAAGATTTAAATCAAGCCCTAAACTATCCCTTAACTGTCAATCCTAGTAGCAGTTACACAACTCTCAATACAACCGAGTGACCTCTAATGTAAGCAGTTAAAAAAAAGCAGTAAAGAAAGCATTTAAAATCCTATCACTCGGAGGTTTTGAAAATCTGACCCTGGTAGTAAAAGACAGCTCCCCATCAGGATGAAGGAGTATGGATCAAGAATTCCCGGCTCTCAGTGAATCACTAGTGTGTTCACTTCCTTCCGGGTGATTATGAGACACAAACTAATGAAATGAACTAATAAATTAGTTCGTTCCGGATGCACTCACTCAGGACTCAAAAGTAGGCTTTGGCAGAAGAAGATAGCAGTTGGAAGAAAACTCAACCCTATCTTGGAAAATAACCAAGGCCTGGATGATGTTCCTCTAAGATTATTTACTACACTGTATTTGAATCCAAGTGGACCCCATCTCGGTGTAGCACTCAATCTTACATTTCCATCAACCAGCAATTTTGGAAAATAATGGATTTGAAAATCATTCCCTGTCAGGTACTAGATTCTCAGTTAAAACACAGACCCTTTCAGTCTAGACGAGACCTAATCGCTGAATCTGCTTCTTAATTCCCAAAATATAACCCTTGATAGAATATGAATTAGTCATAACTGAAGAATTTATCCCTTACTCAGATCCGGATTTTATAAAGAGGTTTTTGTTGGAAGTTTATAAAGCAATATCTGTTTAAGATCTAGACTTCTATTGTCCAAGGGAAGGATCCCAAAATAATTACAGACCACAACAGTACATAATATTATCATGCATAAGGATATATGGAAGTGTAAAATTAATTGACCCAAAATATAAAGGCGGGTCTAGACAGAAGGTGAAACACAGAATGGAATGGTCAAGGTACCAAAGTAATGGCAGAATAATCGGGTGGACTGTAAACATCTACTGTCCAATTTCCCAATCACTCGGATGGAGCGAACTTAGACAGCTTAGACCCTATAATGGTGGCGTCAACACCAGTTGGGCCTCTACTGTCTGTGAATTCGGATAAAAACCTACATGCTTCCCTTCTATAATGATCATCAGTTGACTTTGACTGATGCCAACTGACTCCCAGTACGGATTGGGATTCAGGTTTGGAAATTAAGATAACGAAAATAAAACTGTATCTGGATGGGAGTCAGTTGAGCAGCTATTATAACCCCGGATGGGCGAACCGCCAAGGCTTCCACTGACAGCCATTCAGACCATGCAAAATAACGATTAGCAACTAGTACCCAGAATACGAGCTAGTTATCCATGAGGGAGTACCCGCCAACATTATTCTGATGTATTCTTTACTAATGGTTCCACACAATACACAAAGACAAAATAAACAAGAAGCAAAAGAAGATCCATTGTATGAGAGACATTGGTTTCTCATGCAAGGTTGTGGATCGGATCCACATGTAATGGTCTTAAATAATCCTTCCTACCATAATTAATTACAGTCCAGATTATCTGTTTAAGCCATCAGGATTTTGTTTATACAAGAGTGTTTTAATGGCAATTGAACAAAGGTCCTTTAATCATGATGATCATTGAAGTTTGATTATTGCTAATCTCAATCTTTAATCATTGATGAGTCAAGGGTTCAATCAGTTAAGTGATGCAAATGGAGAATCAAAATTTGGGCAGCATAACACCCTACATTGCAATTCCAGAATGTTACATCGTAACCCGTGGGGCTATGATGTGAGTGTTGCAACATAAAATAGAGAGAGAATGAAATTTGTTTAAGATTAAATAGAGGGGGAGGAATCTTGTCGCTATATCATAAATGTTGTCGCGGACCGAGATCCGCGACATGGACATCCCGACAAGTTTTTAGAATTTTTGGCAGCATAACGCCTCTTTGTCGCTATGCAAGGTTTTGTCGCGGAACGTGGCTCCGCGACAAGGGTGACATCGCAACAAAGTATTTTAATAAAATTCTAAGGCATTTGAACCTTTGTCGCTATGCATGGAGATTTTGTCGCGGAACGTGGTTCCGCGACAAGGTGTTCCGCGACAAAGTGTTCAAAGGCTAAGAAACATGGCATAATTTTTCTGTCTCGGAATGGGATTTTTGTCGCGGAACGTGGCTCCGCGACAGGATGATTCCGCGACAAGAAGCCATGAAGACAAAATGCAAGAGTTTGGTTCCTTTGTCGCTATGCATGGACAGTTTTGTCGCGGAACGTGGCTCCGCGACAAGGTATTCCGCGACAAAGGGTTTTAAATTATAGAGACAAGTGTCTTGAAACACCCTTGTCGCGGAACTGCCACTCTGTCGCGGAACGTGGTTCCGCGCCAGAAGGCGGTTGGCGCCCAAGGTGGCTCAGGACAAAAGTCAGAAAAAGCAGAAATGAACAGTGGCATGCAAACAGCGTGATCTCATCCTATTTCAGATCAAAAAGCTATTCTAAGCTAAAAATAAGCAAGAAACATTTCAAAATAAGGAAGAACATGCTTAAACAAAAATAACAAGACTGAGCAGGATATTAAAATAAAGCAAGAATCCTAATCTAGGGTTTGATCACACATCCACACAACATTATCCATAATATGCTAACAGTGAACATAAAAATAACAAAATAGGGGTCAAATAACCCCAAAATGAAAAAGAAAGCATAAATCCATGGGGTGTGAGACCCATTTCATGGTTTGGGACACAAATGCTGAATGTTTTCCCATATTATTGAAGGGGTGTTGTTAATACCCATGGTTTGGGTATTACAAACCCTAAAACAAGAGTTTTAGAAACCAAAACATAGTATAAAAATGGCTAACTAAGCACTGTGAACAGTAAAACACTAATCTAAACTAGACTAAGTGCAAAAATTAAATAATACATAAAAATAAACCTAACTACCCTACCTAAGAGATAACTCCTAAGCTTGCCTTCAAGAACTCTCAAATTCAAACTTCCAACTGTCCAACCCTTAGCTCATGGGAGACACCTCATATTTATAGAAGTGTAACCCTAAGCCCATGGGCCTTGATTCTAGCCCATTGTGTCTTAAGACATCACACACATCACAGCTTTGTCTCGGAACATCAAGTTGGTCGCGGAACATGCTGCATGTGGCAAGGCTTCTCGACTGGGTCTTGTGTCTCTATTTGTGCATCTTGGTCGCGGAACGGGCTTTTGTCGCGGAGTCATGCTATCGCGACAAGGGTCATCGCGCCAAGGGCTTGGCTGGTCTCCTCTTCATTTGGGGCCAGTTGGTCGCGGAGTACGCCTTTGTCGCGGAACACTGCATCGCGCCAAGGGCTTCCGCGACAAAGGTCTTCCTGGGCCTGCTGGATTGGGCCAGATGGGCCGAAAATATTCTTTTTGTGGGCTTTTCTATCTTTTTCCCATCTTTTTGTTTCCTTTTTCTTTTTCTCATGTTTTTGGATTTTTCTAACATAAATATGTAATAAAATTACATATTTGTGTTCTTTTTCACACCAGCTTATTATTTTTACAATTATGCATAAATCAGTCCAATTCGACTGCTTTCTTACTTAATGTAAGACCGGAATGCGATCAAATGCCCGTTTAAGACACGGAAATGGATTGAAAATAATGGTCATTTTTTGCCATTATCAACATCCTCACATTTAATACTGATCGTCCCCGAGCAGTCAGAGTCAATGTTCCTAAGAACACGGACTCCACATATTCAATTCATTTTCGTGGCTTCATAAATCACATCCTTTTTGAATTGGGATAAGATAATCAAAAGCTACAAGTGTTGAATTCCCTTGATTGCAGTGTTTAATGAAATGATACTTGCTCACTATATCAGGCCTACAAATCAAACATTATTATTAATCCTTCATGAATATCGTGTTTGAAAGATGCAAAGATTAAAAATTAGAATTAAGGTATGACATGAACATGTGTAATGAGAAAAGGCCTCACTTATAAGAGAATCGGAAAATTCACTCACTCTCAATTGGGGTTTAATCATGAACGCTCAAAATCAAATTCAATTAAATTATCCCATAAGCTTGCAATCAGACCAACTCGCCACCGGCTCATTTCTTCAAATCGAAATCACGAGGTCTTATTTAAGGGTTATAACGGGGCGTACGGTTGTAACATTAGGTAGGAAAGGGAGATTGTTGGGCTAAGAAGTGGCAAGAGTTAATTCCATCATAGCTTGGCATTTTTATCAAAAATTTATGATCATCATTGTTTCTTTCTTTTGCTTTTCTCTTTTCATATTGCATTGACATTAGACTATGTCTAATTTGCTTTGTCATTTGCAATTTATTGTTGTTGATTGAAGTTCAACATTTTTTTTTTTTTTTTTTTTTTTTTTAATCGGTTTATAGAATACCGATTTATAGTTTTCATGATGATCACAAACTTAATGCCTTTGATAGAATTCATTCCTGCACACTTGGGTTTGAATTTCTTGGTCTTTTTGTAAGGCTAGGAATAATATAGTGGGTTTCAAAGAAAAATTAGGCTTATAGGCTCAAGTTGGTTAATCCTAAAGGGAAAATATTTTTGGGTTTGGATTTCAAACGAAGGCCAAAAATTTGGGTTTTTCTAAGTGCCTCGATCATCTGCTCGATTTCGGGAATATGGCATGGTCTTGAATCGGTCCCAATCGCAAGTTCTAGTTTCCTTTAATCAAAATGATTCACACATCAAAGAAAAGAATGAGTAAAAATGACTCCTGGCTCAAATCTCACATGGAATGGTTGATTCATGTCATCCAATATTCTCAAATTCAATCAGAGCTTAATTCTAACAATTTATTCAATCGAAATCTCTAACATGCAGATTTATTACCCAATAAGCTGATCGCATCATTAAATTTTTATAGCTCAAAACCTCAGGAATTCATTTCATGCATGTTCTCAATTATATTATCCCAATTTAAAAGTTTGAAAATTTAATCACAAGCCTAAATTCAACCTGTGAATTTAGAGCAAGTTTATGCATATTTTTGCTGGTTATTTAATTGAAAGCAGTAAAGAAGCACTGCTGACATACTGAGTATGTCAACAGCATATTTTTGGCCTGACAGTCACTTATTCATCTCGGACTGTACAGACATCTTTTCAAAGGAAAGCAGTAAAGAATTGTTCAGTGGTCTCAAAAGTTGAGTTCCAATTTTAGGGAAAGCAAATAAATACATCCGAGGCAAGGGATTCTCGTGCAGTTAATACAAACCTGCACGCACAAAAGGAGGAAATCCCTTGCAAGTACTACTACTAGACTGGAAATA
Source organism: Hygrophila difformis (assembly GCA_030278955.1). Lineage (NCBI taxonomy): Eukaryota > Viridiplantae > Streptophyta > Magnoliopsida > Lamiales > Acanthaceae > Hygrophila > Hygrophila difformis. The sequence goes on from JAOANR010000011.1 coordinate 50,549,295, forward strand.
AAATAAAGCAGGGTAAATTCGGATTCATGCTTCTTCCTTTCTTTCAGAACATGTAACTAGCCCAGTGGAGATAGCTGGATAGCTCACACCGCAGACACCAATCATTGGGATCTGTTATGGCCTCGTGATTCCTGGGGCAGTAAACTCTGCCTTCCTGATCAGCCCATAGGAATGGGGTGTCTGGTTGGTCAACCATCCATTCGAGGACATTGACGGATGTGTCTTGGAAGACTGACCATCTTGTCACTATCCTGTCAATCATCCTGATTCCCTGCTCGACCTGCCCTGGGTCCTCCTTGCTCATGAGCATCAACCCGTAGGCAAAGATTGTCGCTTTATGATTGTCCTCGATCCCCAGGCGTAGCAGTTCATAGGCTTGCTCTTCATTCCCCTCTGCAAATGCCAACATTGCTGGAATGATTTGGAGATTGTGGTTTCCAGCCTGGTCGCATGTCCGAAGGAATCTCCGCTTCTCCCAACGATAGTACTCCCGCCCTCTTTTTATAGTGGATGTGTTGACCTCGCATCGTTTGTAGACGATGGAGAGGTTTCCGGCATCCCTGAATTTCTTGCAGGTTTGCTGTGCTTTGAAGGCTTCACTGATGTCGTTCTCTCCTACGCGAGAGAGGATTTCACCCAGGAGCTCGAGGGGTAAGTCCAGCAGATGGGTTTCTTCGGGTGCAGGGTCTGGGTTTGGAAGATTGTCCCTGAAAAGATAAGAAGTGATGAATCCAATTTTTATATAATTTTCCGAAACTATTCAAGTTTAGAAACCAACATCCTCACATTTAGAGCTTTGCTCTAGATGTGAGATTATTAAATTTCTGACTTGAATTTTTAATTTAAAGCATGTATAAATAATATTTGGTTTTAAATGGGCTAAAGAGCCCAAAATAAAATAAAATTAGCCATTGGGCCTAAAATCTTTTTAATGGGCCATAGGGCCTAAAAGTTTTCAATTTTATTAAACAAGTCCGAGATACTTGTTGGAAGTGGAATGAGATGGATAGATGGAAATGGAATGCTCGAATATTGGAATGTGCAGTGGAGACGTGGCGGAACGGATTTGCTGTTTCTGGATAGCTTGGACTGTTTGGACAGTTTTAGCATCCAAAAAATTGCAAACACTGTTTTTAATTTTACAAATGGTTGACTTGTTTTATTTAGCAAAAGTGGGAGGTGAGTGGTCCCATTTTGGATTTTTGAAAAGGATAGCAGTTAGGTGACAAAATACTGCTATCTTACTCACACTAGTGTTCCATTGGGAACAAAACTCAAGTCAAACATTAAACAAAGATAACTCTTTTTGTCTTTTTCTAAAAGGTTGCTTTTATTAAAAGTGGAAGCTTCCTATTGGGTGTTTGTACTATGTTTCCATAAACAAACAAACATTTATTCCCATGAGATTTCTAACATGAGAACAAATGTCCCCAAAAAGATCTTCCATCTTTATTACACCACCCACACTGTGCACATCACATCAGGATCAATCAAACCAATAACATCAAGATATTCAAAACAACACCCAAATGTTTATCAGTTTGTTCTTTCCAGTTTTAAACTTCAAAAAATCTTATCCATTAACAGTTTTAACTCCATTAATCAGTTTTCAAAACAAGTTCTCAAAAACTTCAAAATGGTGCTCAAAGCCGAGGGCACTCAAAACCTCTAAAAATCTGAAGTTGGATGTGCACACTAACAACACTACACCACGAACACAACAAAATGAAAAACAAAACGAAACAAAATAAAAAGAACGGGTCCGAAGGGGGGGCTATGTCCATGGTGAAAATAGGGTTTACCCTCTCCTCCTTGGCTCGGGTCTAGGCACGGGTCCAAGGATTGGGAGGGGTCCATGAAATCGGTCCATAGTTTCCCTTAGAAATGGCGTGCAAGAGTGCGAAGAACACGTGGTGTTCGTTCGGATGAGAGAAAAATGGGGGAGAAGAGGATGAGGAAACTGAGAGAAGTTGAAATGACAGGAGGAAGGTGAAAAGAAACTGGAGGGGGTGGGGGGGGTATAAATACTTGAACTTTTGTCGCGGAACAAGGTTCCGCGACAAGACATAGCGACATTAGGGTGGTCGCGGAGTTGAGGGTTGGTCGCGGAGTCATGCTCCGCGACAAGGCTACCGCGACAAAGTTCAGTATAGAGACAGTCAACGCAAATCGTGTCGCGGAGCAGGGGCTGGTCGCGGAGTCATGCTCCGCGACAAGGTGCTTCGCGACAAGATGTGGGGAAATGGTTTAGAAGGAAGAGGGAGTTTGTCGCGGAGCAGGGCCTGGTCGCGATGCATGACATCGCGACAAAGGTCCTTCCGCGACAAAGGATTTTGAATTTTCAAATTTTCTTGGACTGGGCCCGAGTGTGGTGTTGGGCCTGCGTCCATTTTATTTGACTTGGGCTGAATAAATTTAGTCCAAGTGGATTCAAAATGCTGGGCTGAAAATTAAAATAATCCACTTGCATAAAATTAGGTTGGGTTAGTTCCATTTTATCTGTGAGTTTTGTTTCGGGTCTTGAATTTCTTCAATTCCCGAGAACATTTTCTCAGATTTATAGAACTAATCCAACCAAGAACCTGGTTTTCCATGTTACTGTTATCTGCTCCTCTTTTTGGTGGTTCCGAACTTCTGCAAGACAGACAAATAAGACGCATTAGATTTTCTCCAAATATCAACATCCTCACATTTAGAGTCTTAGTACTCTAAATGTTTAATTGATCTTTGGGTACTTTCTTGCCATGAAACAAATACTGTAAATATATACTATATATATAAACTGAAATTTTTGTATTTTTAAATGCTGTTTCTTATTGAGTGTAAGCCGGGTCTGCCACTGCTTGGCTTTCTTTCTCCGGATCGAACTGTCCGAGGTACTCTTTCAATCGCTGTCCATTCACCACTATATCGCCCCTGCCAGTTCGAATCCTGACAGCTCCATTTTTGAACACCTCTAGTACTTCATGTGGTCCTTCCCATCTAGATTTGAGCTTTCCGGGGAACAGCTTCAACCTAGTATTGAATAATAGCACATGTTGACCAACGTAGAAATACTTAGGTTTGATCCGGCGATCGTGCAACTTCTGGGTCCGCTCCTTGTAAATTCGAGAGCTTTCATAAGCTTGCGCTCGTATTTTCTCAATTTCATTGAGGTCCAACTTACGTTTGCTCTGAGCAACTTTCGGATCGAAGTTAAGCGTTTTAACGGCCCAGTAAGCTTTATGCTCTAGCTCTACGGGCAAATGACAGGCTTTTCCGAAGACCAGCCTATATGGAGACATCCCGATGGGAGTTTTATATGCTGTGCGGTATGCCCATAGAGCATCATTGAGCTTACGTGCCCAATCCTTACGGGTTATCCCGACAGTGGCTTCGAGTATGTGTTTGATTTCGCGATTGGATACTTCGACTTGACCACTAGTCTGGGGATGATAAGGCGTGCCTATCTTATGGAGGATCCCATTTTTACTCATTAAAGTTTCAAAACCTTTATTAATAAAGTGTGTTCCTCCATCAGATATCACCACCCTAGGTACGCCAAATCGACTGAAAATGTTGTTCTTGAGGAACTTGATGACTTGGCTACCATCATTGGTTGGTAATGCGACAGCCTCGACCCATTTGGATACGTAATCGACAGCTACCAAGATATAGTAGTTTCCACCAGATGGTGGAAATGGTCCCATGAAGTCAATGCCCCATACATCAAAGATCTCAAGAGTGAGAATCCCTTTTTGGGGCATCTCATCCCTCTTGGAGATGTTTCCTAATCTTTGGCATCTGTCACAGCCTTTCACAAATGTCCTACAATCCTCATAGATGTGAGGCCAATAAAATCCACATTCGAGGACCTTGTGGGCCGTTCGAGCGGGACCATGGTGACCTCCATATTCTGATTCATGGCATTTTCTGACAATTTGGTAAGCTTCATGCTCAGTCACACATCGCCTGATTATTAAATCAGGGCAGTGTTTGAAGAGATAAGGTTCTTCCCAGAAGTAACTTAATACATCTCGTTTGAACTTATTCCTCTGATGATAGTTCGAAAACTGGGGGGTTACTCCGCATGCCAAGAAGTTAGCAATGTCGGAGAACCATGGACAAGCTTGATTATGCAGATGCAATGCGAACAACTGTTCGTCCGGGAAATCTTCATTGACGGCTTTTTCCTTTTTATCATTATCTAATCGAGATAAGTGGTCAGCAGCACCATTATCTCGACCTCGCCTATCTTTTATTATGATGTCGAATTCTTGCAACAGAAGTACCCACCTGATTAATCGAGGTTTTGCATCTTGTTTGCTAAACAAGTATCTCAATGCTGTATGATCGGTGTATACTATGGTCTTCGTACCTATCAGGTACTGTCTGAACTTGTCAAACGCGAAGACTACAGCATACATCTCTTTCTCCGTTGTGGTGTAGTTAACTTGGGCTTCATTCAGGGCATGACTTGCGTAATGAATTACGCAATGTCTCCCATCCTTATGTTGTCCAAGAACTGCGCCTACGGCGAGACCACTAGCATCGCACATTACCTCGAAAGGTATTGACCAATCGGGTGGTTGCACTATCGGTGCAGAAACCAACATCTTCTTGAGCGTGTCAAAGGCTTGGACACACGCTTCATTTATTAAGAAAGGATTTTCTTTACAAAGCAGATTAGTGAGCGGCTTGGCAATTTTAGAGAAATCCTTAATGAATCGCCGGTAAAAACCGGCATGCCCTAAGAAGCTCCTAACTGATTTGATCGAGTTAGGAAGAGGGAGATTAGAAATGATGGAAACTTTGGCTGGATCGACTTCAATGCCTGCACGAGAAATGCGATGACCTAACACTATGCCCTCAGTGACCATAAAATGGCACTTTTCCCAATTTAAAACCAAGTTAGTGTCCTCACACCTCTTTAAAATCTTAGCAAGATTGGTCAAACAATCTTCGAACGTATCTCCATATACAGAGAAGTCATCCATAAAGACCTCAATGCATTTTTCGATAAATTCAGAGAAAATAGACATCATGCATCTTTGAAAAGTAGCAGGTGCATTGCACAAACCAAAAGGCATCCGTCGATAGGCAAAGGTGCCGTACGGGCAAGTGAAAGTGGTTTTATCATGGTCTTCACTGGAAATAACAATCTGATTATAACCAGAATAACCATCCAAAAAGCAATAAAACTCTCTCCCAGCCAACCTCTCAAGCATCTGATCAATGAATGGCAATGGAAAATGGTCCTTGCGTGTGGCCTCATTCAGCTTCCGGTAATCGATGCAAACTCTCCATCCGGTCACTGGCCTGGTTGCAACCTCTTCTCCTTGCTCATTCTTGGTTATGCACATCCCTCCTCGTTTGGGTACGACCTGCACTGGGCTAACCCATTTGCTATCAGAGATAGGATAGATTATACCAGCATCTAAGAGCTTGATAACTTCTTTCCTTACCACTTCCTGCATAAGGGGGTTCAATCGCCTCTGAGGTTGACGGGAGGGTTTAAACTCTTCTTCCATTAGAATCCTGTGCATGCAAATAGAAGGGCTTATTCCTTTTATATCAGAAATGGTCCAACCTATTGCATGTACATGTTTCTTAAGAACGACCACCAGAGCATTTTCTTGCTCTTGGGAGAGCTTAGCCGAAACAATCACGGGTAACTTTTTATGTTCTGCGAGAAACGCGTACTTGAGATGATCGGGTAGTGTTTTAAGTTCAAGCTCTGGTGGACATTCAACGGAAGGGAGTAGTTTGCGAGAATTGGGTAGTGGGAGAACAGATTTACCTTCGGGATCCTGCATCAGTACAGGATCCTCTTCCTCCTCTTGATTGGCGTCCTCATGGAAGTCCATGCCATCAAATTCCTCCAAATCCCCTGTTTCGGGATCGGCGAAGTGAACGGCTTTGCATTCTTTGTGCTCCACGCCAGCAGGCTTCAGTACCTGCTTTGATGATTCATCCAGCATCATTTCACACTCAAGTTCAGAGTCAAGCTCTTCCCTAACTATTACATTTTCAAATGAAAAACAAGAACTGTCATTCGGAAATTTCTGCAATTTCTCCATATCAAAGATGATCTCCTCGCCATCAACCCTTAAGGTGACTTTGCCGGATTTGGCGTCAGTCAGTGCACCACCAGTGGCTAGAAATGGGCGTCCAAGGATAAGTGGCATTTCAGAATCCTCTTCAATGTCGAGGACGATGAAGTCGACCGGGAAAAGAACTTGCCCGGTTTTGACCACAACATCCTTAAGGATTCCTACGGGCTGAGTGATCGATCTGTCTGCAAGTTGCAGTCTCATCTTGACCGGTTGAATTTCTCCAAGCTTAAGGCGAACAGCCATAGCTAGTGGCATCACATTGATGCTTGATCCTAAATCACAGAGCCCCATACTCACTTTGGCCTTTCCGAATTGTATTGGAAGTGTGCAACATCCGGGGTCCTCTTTCTTTTCAGGCATTCTCCTCTGAACAATGGCACTGCACGTGCTGTTGAGAATAATTACCTCTTCCTGCTCAACCTGCCTTTTTCCTGAAATCAATTCTTTCAAGAACTTAGCATAGATGGGCATTTCGGAAATCATTTCTGTGAGAGGAATGGTTATCTCTACAGACTTTAATCGTTGCAGAAATTTCTTGAATTTAAGATCATGTTCTTTATTTTTAAGCCGCGCAGGATAAGGAATCCTGGGCATGTACTTGTTATTAGCAATTTTTGGTGGTGAAGGGAAGGAAGTTGTACCTTCACCTGTACCCTTATCTGGTTCAGCCGTTTCAGGTGCAGCTTCAGTCTGCATTTCGGCTGTCTCTTTTTCTGCTTCGTTCCCATTATCAGCTTCCTTACCAGCATTGTCGACAATACCATCTTCTTCAAATTCCGCTCCAGTATCCGCTCCCTTTGGTCCAGCTAGTACTCTCCCAGATTTCAAGGTTATTGCCTTGCATTGCGGGTTCTTTTCCGCAGTGCTAGGCAATGTTCCTTTGTCCCTTTTCTGCATCTCATTAGCCATCTGTGTAACTTGGGTCTCCACATTTCTGATGGAGGCCTGCAGTTGATTGTTGATCTCTTTCTGACTAGTGATGAAATCGGTCATCAGATTCTCAAGCCTTGAAGGGGGCTTTTGATTCTGATTCTGATTTTGCTGCTGATTCTGATTCCACTGGCCTTGGTTTGGGACAAACTGAGGCTGGAAATTCTGATTGGGCTGAAAGTTCTGGAAATTCTGAGGCGGCCTTTGCTGGATCTGAGGTTGGAAACCTGGATTCTGAAAATGTTGGCCCCTGTTCTGATTGAATCCCTGATTCTGCTGAGGGTTGAACTGTTGCTGCTGTGGCTTGTTCAAGAGATGTGAGTTCAAGGCGTTGTTGTTTGAATAAGACAAGTTCGGGTGCCTATTTGGAAAAGCTCCTGCATAGTTACAGCTCTCTGCTGTGACTTGCTCGCATGTGTCAGTTGCATGAGCACCTTGACACAGTCCACAGATCACATCAGTTTGCTGTCCCTGCGCAGAACTTCCAACTCCTTGATTCACAGATAACGCTGCCACTTGCTCTTGAAGCTTTTCAATGTCTGACTTCTCCACTGTACCTACAACACACAAACCACGAGGGGGAGTGGGATTACCATCATCAGTTAGAACAGAACGGTTGACACTCATGGCTTCAATCTTTGCCCAGGCTTGGTCCATTGGTATGTAGAGCAGATGTTGACCACCGGCAGCATCAAGCATGGATTTCCATGCTGGGGTCAGACCACTGTAGAACTTTCTCAGTCTCTCCCAGTCATGGAAACCATGTTGAGGGCACTTTCTGAGTAGGTTGAAGAATCTTTCCTTTGCATCATACAAGGACTCGTCTGGTTTCATCTTGAATTCCGCAATTTTGGAGCGGCATTCATCCACCTTGGACTCCGGGAAGTATTTTGCTAGGAAGTTTCTGATCACATCTTCCCATGTAGACTTCTGATTTACGGGCAGTGACTTGTACCATGTTCGTGCTCCGCTTGTCAGAGAGAAGGGAAATAGCCTTAGTCGAATAGTGTTTGCGGGTACATCACGATTTTTGATCGTGTCACACAGTTCTAGGAAGGTTTGCAGGTGATCATGGGGATCTTCATGACTTGCTCCGGCAAACTGGTTGCTCTGGACTAGATTGATCAGGGCTGGTTTCAGTTCGAAATTCCTGGCCAAGAATGGAGCTTGTCCAGGAATGTTCAGATATGGCTCTAAAATCGGCTGCATGTAATCAGCAGCAGCTGCTGCTTGATGATTGTTCTCAGGCCCGCCTTGGTATTGCTGTGGGTAGTAGTTCTGAGGCATGAAATAGTTCCTCGGATCATTGAAATCATTCGGATTCGGGGGATTCTGATGGGGGTTGTGGTATTGCTGATTCTGTTGGTTTGGGAAATTTTGCTGATTTGGTTGGTTTTGGTTGTTTGGTGGGTTTTGGTTCGGGTTGGGAGGGGGTGCCTCGAAGTGCTGCTGGTCCATGTTTGGTGGATTCCCACCTCCTTGTATGATCTGGGGAGGGGGATCATCCAATTCATCATGATCAGCATCCTCGGGATCTTCCTCAATGTTGTGAAGTGGGGGATTGGGTTGAATGATTGGTGGGATGTCAGGGTTTGCCATCTCGGAGATATCGCTGCTGGTGCTTGGCGAAAGTAATGCCTGTCGTTCCCGTTCCCTTCTTCGTTTAGTCTCCGCCCTAAGACGTCGAGCTGTCTTTTCTATCTCTGAATTAAACGGGATCTCGGCTGGCGTCTGCTTCCTCCTTTGCATAGAACAATGGCTTCAAATAATGACAGTACCTGTACAATCCCCAGGTTAGAAGTGGTTCTGAAGGTGAATATTTATAATTATATGTATAGGCTACTCTAGGAGCAATGAGGAATGTAATTCTCTAAATAAAACGGCGCTGCATCCTCCCCGGCAACGGCGCCATGAAACTTTTGACAATTTCCGTCCCACGAGCATTTTCTTAAAAATATACCAGGTTAGATTTATTACATGAAGAGAGTTATGATTCACGGGAAAGGGTTTAGGGATATATCCAGATTATTAGTCTTTTTATTACTCAAGTGTGGTGCTTTAATTTCAAATGGCGCTGTGGTCCTCCCTGTCATGAAATGTTGACAAATCTCATGGCATAGCCGGGATAGGTTGACCATCAGCCTGTCACACTGAGGATCCCCGGCAAATATGCCATGATGCTTCTCATCAATTCTTGGCATGAGAGTCCCTGCCATGAAACTTTTGGCAAGTTCCCACTACGTGAGTATTTTCCGAAAAATCATGGTCCTGGTTTAAGTTTTATTAATGAAACCAATTTATGATGGCGGAGTTGTGATTAGGGATATATTTATAAGTAGTCATGTTTTTATTGCTCGTGTTTAAGAAACTGTGGCCCGAAAGCGCACGGTGTCAAAAATTACAGTAATTTATAGTAAGACCGGATCGTTCACTGGAGGATGTGCGATAGAAGCAGGGCCCACGTCGTTTTACTAGATTTTCCATTCGTATTGCTCAATAGGTTTGAAAAGTGATTAATAACTACTGACATGAATGTAAATTAGATCTGGAAAGCAGTTAAGTTAATCTATAAAGCAAATGAATCTATTCTAGAAAGCGGATAAGAATTATTCTAAGAACGCAGTAAACATTATCTACGAAAGCAGGAAAAAGGAGCATTGTGCCAACTGTGAAGTTGAGTCACAATGTGGACAGAAAGGACAGGAAGAAAAGAATGAAGATTGGACAAGAGCAAGATACAGCAATATTAAACTTCCACTTTTATACGCAGATCTTTGTTTGGGATATTTCTTTCAGATAGCTAATTCTCATGCTCTCAATAAGGCTTTCCCTTTAACAGACAGGTACTTGCAATATGAGTTTACATGTTCTTAAGACCGCAAATTCTAAGATACCACAGATTCGTAACTGCCCTGGCCTGGGTATGTTACTTCATCTGTGGTGGATAAGCAACACCCGACACATCATTTATTGAAATGCCAAGTACCACTATCTTTCTCCCATGTCACGCCCAAAGATTTAAATCAAGCCCTAAACTATCCCTTAACTGTCAATCCTAGTAGCAGTTACACAACTCTCAATACAACCGAGTGACCTCTAATGTAAGCAGTTAAAAAAAAGCAGTAAAGAAAGCATTTAAAATCCTATCACTCGGAGGTTTTGAAAATCTGACCCTGGTAGTAAAAGACAGCTCCCCATCAGGATGAAGGAGTATGGATCAAGAATTCCCGGCTCTCAGTGAATCACTAGTGTGTTCACTTCCTTCCGGGTGATTATGAGACACAAACTAATGAAATGAACTAATAAATTAGTTCGTTCCGGATGCACTCACTCAGGACTCAAAAGTAGGCTTTGGCAGAAGAAGATAGCAGTTGGAAGAAAACTCAACCCTATCTTGGAAAATAACCAAGGCCTGGATGATGTTCCTCTAAGATTATTTACTACACTGTATTTGAATCCAAGTGGACCCCATCTCGGTGTAGCACTCAATCTTACATTTCCATCAACCAGCAATTTTGGAAAATAATGGATTTGAAAATCATTCCCTGTCAGGTACTAGATTCTCAGTTAAAACACAGACCCTTTCAGTCTAGACGAGACCTAATCGCTGAATCTGCTTCTTAATTCCCAAAATATAACCCTTGATAGAATATGAATTAGTCATAACTGAAGAATTTATCCCTTACTCAGATCCGGATTTTATAAAGAGGTTTTTGTTGGAAGTTTATAAAGCAATATCTGTTTAAGATCTAGACTTCTATTGTCCAAGGGAAGGATCCCAAAATAATTACAGACCACAACAGTACATAATATTATCATGCATAAGGATATATGGAAGTGTAAAATTAATTGACCCAAAATATAAAGGCGGGTCTAGACAGAAGGTGAAACACAGAATGGAATGGTCAAGGTACCAAAGTAATGGCAGAATAATCGGGTGGACTGTAAACATCTACTGTCCAATTTCCCAATCACTCGGATGGAGCGAACTTAGACAGCTTAGACCCTATAATGGTGGCGTCAACACCAGTTGGGCCTCTACTGTCTGTGAATTCGGATAAAAACCTACATGCTTCCCTTCTATAATGATCATCAGTTGACTTTGACTGATGCCAACTGACTCCCAGTACGGATTGGGATTCAGGTTTGGAAATTAAGATAACGAAAATAAAACTGTATCTGGATGGGAGTCAGTTGAGCAGCTATTATAACCCCGGATGGGCGAACCGCCAAGGCTTCCACTGACAGCCATTCAGACCATGCAAAATAACGATTAGCAACTAGTACCCAGAATACGAGCTAGTTATCCATGAGGGAGTACCCGCCAACATTATTCTGATGTATTCTTTACTAATGGTTCCACACAATACACAAAGACAAAATAAACAAGAAGCAAAAGAAGATCCATTGTATGAGAGACATTGGTTTCTCATGCAAGGTTGTGGATCGGATCCACATGTAATGGTCTTAAATAATCCTTCCTACCATAATTAATTACAGTCCAGATTATCTGTTTAAGCCATCAGGATTTTGTTTATACAAGAGTGTTTTAATGGCAATTGAACAAAGGTCCTTTAATCATGATGATCATTGAAGTTTGATTATTGCTAATCTCAATCTTTAATCATTGATGAGTCAAGGGTTCAATCAGTTAAGTGATGCAAATGGAGAATCAAAATTTGGGCAGCATAACACCCTACATTGCAATTCCAGAATGTTACATCGTAACCCGTGGGGCTATGATGTGAGTGTTGCAACATAAAATAGAGAGAGAATGAAATTTGTTTAAGATTAAATAGAGGGGGAGGAATCTTGTCGCTATATCATAAATGTTGTCGCAGACCGAGATCCGCGACATGGACATCCCGACAAGTTTTTAGAATTTTTGGCAGCATAACGCCTCTTTGTCGCTATGCAAGGTTTTGTCGCGGAACGTGGCTCCGCGACAAGGGTGACATCGCAACAAAGTATTTTAATAAAATTCTAAGGCATTTGAACCTTTGTCGCTATGCATGGAGATTTTGTCGCGGAACGTGGTTCCGCGACAAGGTGTTCCGCGACAAAGTGTTCAAAGGCTAAGAAACATGGCATAATTTTTCTGTCTCGGAATGGGATTTTTGTCGCGGAACGTGGCTCCGCGACAGGATGATTCCGCGACAAGAAGCCATGAAGACAAAATGCAAGAGTTTGGTTCCTTTGTCGCTATGCATGGACAGTTTTGTCGCGGAACGTGGCTCCGCGACAAGGTATTCCGCGACAAAGGGTTTTAAATTATAGAGACAAGTGTCTTGAAACACCCTTGTCGCGGAACTGCCACTCTGTCGCGGAACGTGGTTCCGCGCCAGAAGGCGGTTGGCGCCCAAGGTGGCTCAGGACAAAAGTCAGAAAAAGCAGAAATGAACAGTGGCATGCAAACAGCGTGATCTCATCCTATTTCAGATCAAAAAGCTATTCTAAGCTAAAAATAAGCAAGAAACATTTCAAAATAAGGAAGAACATGCTTAAACAAAAATAACAAGACTGAGCAGGATATTAAAATAAAGCAAGAATCCTAATCTAGGGTTTGATCACACATCCACACAACATTATCCATAATATGCTAACAGTGAACATAAAAATAACAAAATAGGGGTCAAATAACCCCAAAATGAAAAAGAAAGCATAAATCCATGGGGTGTGAGACCCATTTCATGGTTTGGGACACAAATGCTGAATGTTTTCCCATATTATTGAAGGGGTGTTGTTAATACCCATGGTTTGGGTATTACAAACCCTAAAACAAGAGTTTTAGAAACCAAAACATAGTATAAAAATGGCTAACTAAGCACTGTGAACAGTAAAACACTAATCTAAACTAGACTAAGTGCAAAAATTAAATAATACATAAAAATAAACCTAACTACCCTACCTAAGAGAGAACTCCTAAGCTTGCCTTCAAGAACTCTCAAATTCAAACTTCCAACTGTCCAACCCTTAGCTCATGGGAGACACCTCATATTTATAGAAGTGTAACCCTAAGCCCATGGGCCTTGATTCTAGCCCATTGTGTCTTAAGACATCACACACATCACAGCTTTGTCTCGGAACATCAAGTTGGTCGCGGAACATGCTGCATGTGGCAAGGCTTCTCGACTGGGTCTTGTGTCTCTATTTGTGCATCTTGGTCGCGGAACGGGCTTTTGTCGCGGAGTCATGCTATCGCGACAAGGGTCATCGCGCCAAGGGCTTGGCTGGTCTCCTCTTCATTTGGGGCCAGTTGGTCGCGGAGTACGCCTTTGTCGCGGAACACTGCATCGCGCCAAGGGCTTCCGCGACAAAGGTCTTCCTGGGCCTGCTGGATTGGGCCAGATGGGCCGAAAATATTCTTTTTGTGGGCTTTTCTATCTTTTTCCCATCTTTTTGTTTCCTTTTTCTTTTTCTCATGTTTTTGGATTTTTCTAACATAAATATGTAATAAAATTACATATTTGTGTTCTTTTTCACACCAGCTTATTATTTTTACAATTATGCATAAATCAGTCCAATTCGACTGCTTTCTTACTTAATGTAAGACCGGAATGCGATCAAATGCCCGTTTAAGACACGGAAATGGATTGAAAATAATGGTCATTTTTGGCCATTATCAGCTGCATACAGGCCCGTAAGAAACCACGACCTTTCCCCATTAGAGAGTCTAACAGTGATCATCCGGTCTCTAATGTCATAAATAGCCACAGAGTTTTGCAACCCATTTTGCACCAAGACCCATAGCCCGCCGGCCCTCCCAGACGCTTCCTGTAAACAGATAGGAGAGAAACCCAGACTAGAAAGGAAAATTCTCGAGTTCTCAAAAGTCGACTGCGGTTCCATAAGAATCAAAAGCTCCGGTTTGACACGGTTAATAGTCTCCCGTAAACTTCTTTTAGACATACTCCCAACGATACCACCAATATTCCAAACAATAATTTTGAGGTTTCTAAAATCCATAAACAATATATAAAAGGGGGGGCAGAGGGAGCACTACCTCTAGGATTCCATGGCACTGTCCCCTCCGGGGGGATCGCTCGAAACTGCGTCAGCCCCAAATTCCCCCTTGGGCTCGATATTTTCCTTTTGCACATCCATTTTCTGGTAAGTTGGTGAAGCTCCCTCAACCGAATCAACCAGGGAGTCATCATCTGTTTTGGAAGGCTCCGAAGCAGCTCGTGGCCGTTTGTTCAAAGCTGGATTCTCCCCAAGTTGCGAATTAAAGGTCTTGTGTGGAGGGGTCACAATAATGTCAACTACCGGATGGGCCACTTGGGCCTTAGTCTGCAGGCCCTTCCTTCTCATGGGCTGAGAGTTCAAATTGATATCTTTCAAAGGGTTAGTCATTTTACTCCCATGGGCCATAGATTTTTTATTCTTATTGGGCCTCCGTTTAGTAACTTTGATCCAATCTCCTGTGTCCGGCTGAGAAGGGATCACTGGGGGACTTCCTATAACCTTTTCCACATGCATATGGTCTGTCTGTGTCTGCTCGTCGTCAGAAAATTTCCCTTCTGTAGCTGCTCCAGGGAAAGGGTCAACTCCTGCCACCTTGCTGCTAGAGCTAGCATCCACAGATGCCCCTTTCGTGCTGTCTTTCTCACCAACTTCCAATTCTGAGATCTTAGTTTTGTCTTTATTCCCATTTTTAGCCAACTTTCCCCCCTGCCTTGTCTGCTCATCAAAACATGCTCCCTCACCCTTGGTCGGAATTTTGGGTTTTTCCAGGCCAACCTCCGGCAGTTCGGTCTTCTTCCCGATAGGTGGGTTTGTGCAAACATGGCTCTCATGACCATTTCTATGGCATTTAGAGCAGAGGAGATGAAGTCCCTCATATGCCACCTTTTGCCACCTATCTCTCACAAGCACACTAGAGACAACCGGAAGACTAAGATCAATTTCGATGCACACTCTTGCATACCGGCCTCTGTTCACTTCTTTTGACATGGTATCAACCCGAATGGGCCTCCCAAGCGCAGCAGCCATTCTAGTGAGAATTAGTTCATCAAAATGTTCAAAGCACAGGCCCGGAAACCTTGCCCAAACTAGGGTTTTCCTTGGAGTTTCCTCATCGGCAATGAACCCCGGCCTCCAAGGGCACACCGTCAAGTAACTGTCGAAAACCATCCAAGGTCCACCGTCTAGGACCCTAAGCCGATCCTCCGCCCAGTCGAACTTGATGAGAAAGAAGCCCCCGTCCATATTTATCATCTCGAACCGATCATGAAGCTGCCACAGCCGGGAAATACGTTCACGCAGGGCCAAGAAACCAACTTTCCTGCCCAAAATGGAGATGATAAGCGCATCCTCGAAAGTCTTACAGATGCGTTCCATGACCCTCGGATCCACTGTGATACGTGGCTTCAATCTATCTCCATCCAAGTAGTCGAGAGTCACCATGTTAGCATAAACAGGGTCTTCAGACAGAGGGGCTGGAGGTGCATCCTTGCCTTCCAACACCTTGTCCCTAAAGGAAACTGGAGGCTTGCTGTCGGGGTCGTCAGGGTCAAAAGGGGGGGCTGTGTTGGCCGGAGGAGAAGGGGACGAAGGGCCGAACTGAAGGGGGGGAAGGAGTTTTCAGGGAGAGAAAACATGCTGCGAACTCTAGGTTTGCTTGTCACCCCAGGTTTTTGGCACTATGTTGGTTATTTTACTATGTGTTTCAATGATGGTGTACAACCACACACACTAGTAAAATAAAAAGAATGACTTCACCCTAATATCCAGGCAGATAGTTGTTGTGACCAGAAGCTATCCCAAGTTCTGGTATAGGTTTCTCCACCTATTTCAACTTCCCAAAGCTCATGCCTTGAGTTCCCCCTGAAGAAGTCTGTGAAAGCACTCTTCCGAAATAAGAAGATATGAACGATGTAAGCTTGTCTCCTGTGAAGCCTTTGGACAGTCTTTTTAAGTGATTTAACAATCTACAAAAAATCGGAGATATGTCCAAGGCTATTCGATCTTGCAGCAACAGATGGGTTCGGTGAACAGAGGGCTGCAAATCGATAGCTTTTTCTCACACACTTCACCAAATGCTTAGAGAGGATTTCAGGAACTTGATTGTTGATAGTAGAAGTGGTGGTTTCTCCATTCCCCTGAAATCCCTTTTTAACCAGGTAGTACAACATTCAAAAAAAAAATCTAGCTGTTGGGAGGTCAGTATTTTGAATTTGAATTTATGTCCTGTCAGGAAAAGAGCTGTTGAGATTTGACAGGTTGGGTGTGAACTTGTTCCAACTCTATTTCTCTAATCTGGGAAAGGAGTTCTGTAATAAAATGTTAGTAAATAAACCTCCCAAATTAAGAAAAGAGTCGTTGGGGTTGAAGCCAGTCTTTCAAATAATCCATGTCGCACATGTAGACTGCTGCCATGGTGGTTTAATCATCGGTGTTGAACTTCCGTCAAAACAGGTGACCCAACAATATATACATACTCACTCCTATGAAAAGCGCGCGCGCACACACACACAAATCTTTGGCATGTTCATTTCGCAGCCCATAATTTTCTCCTCCTCCTACTCTCGTATGTGGTTGGTTGGTTGGTTACAAGTGAGTTAAGACCAAAGACAAATCAAAAACAAGATGTGGCTATTAATTAAGTACTACTATCAACACACCCATTTTAAAAATGTTAGTGGGGTAATAATTGAAGAGATCGGTCTGCTGCTCTCTGTCGTCACCTTATGAAGCAGCAGGAAGCCCTGATCTGACAGCCACTCCAATGGCCTTGGGACACATAACCCCCCCAAATTCCATCCTAACATATCCTAACATATATACTCACATAACAAAACAGTAAACCAATCAAAGAAAAGAGGTATAAAAAATCGGTAAGGAAACCCTCAATTTACCAGTTAACACTAAAAGTGGCTGAGCCCTGGGGAGAAAATGTTAGTACTACTACAAGCTTTTAATTTGAAGTAATACTACTAAGTATATGTATGCTTCTATGCATGCGTTAATATTTAAGTACCTGAAGCTTAAATCAAGGACAAAGTACAAATAGGAATCCAAGGACTGCATCCTTTATTATTAGTATTAATTATGACAGACTCTAACTTTCACTAGGTAGCTCGCTGCACTTCTTTTTTCTCTGAGGACTGAGGAGTGAGGGAGGGGTCACTTACTCACTTTATTTTATTTTGCTTGCTTCCACAGTTCCACCACCACATTTCTCTTTTCTTCTTCCTTTTGTTTTTCACTTTCCTTTAATTTGTTGGACTAATTGGACATGAATCATGATGATGATTGATAGCAGCGTGGATTGCTGTTGTGCCACTGTATGTTGCACTGAAAAAAGACGAAGTTGGAGCCATAGACTGACTGACTAGTCAGCAGTCACAGTCCCAAATAGGCTTTTAATTCCTCCAAACAAGAATTTGTGTATAATTAGTTATGTAAACATGCTTTAATTATAATTTCTACATGATGGCTAGATCGATTAATTTCTGGCCGGAGGAGATCAGAGCATGCAGAGGACTAATATGGAATTAATACTACTATGTGGTATTCAAATGTGCTCATATTTGCAACTTGCAATTAAGTTGCAAAGTTCCCAATTCCATGGAGAATGTCCGGGCTGGGGGCTCTACACAGAACAAGTGTCTTAAAACAAATCAACAGGTCCCACTAAACTGGACAACTGGTATAGGTATATTATTACTATTATTATTATTATTGCATTAACTAACACACAACAGTCTCGAAAATTTGATAACTGAGAGAAGAAATAAATGTGAGGCCGAGCTGGGCCTACATCTTGAAGCTTTTGGTTCCACTATTAGTATTTTGTTTATTTAGCTCTTCAAGTTGGTCCAAGTTCTCTTTTTGTTTAGCATATCTTGAGTAATGGCCCTAGAGTAGAGTGGGTTTCAAGTCACCCCACCATCCCAATCAGTTCCCGCCAGGTGTTCTTCTGTTGCCTCTCCACTGAGCTACTTTTCTTGAGTCTCTTACAAGAGTGAGCAAATTGCAAAATGTTGTTGGTTGTAATAATGGCAGGAAACACTTGTGGATCAAAAAATTAAATTACCAAAGGGGAAGGGGGGGATGAAATGGCATAGGCATAAACAAGTATAACTACTCAAACAACTGCTAGTCTGCTACACTCCCAAGTCCCAATCTTCATTTTCTGCTGGCTCTTTAAATTTGAATCATTAGATTTAGAGCCATGTTATGTTCTGCAAATTCTAAAAGCAATAAAAAAAAAAGGTACGCGCATTGACGCAAGAATCAACAGTTGTTCTAATTTTGTTGTAGCAGCAGTGATAGTAGAAGATAAACAGGTGGAAACTTTGTCCAAATCAGAAGAGCGAGTCAAAAGTCCAATTCCCTCAACAGTAAAAAAGGGGCGGGCAACAGTACAGGCAGTACATTCATTACTACACATCCCGGATCCTTTATTGTTTTTCTTTTAGCTTTTTTTAACTTGGACAAAGATCCCATTTTTTGCCTAGGGATTTCAAGAAATTAAGTATTTTAACTTTTTTTCGTCTTTCACATTCCTTTCTTTTGCTAAAACCAGTTAAAAAAACTTGAATCAATCACAGTAGTACACCACTCCAGCAATTTTTCCTCCTTTTCCTTTTTGCCCTTTATCCTTCAAGTCACCTCACCTTCTTCAATCAAACAACTGTCCGCACACACAGATAAATAAAAATAAAAAAAATTGCCCCTTTCAATCATTTAATCGCTGGATGATTCGAGGTATTTCATTCTAAAATCGTGAGTTAATTCAAACAAAGAAAACATTTTTTTTGATGGATCCCAAGAACTCGAAGCAGCCGCAGGAGATGCCAAGCTTCTTAAGCTTCCCCCCGCCATCATCAGCCGCGCCCACGAACCAGAACGACGGCGGCGGCGCTGGGGCGGCGAAGCCAGCTGAGGTCAAAGACTTTCAGATTGTGATTGCAGATAAAGAAGAGCCTAAAAAACAGGCGTTGGCGCCTAAACGGAGCTCAAATAAAGACAGGCACACAAAAGTAGAAGGGCGAGGTAGGAGAATTAGGATGCCGGCCCTTTGTGCTGCAAGAATCTTTCAGCTGACCCGAGAATTAGGGCACAAATCTGATGGGGAAACTGTTCAGTGGTTGCTACAACAGGCGGAGCCATCGATAATTGCGGCGACGGGGAGTGGGACGATACCCGCCTCTGCTTTAGCAGCGGCGGGCGGTTCGATTTCTCAGCAAGGGAGTTCAATTTCATCAGGTCTTCACCATAAAGTGGACGATTTGGGTATGCATATGGGGGCTGCTGGGAATGGGGGTAGGACCACCCCTTGGCCTATGGTTGGTGGGAATCCTGGGAGACCACATCCACATGTGGGTGCGAGTGCAGCAGGGCTATGGCCCCCTCCTGCTGCTGTGGCTGGGTTTGGATTTCAGTCATCAACGTCGTCGTCATCATCCTCAGGAGGCCCAGCAATTGGGACTGAGAGTTCTTCAAATTACTTGCAAAAGATGGGTTTCCCTGGGTTTGACTTGCCCCATGGGAATATGGCGCCTATGAGTTTTACTTCAATTTTGGGTGCCAGTGGGCAGCAGCTTCCTGGATTGGAGCTTGGTCTTTCACATGATGGGAATATTGGGGTTTTGAATCCACAGGCAATAAACCAGATTTACCAGCAGATCGGGCATGCTAGAATTGTGCATCAGCAGCAGCAGCAGCATCAACCTCCAAATCAGGAGCATCATCAGCAGCAGCAACAGCCATCCTCTAAGGACGAATCCGAAGAATCAGGACAGTAGATTAATTGCTTTGCTTGGACTTGCAATGGATTGCTCTTGTATTGTACTAATATGATGCTAGGGAGAAGTATATATATGATCAAGAATTCACTGAGGTTTGATTTTTTTTTTTTTTTTTTTTCTTTTCTGGTTTTGGATTTTCAAAACTTTAGGTTTCCTTCCATACGACCATATACCCAGAGCTTGATTCGTTTCATTAGATACAGGTGTCCCTGGATCAATTATTTTCTTTGAAGAGGTTTTCTTGATTGCAACAATTTTTATATTACTAGTATGTATGTAATGTAAAGTAGTACTATATAGGGTTTTGATTGTTGTTTTTGCCTCTGGTATGGTATGGTTTGAGGGAAATAATGAGTTGAGCTTCTTAACTAGCTTCTTGCTTGTTTCCTCCCAAGCTAAGGTTTCTTCGTTTTTATCAATGGCATCTTTTTCAAATATGCGGACATGTAGAGGATTAGGAGTAGATGGATGAATTAACTACTAGTACGCATTGTGGAAGTGAAAATGAAATGAAGCACATAATAAAGTAGCTAGCCAATAGCCATGGATATGGATATGTTGTTAATAATGTGGGCAATATAATGGCGCGAGTCATGCTGCTGCTGTATCTTCCAGTAGTAAGATGGAGGCCAGCTATAAAAAGTGGGTTGGTTGCAGCACTCGCTCTTGTCAAGAATGGTGCTGCTCTGCTCAATCATGGATTTGTTGTTGTTGAGTTCCATTGTGATTATTGATGAAAACCAAATTTATAGTGAGAGAATTGAGGATTTGATTGACATCTGTGAAAAAAGATGATGGTACTTAATTACTATATGGTTCTCTAATAGCTAGCTCTACTTACAGTTACAGCAGGCTGAGGTAGGTTGCAATATGAAAACCAAAGAAGCATGCAGACATATGACGATGTTGTGAATTTGTTGTTGAGCTGAAACACTTCATTTGTTGCGGCAATGGCAATGGCAATGGCATGCGATTATGACCCCCGCGCCCCCCAGTTTTGTTCTTGCTTGAACTCTGCATCTTCATTACTGAATGTGAAGAAGAAGAAGAACAGCTCATTTCAGAGGGGCCTTGAATTAATTGTTTCACTGTCTTAACAATGGAGTTGTATGTACATGTATGTAGGAGTATAAGTTTTCTAGTAGTAATATTGTTATTATTATTATTATCATGGACTCATGGTGGTTATTATTACTACTCCCTCCGTACCAGCTAACGTGTCATGTTTGATTTTTTGACACTGTTCATTGTTCTACTTTCACTCGATTTTATTGCATGTATATATTTGGAAAAAATAGTCGAGTTGGATCTTGTTAGAATCGTATTATCATGTAGTTTTAGAATATATGTTTTATATAATTTTTTGTTATACACATTTTGATATATTAACGGTTGAAAAAAGTGTCTTGGATTGTGTGCAAAAATAAAATACGACAAGTTAAGTGGGACGGAGGGAGTATTATTCATGTTGGCTGTCACTCTGGTTGTAGTTCCGGGTGCCCACTTACCACTGACCAGACCCCATCTTTTCCTGCAACTGCCTTCTTTGACTCCTCTTATTCAAAGGGATGTTTGGGAGTCAGCAGATCCGCTAGCAAATAGCAAATTCGGAGATAGAAATATGAGAGAATATGCTCTTCCAATATGCTATATGCTAACAAATATGCTTGCCCCCAAACATACTCATAGTACCTTGCAATTTAAGAAGATGAAATTTGCACAAGCAAGAGATGATGAAGTTAATTATAGGAGGAAAGTGAAAAGTGAATGTGAGGGTGAAGATTGAACAAGGCAAGGAAATATTTGGACAGGAGAATATAATAGTAGTAGTAGTCGTCTAGTAGTAGAATGGGATGGTGAGATGGTTCATACCACATGTCAGTATCACATGTGTGGACAAACCCTATATGTCCTATATAAGTATGATGATGCAGATTCCAGACAGGCATGGGTGATGATGGCTGCCTGGGTGGGTTGGGTGCCCTGCTCTGCCTGCCTGCCTTCCTTTCTCTACCACTCAATATGGGATGGATGGCAGGATGGCCATGGACTCATGGTCATATGTCCACACACACACATGACACAACGCATTGAAATGTCAAATGTCTGTTCAAAATCTGAAGTGAAATGCTAGTGCTGTTTTGACTTGACACAGCAGTCAGCACTCAGCACTGTGCACGCAGCACCACCTGTGTCTGTGTCTCTGTGTGTGTGTGTGGCTGTGTCTCAAAACTCAAAAGTAGGATTGCAAATCCTGCAGGTTGATGATGCCCCTATTACTTACTCATTTACTACTAGTACTAGTACTTTATTTCTTCATAAATTCCACGCCCATTACTTGCTTGCTTCCAAAAGTAGTGAAAACTCCAGAAATATCTGTCAAACTATCGACGCATTTAAGGTTACCAGTTTTTTCACATTATACCCCCATCCAGTTTCAAAATAAATACTTCGTCCGTCCCTCCCGCAAAATTTGACTACTATTCCTTTTTCGGTGTTCCATAAAATTTGGGCACTTTCCATTTTTAGATAAATTAAAATAATATAAGTTTGATTAGGATTTTAATTATTTTCAAATCACATTAAAAGTATTTACTTTTACTATTCTACACAAATTCTAATGCACTTTATTTTTCTACACAAAGTCCCTAGCATTTCTTTAATTCTTAATATTTCAAAATTTGTACAAATAAAAATTGTATAAAATACTTCATCCGTTCTCAAATGTTTGACTCATTTAGTTTTGGGGCACTATTCACCCATACACTTTGATTTAAAGTTTTATCATAGTTATACAAGTTAAAATATAGTCAAGAGGGATCTTGTTAGATTTGTCTCATCGCGTAGTTTTTAAATATTGAACTTTTACAATTTTTACATATACCAAACTTGAGTTATTAATGATTCAAAATGTGCATTGGACTGCGTGCGCAGTGGGTCCGTAACAAATACTTGAGAATGGAGGAAGTATATATTATGAAACTACAGATTAGACTATCCTAAAAAGATCACACTGAATATTTTTCTCTAATTGTATCATTGCATAATATTAAATCAAAGTTAAACAATACAGTATCAAACTTCATTAGAATCTTAAACACAAAATACCTACCACTTTAACTACTAAACCCCACTACCTAAATTACCGTGCCCAAAAGAAAGTGGCCATATTTCGCGGGACGGAGGGAGTATAATCTAAGGAAATGATACGGAATTTAAAGGAATGAACAAAAGTGTTTTAGTTGAAGCTTTATACCTTTAAAAATATCTATATATGATAATGTAACATTTATTATAAAACACCCCAAAAAGCAAAGTATTACACATGTAAAGAAACGGAGGAAGTATATGTCATTACTCCCATTTTTATTACACTTTTTCTTTCCCTGTATGGCTGTATGTCATTTCTGATTTTTATTATTACATCTCGCACATTCTTTTATTTATTTTAGTTCCGTTTCCACATTTTCTCTACTAAATTCTGTTAGAAAAATATTACTTCCTCTGTCTCAGTGTAATAGTTACACACCATTCCAACACGCATGCCGATGCACATTTTTAATGGTTAATAACTTAAGTTGTGTTTAATGAAAAGTTATAAAAAGTTGATTGTCTAAAACTACAAGATTAGACGAATCTAACAAGATCTCACTTGACTATATTTTTTCTTACATAACTATGATAAAAATTTAAATTAAAGTTAAACAGTGAATAGTGTCAAAAAATGAATTGTAACTAAAAGAGTGAGACGGAGGAAGTACTAGTATTAACTACATAATACTCCCTCCGTTTCTAAATAAAGGTTACAGTTTGACTTTTTTTACTGTTCATTGTAGCACTTTGACTTCTATTTTTCTTATAGTTATACAAGAAAAAATATAGTCAAGTGAGATCTTGTTGGATTCGTCTCATCTTCTAGTTTTTAAATGTCAAATTATTAGAATTTATACTTGTACCGAATTTGAGTTATTAATAGTTTAAAATGTGCATTGGCAAACGTGCAGAGGAGAAATGTAACATTTAAAAAGAAACGGAGGTAGTACTTACTTCACTTTGTAAATTAATATTGTCATCAAATTCTTTAAATAAAAATAATTTAGGGAAATTATTTATACACTTGATCACGGTTTTCCCAAATACCATTCATTCACTCATTGATTGAAAATTGTAACTAACACCAGTTGGCTTGAGTGGATTGGGACTCTAATAACTTAAGTAAGGTATCGGTTTCGAGCCTTGTGTATGCAAAGCTTTGGGAGATGCACCCTTAATTGCCCCCGCAGATCATCGAGTGATTAGTTTTGAGTCCAATATGGCATGTGGATACCCGGTAATTCACAAAAAAAAAAACATTGTAGTAATAATAATTGGAAAAAAAGACAAATAGGTCCATTTTCTTTTCCAAAAATTCAAATCAGTCCTTTTTCTATTTTATTACCAAAACAGTCCTCTACAAATGCTAATTATGTCCAAATCAGTCCTTTTTTCACTAATTATATTCTAATTGCTGACGTGGCAAGGGTTTTAATTTAAACCTGACACGTGTGCATAATATTAGTCATTTTTCTTTTATCTTTTGCCAATTCAGTCCTAAACTTTTGTTTTGTTCTATTTATCCTCTACCACAATCACTCATTTTTATATTAATTGGCCTCCAACCTTTCAAATTATTTCATTTTGGGTCCAAAACCTTAAATTTTTTATTGTTACTAATCCATTTATCAAATAAATGCCCAACATACTTCCGTAAATAAAATTAAATATCAAACCTCATACATTGGGTTTGACCGCCTTGTTACCGGGTCTTCGAAGTTCCGGATTTTACGGACTCTCTCTAACCACCCGACCGTAACCGATGGTTCATTAGTTCTGGTTTCCTTCAGAAACAATCAGCACAATCATACTTTGTGGACAATAAAATTCAGGCTATTTTTTAATATTTTTAATAATATTTTTTAATATTTTTTTCAATAAAACCAAGGCTTCCTGTATCCATAACCTTCCAAAAATTCAAGTTAAATCATTTACTCAAACATTACTACATCCTAAGGTAGGACGCAAAGTAAGATTATGTTGATTGTTGCTGAAGGAAACCAAAACCAATGAACCATCGGTTGCTGTCGGGTGGTTAGAGAGAATCCGTAAAATTCCGGTACTTGAAAGACCCGATAACAAAGCAGGCAAACCCAATGTATGAGGTTTGGTGTTTAATTTTATTTATGGAAGTATGTTGGGCATTTATTTGATAAATGAATTGGTAATAATAAAAAATTTAAGGTTCTGGGCCTAAAATGAAATAATTTGAAAGGTTGGAGGCCAATTAATATAAAAATGACCGATTTGGGTAGAGGACTAAATAGAACAAAACAAAAGTTTATGACTGAATTGGCAAAAGATAAAAGAAAAAGGACTAATATTATGCCCACCTGTCAGGTTTAAATTAAAACCCTTGCCACGTCAGCAATTAGAATATAATTAGTGAAAAAAGGACTGATTTGGACATAATTAGCATTTGTAGATGACTGTTTTGGTAATAAAATAGAAAAATGACTGATTTGAATTTTTGGAAAAGATAATGGACATATTTGTCCTTTTTTCCAATAATAATTTGAAGATGTATGTATGCAGAATTCTGCTTTGGGAGAGGCAACCCTTCAATGCCCACCAGATCCTCGAGGGATTAGTCTTGGGCCCAATGTGGCCTGGGATACCCGGTACACGCCAAAAAAAACAATAATTTGAAGATGTACACACCGATGATAGTCTATTATTCATTCCTTTTAAGTTGGTGCATCATGTGCAATTGTGCATTGCATGCTCCTTCCTTCCCACATGTTAATTTTTTGGAAACTAATTCTTCCCTTCATTTTTAAGTGCTATGAAGAGGGTTTTGTCACTGTTAATTGAATAATTTTAATTATGACTTTTTAATATAATTATACTTCATAAGATAAAATATAATCAAGTGGAATCTTGTTGGATTCGTCTAATCGTATAAATTTATAATATCAAATTTTCATAAATTTTACTTGTATATAATTTGAGTTATTAATAATTAAAAATATATATTAAATTACGTGAAATATGAGTTCGTAACATTTAAAAAGAAACAGGTGTAGTATTATAATAGGAGTGCCATACTGCCATGTTTACATTTAGGCCCACCTTAGCTTTTCCCTTACATACATACATATATCAACCGCAACCTATCCTAGTGTCCTATTGCCCTGCTGTCCATATCATGTTACTTTCTCAGTTATCAAATATTTATATTTGCACCACCTCACTTAGCACAATACATATTTTTAAAAATTAATAACTTAAATTATATATAAATAAAAATTATAAAAATTTCATATTTTAAAACTACGTAATTGTAAGAATCTAATAATACAATTTGACTATATTTTTATATTTCAATCTGATAAAAAGTTTATTCAAAGTCATTTAATGAATAGTGGTAAAATCAAAGTGAAGCAAATATTTGAAAACAAATGAAGTATATAATACCCCTTCCTCCGTCTCAATAAAGGGCTACATTAGGCTTTTTGCTACTATTCATTATTTAACTTTCATTCAAATTTTTATCATAGTTATGTAAGAAAAAAACATAGTCATGTGAAATCTTATTAGATTCGTCTAATCTTGTAGTTTTAGAATATCAAATTTTTATAGTTTTTACTTATATACAATTTAAGTTATTGACCGTTAAAAATGTGTATTGACAAACGTACCTGGCCCAACTTAGCATTTTCAATGAGACAAAATTAGTATATTCAATGGTCTTCTTAAGACTCACATTGAAAAGTAAATGGTGAGAGAAGGGAGGATAGAACCAACATGAGAGACATCATCAAAGAACAAACTAGGGGGATTAATTTTGATCACATTGCACAGTGAATCAAAATTCCAAATGCCTGCTTAGTATGACATTAATTCAAATTCAAATGAAAATTAAATCGCGTCAACACTCTCATTTTGTATGCAAATGTTTTTACTGATACAGTCCTACAGAGAGTTTATGAAATAGAAATACAATGTGAGGAATGAGGATAGATGTAATAAAATTAAAACTAACCGCGGAGGAAAAAAATCATAGACAAGCAGCTGCTTCCTTTCGTTTGAACGCACAGTGCTTCCAGACAACATACTTCTAAACACATCATCTTGTCCTACACTGTCTCTCACCAAATTCAAAAGCATGGTCACCTTGCTGACTGCAGCTGCAAACTGCAAACTGCAAACTAGTCAACATGGAAATTGCCATAAGGTTGGTCTCCCTACTTCGAGTACAGGCAGGGATTCACAGAGAACGTTTTCGCAGATAATCACACGAATCAGGATACAACCATCCATTAGAAGGTCCTAGAGTATTTTCTAATTTCATACATTATAGAAGATATAGAAACCAAATCCTTGTTCAAAGCAGATCCACCAGCAATTCTCTTCATGCAATCCGAAAGCCTTGTGTAATAAAGTAATAGCTGAGTCAAAGCAGCTCTAAGAATTTCCATGCCACATAGGAAGTTGCTAAACGAAGTAATGACATCATTGTGCATCATCTCTATTGCAGCTTTCCATCTGCTTGCAAAGTCTTTGACAATAGGCTCTACTTCACCCACAGTGATTGGGCGCTCTGAACCAGAACTTGAATCCTCCGCTAACAACACAACATTAAAACAACTAATTCTTTCAGAAAAACACACACACACAAATTTAACACTGCTCGCATTTATTTTTTGAAATATATACATACAGGCTCTCGTCTTTACAAACTTGATTAGATCGCTGAAGTGCTCAGCTAGTAGTTCCTCCTGCACCAAATTCAGAACCCAATAATTTGCATTTACAAATATTTATCATAATAGAAAATTCAGTACATATTAAGACAACTTATAAAGTTTAAAATTATTGAAGTACACCTATTAAATACCACTTTTTATTAGTAGAAAATGGAGGTAAAAGTGAAAAGATTAAATAATTTTATCACGAAATTATAACCACTTTCTTATTCTAAAACAACAGTTATGTCCATATGGAGAACTATCCCACTTTTTCTCAGTAAACATTTCCTAAGCAATTTCTTTTATGTTAGCTACAGTGCCCATCATGATATAGAGAACCAAATACTGGGTAACTCAGCCTTTAATAGACACACACACACACCCACCCTATATATATGCGCATACGTGCTCCATTAAGGTATTAATGGCATACACTCATTTCGGTGGAGAAGTTTCTTTCCAACTTAGAATAGTTCACATTGTTTGTAAATGGAAAGAATACATGAACTAAAACCATCATAAAACTTAATAAGAACACGTATTTTGCTGCATAGAGAAAAGATATATTGCCATAAGTACCACATAAACTGCTGTATTATTCTTCAGCAACTCCTCGAAGTGCATTTGAATCTTCCCCCCCTCAGGACCAGCTTCCTGAAACATACAAAACAACATGACAACATCACTTTACATGCAAGAAGGACACATACATACAAACACAAAAAGAGAGTTGCATTACTTGTAATATCTCGAATATTTGTATAAGTTTTCATTAATAAGTTAAAGAAGTGAATTACCTTGATTTGGTAATATTTGGTGGATTTTGAATTTCAGCATTTATATTTTTAAAATAGAGTATCAAAGTGCTCAATTATTTTAAAAAGTGGCTTGAAATTCTTTAAATGTTATAATTAAGTACCTCCACTGCCTCATTTTTCCTCCTTTTCTTATCAGTCCCGCCACCCTGGGGGGAATGAGTTTTTTTGGCTTGTAAGGTGTATTGATGAGACTTGGGTATATTTTTCACTGTAGTAAAGATTACACAACGGCCTAATTGGAATTGGTGAGTCCAAACTAACTGGCCACTAGCTTATGTTGATTAATATGGTTGTAGGGTGCCCACTGGAAGGTGGGGCATAACAATAATAATACAACATTGAATTATTTACATATTCTTGCATGGCACACATTCATACAAAATGAAATATGTATATATATATATATACGCGCGCGCATGTGTGTGTGTGTGTGTGTGTGAGAGAGAGAGAGAGAGAGAGAGAGAGAGAGAGAGAGAGAGAAAGTAATAGATTTGTATGCCTAAAGACATTATACGGAATGTAAATTGCATCTGCCCTAATGATTTCCTCTATTGCAATAAAACCCCTCTACTTTGAAAATTTAGAGGTTTAGGATTTTGTTTACATTTTTCAAATGATAGTCGGGGAGAACGTAATTCTCCAAAGTAAAGAGCCAACTCTCAGGAGGTGGCTGCAGATCCATACATATAAAGAGGTGGTCAAAACTAACAATTTTTTCCCTCTTATCATTCTTTTGTGGGAGGGGGATGAGATAAATCTAAAAATTAATAGTTTCCTACAACCTTCCATATATTTGAGTTTAAAATCATGTATCCAATTCTGCCCATAGAAGAGTGGGAGAAAGAAAAAAAGAAAAGAAAAAAGAGCAGCTCAATTCAATTCATCAGCATCAAAAGTAATCGTAAGTCCCTTCTGAATCATATTTTGCAGATGACAAGAACGTACCTTCAATACTGCAATTGTCATGTCGTAATTATTTATCAAAAACACAGTTTGCAGCTTTGGTTTCTGAAAGAGTTTGGCAAGCTTGAGAAGCAGATCATCAATAGCCATTCGCAATCTTTCCAAGTTGAGTTCAGTCTGTAAAATATAGTCAGATTTAATGCATAAATATATGCACTAAAAGGTGCAAAGACCCTAAAATGGCCCAGCAATCAAATTGTTTTTGGAACAGTAATAGGTGAAGTCTTTATAATACAAGCTTCTGTGAAATTCTGACCTGACCATCTCCATAATCAACATTAAGCTGAATTAAGGAAGCTGTAAACTCAGCATAGCGCCTCATGACATAATGTGGATGCACATCATCTTCCCACAAAGTTCTGATATTTGCATTTCGGAGGCTGCTGAGGTGCATGTCAAATACCATCTTAAATCGTGGCCATAAAGAAATGTTGACCTGCTCAGATTCATTGTACAGTGTAGATTGATTTATAATTGTAATAATTTCCAGAGTTCAGACAAAGACTCCCAAACAATGAGTTGAGTTCTATGGAGAAAATTTAAGCACTCCCATAAATTAAGCTTATAAGCAAAGCTCTTATGAAAGCCAAGCAAGCACATTAATGACTATAGTTTCCTACGGCATGAAATTCTTGAGCCCCCATTTTTCTTTTCCAGACAATGCATACAACTTCAAACTGATAACACGAAATACATAATCCCATCTGCTGGTGCTCAAGTCTGGTTTCATAACAAGCCCATACATTTGTAATTGGTAAAGGATGGCTAGTCAGCAGTTTTGAGAAACTACAAAAGATATTACCACTTTCATTATATGTAACACCGCAATAGGCCTGAAGTAGTCACTAAAGTATGCATGCTAGCCACATCCTCACTTGTAAGCATTACCATAACACAAAATTGCAGATTTGCTCATATACCACCAGTGCCACTCCAGCCTCACCAAAACAACTTCCACGTTGTCGCTTTTGAGATTGAAAACTGGTTCGACATACCAATACAAACCCTTTTCATCGTGTTTTGTGCTCACACACGTACCCAAAGGAACTTCTCAGTGGGTCACAATCCTTTCACTACTCCAAGCTATACACACGGAAATTTTATGCAGTACACTTCCAAAAGAGGCGCACCTAACTTTTGTCATATTACATCATTGTTCCTTCCTAAGCATAACAAAATTAAGCAGATTCCAGTTTAATCTGCAATCATGCGAATATGCACAATGCAAATCTACAAAGTCAATTTATTTAGTTGACCGCACTCATCAACGCTGAAGGTTATCTTGCTTTTGGTATGCAGGCCAGTGAACAACATGATATAGATAGGTGGCCATTGAGGGTATAAGTTAACAATAATAGCATATTTTGAGTTGGTCAAGTTGATTACCTTATCCAAGTATGAATCTAGACATGGTATACGCCTCCGAGACATAATAAGCTGAGAAAGAAAGATACAAATAAAAAATTATGTTCTAAAATGAACACAACAAAAATCGACATTAAGAAAAACATGAACACATACACACACTTGACCTTGTTTTGGCGGATGAAATATTTTGTTTTACTGAATTACTTTTTTCTAGAATCTTAATACTATCACAAATTTATCCTATGAGGAGAGCATATAATTAATCAAACTAATCATTGAAGATTAAAGAGGAACATAAAATTAAGAATATAAGTTTAAAACAGAATACACTTGGTTGTCAGAACTTTCAAAAGACTTAATAAAAGAAGTTGTGGCTGACTTTTCAACTTTCAAGCACCCATCATCATCATTCACAAACTCAAGACCTCCTGCGTCATCATTATCTAAAGAGACCATAAAATTTCAGGACATTTATGCCATTATCTTTAACAGCCATCTTGAACTTAACACCCCAAAAGATTCCCATAAACTAAAGGGAAATTAAACATGAATCCTACACACCAGAAATATAGTAGGAAGAGTGTAGAGATAAGATAAGACTAAAGTAAAAACCATATAGATAAAAAAATAAAAAATAAAAAAATCTTGTCACGTATTCCTACAGCCATTCCCGAATTTTACCTGGTGCTGATATATAATTCGGATCATCAGCATCAGACCAATGGCATCAAAACAATTTGCAAGTACCGTGTTTAAATGCTCATCAATCACTGAGAAAGGACCTGGAAGTTTAGAAAATGAAGTTCTTAATACCATTAAAATGTCATAAAATGAGAAGGTATAGAAAAAAATTGCAGATACCTGCAAATATGTCATAAAACATAGATTGTTCTCCAAAGAATTCGTCACAGAAAAGATATCTGAAAGATTATAAAGTGAACTGGTTATACTGTAGAAAAATGAATTATGTGCTATAATAAAAAATAACAGTAAAATTCAGTGAGAAGAGTTTGATAGTACTCAGAAGCAGCAGTATCCAAAAGGAGCTTGTGTAAGCTCCTGAAAAGGACTTCATAAGGGTACTTTTTTGAGCTGGCTTCAGCTATATGTGGAATCAAAGCAGGTTCATCAATTTCCTGTTTATAAATAAGATAGTGGTAAATAAAATAATTATTTTTGAAAAGCAGGATGAAAAGTTTTTCTCATTTTAGTTGGAATCTAAGTCTAATTTGTTTTAATGAATTAACGCACAGGGGGTGCTTTGGTTATAGTCATGAGAGCGAGGAGATCATGGCATCATGACATAAATTAGCAATAAGGAGCATAACATTCAGAAAAATGGTTTGGGATAGGAGCTACTCCACTCGTTTATATGGGAGAGGAGCTACCATCACGGCCAAATGGTTTTAGGTGGAAACCTCCTATCCCTTGTTTAACATAGTATCACAGCCATAAGTACTCGGATAGTCGGATTGTTTAACATACTTCAACAATATACACTATATAATTCAGAGATGATCGTAGATGAATGAAATACAAATCAACAATGAAAATTAAAGGAATTTTCAGCTATATATCATGTATATTCAGTAATACTCAGCTATGGTGTTAGAATATGTGAAGCCAAAATTAAACAATGGAAACATGTCATTATGAGAAGACACAGTGTGCTGCACCATAGACATCAGCCACATCAGGAGTAATAATGATTATGTAAAACCATACTAGCATCAACTAATGGTGGAATATAAGTATTTGATGATTTCACATAGAAGGCGTGATGTTTTAAATGAATACTCCCATTATAAGTGGCACAATCATTGTTTGATATTATCCTGTTCAAATTTGTAAGGAACTTTTGTCAGTTCGAATCCCACCCTAGCTGATTGTTAGCTCTACTCCCTTAGAAGGTGCATCCTAACAGAGCATTATAACATGATATGGAAGAGCTAATGGAGCAGTATAACATGTATGATGTAACAGCAAAAGGACATTCACAAAAAAAAAAAAAATTGATTGTTACAACCAGTGGCGGACCCAGGATTTTTCGACAGGTAGGTCCGGGACATATATTTTTTTTTAAATCTTAAGTATAGAAATTAAAAAAATAATAATAATAAAAAAAAATTGGTGAAAAAAAAATTAAAAAAGTAATAGAATTTTTTTTTTTAATATGAGCTGGGGCCAAGGCCCCACCTGGCCTAAAGGTAAGTCCGCCACTGGTTACAACAGAATAGAAGAAAGGAAATCTATGGAGAAGTCTTCAATGGGTTCTCAAATTTGGATACCAGAGAAGGATTAGATACTCTGAAGATCGCTCTGGGAAAAAATAGAGCATCCTGAAGATTCATTCATCAGGCATCAAAAATCTGAAAGGCCATAGAAAAGCCTACTAAAGACAACTTCAGTGTTGACTCCCATTTATTAGCATAACATTCAGGCTTGAGGAGAAGAAAGCTATTCATGCATTGTTTATGCTTGACTTGAGAAAAAAATATCAGAATGCATGCAAAATGAACATAGACGATTTATAGTTGAGAATGAAAGCATAAGCATGCATAATTCATATGTATGGACCCATATGTAGATTCTTAAATCACAAGAAAAATCAAAAAGCACATTTCCACAGAAAAAAGTAAACAAATAAAGGTGAGTAAAAGTTTAACAGCATTTCAGTTACCAGCACCAAGGGAAAAGGAAAAAAGAATAAAATTCACAGAAGCATGTCCCTCAGCAGAGTTAAAATAAGTACTCCCTCCGTCCCACCAATCTTGTCCTGTTTGACTTTTTTACACTGTTCATTGTTTAACTTTGACTCAATATTATTGCTAGTATATACATGAAAAAAATAATCGAGTTGGGTCTTGTTAGAATCGTATCATCATGTAGTTTTAGAATATGTATTTTACATAATTTTTCATTATACATATTTTAAAATATTAACGGTTGAAAACGTGCATTGGATTGTGTGCAAAAGTCAAACAAGACAAGTTAAGTGGGACGGAGGGAGTAGAATACTGATGCCAGATTCACACCTTGAGAATGTTTATTCTATCTCCCAAAGCAAAAACAGCAGACCGGTTTTTCAAAGGTTCCCTTCCTCTCAGGAAAAGACTTGTGTTTCTGGTGTCAACCCCAATCAAATCACTGGATGTTGCTATATCCAGTTGCAACTTCTCCAGGGCCTGAATATAAGCCCGGACTTTTGAACTTAGAACCTGCAAAATAGTAATAGTAACCGAATGCATGAGAATTCGGCCCCAAAGGGGAAACAAAGAGAAGTTCTTGTGGACCTTTCATGCATGAGCAAGAGAAGCATCAACACGAGGCAGAGAAGCCTACAATAAATTATTCATTAATGTTTCATATTCTCAGTAAGTTAAGATATCAATATTATTGCATTTTGCGATCCACCTCAAAAGCCCAACAAATACGACTAGATAGGTTTTTTCGTGTAGTCAGGTTTTTCTGAGAGATTCATAAAGCATTGATTTTCGATTTCTCTATCAATTATGCTCTAGAATTATCAGCCCATCTTTCTTAACATACTACAGTACTGTAAATCTCTCGAGGATACAATACAGCCAAGCATGTTGCAAAACCTGTTGACTATTCTTCATCCAGAATACCTACTCTACAAATCTGAATGTATGTGCTAAAGATTGTACAGCCATCAACAGAATTTCTTAGTACTTGCATCAGCTAAATCATATCAATTCACAAACAATACTAGAGATTACTAAAATTATGCAAAATTAGTCTAGAGAATAGTAACATAAATTTTTCGATAGCACATAGAATTTGGATATATAGCCCGTTGAATGCTTTTTATTTTTAAGTGGTTAGATAAATGTATATCTCAGAGCAAAGCTTGGTGTGGTCATGTATTTCAACTGAAAAGAGAGGCATATAAGATTGTGAGATGTAGCAAAGTCTGGGCCATAGCAAAGTTGAGTCATTTAGACCAAGTATACTGAAACTAATCTTCTACACACTTCACAAAACTGGAAAAAACATTACATATAGAATCAATATTCACCAATCCTATATTGCATCATAAGATTGTAAGTCACTGAAGGATCTTTACCTTATTCATTGTGTCAATATATGCAGCACGAACCTCAACATACACCTCTTTACCATGCTCCTTAAGAAACAAAATTACATATCTGCATGTTCAGTATCTGGTGTGTCAATTTATAAACATATAAAAATGATGGTAAAAGTTCAGTATAACACACCCATCTGATAGCACTGTGAGTAAACTAAACCGTTTCTCTACATCTAGATGCAGACAATGCCAGCAATTTAATTATTCAAACCAACAATGATATTTAAAAAAAAATTGCATCGTAGAACATGAATCACTATTTTATTCTCATCAAGATTTTAAAATTGTCGATCAAGGATAAGTTCAGACTCAAATTTAAATCAATAACTGCTACACTTGAACCTCTGTTGAGCACAAACTCAAACTTCAGAATATGTAGTAAACTCTTGATTGAGCTTGAAAAATTTCTACTTGAGTCAAGCTCTCACACATAATGCTAAATGACTACATAATTAGTCAATGTTACCTTCTACATGACTGTTGATAGACCTTGAACAGACCATTGGAAGGTTAACTTTTAATTTGAAATAGGTGGTTCTATAATCCTTCGTGGATTTTTCTTACTTACTCAATAGTCATTAGTCTGTTAACTAGTGCCTCATATTTTCAGTACCAATGCAAAATCTCAACTGGTGCCTAAGAGTTGCTTGGCCAAGCCTAAGGGTATTAGAAGTAATTAGTGGTTATCAATACAGTTGAACTTCAGGTAATCAAATTGATTACTTGACAGTTGACACCCGAATTAGGCAATGGTGATTAACATGTAACACCCCTAAAATAGATTATATAAATCAATCCATTAATAGCTCCCATTACTATTAACCCATGAATCAATTTCATTACCCAAGATGCAAGCTACACATAAACAGATCTGGATAGAAGCACGCAAACTGCATCCATGCTAGTTAGGAGCAAGATTACCATGATGAAGGATCAAACCCACTGTAAACCAACACTTTTTAGACCAGCCCACAATGTTAAGAATCGTGGATTCATGGGATACCTAATACAAGTCAAGATCATAACAGTTTGAAAAATGCACATACACACAAAGCATCTAAAGTTTTCCACTGAGACTAACAAAATAAACAGGTTAAGAAAAGATAATGATTTAAGTATGAGCTAGGAAATTAGTTATGACAGATAGGAATATTCTGCTTATAAAAACTTGTTTCTAACAATGGAACTTACTTGTATTTCAGAAGAACACTTTGTTGAAGGATCTGGACATTGGTCTTGGGTTTCCTTAATGCTATTAGTTTCTGAATGATGAAGTCAAATACCTTCAAGGGGACAAGAAAAATTAATATACGCACTAAAGTGCATAATCAAATTGTAATGTTTATATATAGAGACAACCTATCAAGTAGAGCCGCAATTACATTTCAACTTAAAAGCAGCTCATTAGGCATGTATGAAAGCAAGCTTTATTATTTAAGGTAGTTTATAGTTCTATATTTATTATAGGTCTTTTCAGATTTTTTTTTTTTTTTTGATCTAATCCCCTTCTTTTAATTCAAATCAGCAGAAACATTATATTGAGCCAACTAAAGGTATCCTGTACGGCTGTACCCATAACTAAACCTCGATTAGCACTCTCCTAGTTTTCCCATCTATTGGTGCTTCCCTCATTTAAGATGTACACACATCTATATTTAGCATTGTTCTTTCAGCTACCCTCACCTTTTTCTATGGTTGTACTTTGGGCAGTTGGGCTAGCAATAACATAGGAAATGCATTGCTCGATATCCATCCCACTGCAAGATTCTAATTGCTTCATTTCCACTGGTCCTGTCTGTACCTCCACTCAGGAGCACTGCTCCCTCTATTCCAAGTTGCTAATGCAATATCATCTTCTTATTCCTCTTATATACCCTTCTATTTTTATTGAAAGAATTATACCTAGGATAGGATAGTTTATAATATTTTCTAATATATGATTATATACACAGTTATCTTTTTAAGATTTATTTTACAAGTAAGAGTTTGAATCCAAGTTTATTTATGTGTTCCCCCACTCTATAAGTGGTTCACTAGTCAATGGGAATAAATAGATCGTTAATTTTCAACATTGGGATGTGGGGATTAACTTTAATTCTTCGTAAATAGAATACAGTGTAGGTAAAATTGATGGGAAATAAGTATATATATATATATATATATATATATGAACCTGTTCCAGAGTGTAATTCATACCTTTGAAACTGCTTTTTGACGAAGCTTTTCTATTTCAGGTTGAACATCACTTAGAGCTTTAGAAGTCTTCACCATAGAGTCAGATTCAATAAACTTCATCTTTTTACTAAGAATCTCAAGGGTTCTCATATATTCCTCATTCACCTGAACATATGAAACAACACACCTGTTCACAAATTGCGGCACACAGCAACAAGGCAACAAAATAAGCCATCAAGCATCACACATCACCAATTGAGAATGATAACAGCAAAAAGATAATTAACCCTTTGTACATAGCATGACTCTGGCCATACTAAGATGATGCACCTAAAAAGCAATAAATTTACAGAGTATATTAATATGAAATGTCTTATGCTTTAGGAAGCAATAAACCATATTTCAGAAAGGATATTGAAATGAATAAATCATATTTGCAGAAAGTATATGAAAATGAAACCTTCTTATGTTTGAAATGAAAAGTAACCTTGTTAAGCCAGAAAAAACAGGAGAATAATATGTCCCTGTAGTAAAAGAAAAGGCTAAATTTAAAATTCAGAAACATGCATGAGAAAATCATCTCAAATTGGACCCTTCTTGTCTTTGTAGAAACTTTAAGATCCTAGCATTTTTTAATCACCACAAATGTCAGCAAAACATAATTATATTCAAGTGAGGACATCCCACAAAATATTTTAGACATTTGCACATGTTTTATGCATGACGAAACAAACCCCGGAAAACTTGTGATGTCCATACCATATTGCTATGGTGGCAAAAAAAATAAATAAATGAAAAAATAAAATAAAATAAAGTAGGAAAGAAAGAGAAAGAACTAGCAAATTAGTTACGAAAAAACCATTGATCATTATGAAGTAATAACATTAACATGATATCATCAAAAACCCAACTTCACGCAACACAAGCCATATACAGAGAATTGAAACAATTACATCAACAAAGTCAAGAAATTTCATACATAAAGGGGGTGGTGGTGAGTTTTTTTTTTTTTTTTTTTTTTTTTGGGGGGGGGGGGGGTGTCTATGTAGGCATTTAGTATGAAGTTAACGACTACAACAACTAAGACAATTGTTTATGCACCAGAAGGGAAAGACATGATGTTTTAGCAGCTCCCAACCCTTGTGTAAGATACATATAAATGAATTAAGTTTTAATTATCATGCATGATCCACACACATGTGAAAGGCATCAATTCCTTGTTCTTAATTTCTTATACAAATGACTGCTACCTCCAGTTAAGAAAAATGGAAAATAAATTAAATTCACAATAAGTAAGAAAAAACTTCATGCTACAGCAAGGCAGTATGGGCTGTGTGGCCAAAGAACAAAATAAAACTATTCTTATACTTAACGACAAAATATTGAGTAAGAAACGGAAGGGTTTGAAGAAACAAATAACTTTATTACCTCTCCATCTACTATGACATCTATCATCCTTGGTGGGATAATGATGTCCTCCACAAATGTAGCTAATTTTGATTCAGCTGCCTGACACAGCACATAGACAAGTAATAATTATGGTATTAGGCAACTACAATTTACAGCAAAAATCAAATTCAAACATTCAAACAGCTATTGAAAACATCTGGATTAATTGTACAACTGTTTGTGCATGAAAACAGAAGTACAGGTCTACTGCAATCACAGAGGAAGGTATTAGCATCTAGTGAGTGGTTCCTGAAAGTTCAGCACTGGACATGGTGTAAGGGTCTTTAAACAAGATTTCTAGAACCCCAAACTTGCGTGAGCTCTATTATTTCCCTTTTTTAGGATCATTATCTTTCATTTTGTCCCTGTGTGTTGTGTGTTTGTTCAACATTAACAGACCTAATATATGACACTCAATTGTTGGCAAATTCAACCCAAACAACACCACAATTGATTTGGTGTTGCTCTTTTGTATTCCTTCCAGGTTTTTTTATATGGGTCCACTATAGAAAGTCCATGTTGTTCAAACCAATCACAGAATTTGAAACACAAGGAATCTGTTTCTTTCAGGATTGGTACCACTTGAGACAGAACAAGTTGCATTCTACATAGAAGAAATTTGAACAATCAGTCTAATGATTGAATTACATAATGTGTCCCTTCATATTTATATATTCTTACATCATATGCACAGAGATAAAATGAGTACCAAATCCAATAACAGAAAGTGAGGGTAGGACCAAAGATGACAGTACACTCCTCAATCCATATTAAATGGGGAACAAAATTAAGAGAAATTAATAATAAATATAGTCATTATTTTCTTATCAGTTCAACATGGAATTGAAGCCAAAGGTTCCATGTTCAAACCCCAATAGTGACCCATCCGTGAAGTGCTTTAAGTGCAAAGCTTTAAAATAAAATAAAATCTGCAGCAGGAGAAAGGTTAGTTGTACGAGAGGAACTAAAAATAAAAAGTAATGCATCTCCTTAAAACTCAAGCGCTAAGGAGACAGCAAAACAAAATCGAAAAATAAAAAACATTGGAAAGAAACTATATGGAAAATATCTCTTGAAGGCAATTACACTAAGGGTGGCAATTTTTCACAAGACTGTCAAGGAAATTATAGCAACTTCCAGTCAATTGAAGCAATTAAAAACACCTCACGAAAGCAGAAATTTGAACCAAGTTTGTTTAATTTAAATCCAAAACTACATTTAAATTCTAGGAAGAAGATCATTATTTACCTTGCGATTCTTTAGCTTAAGCCCCATGTCCATAGATTTTTCTTGAAGAATCTTTATGTCTGAGCTTATTGAGCCTATTTCAACCTACCAAAATGATAGTAAAGGTAATTTTATCTGAAAAATTTCAGAGAAGTGACACAAAGATTGCAACTCATCAGTCCCAAACTTCAAACCAAACAGATTAAGATATTATCTCCAAACCCCAAGTTTATTTGTGAAGTCATTACACTAGTTCCTGCTTTATGTCCTTCCATTTGACCTTATAACTTACCCAGCATGTGAACTTTTCAAGCCTGACACTCAGATGAATCTTTGTTGGAACAGCTAATCAACATTTAATATAGAAGTTCATACCTGAAATCCACTGAGAACCTTTTCCATTTGCGAAAGAATGGCGTCACAGTCATGAATTTGGTCATGAAGTGAAACTAAATTGTCACTTTCTTTAATGTAATCCTGACATTGAACCACAGATAAGAAAGATCAGAACATGGAAGCTGCGCTCAACTAATACAAACATAAAACTAGTAGCTATATAAATGGAGATCCCAAATGTTAAATACACAAGCTTGCCAAATTCTGTCCACCAAAACCCACCAATTAGTGACATTTCACATGAAGTTTGGGTGTAAAAAAGCCTATGAATGAAAAAAAATCGGGATGAATCAATCCATGGCACGCCAAACAAGAGAGGTATCACTATATTCCAACGAAGAAATGAAGGTCAAGAAAACACTGGAATTACAGAATGAGATCAGAACCTCAATGGAGTCGAGTTCAATTTGTCGTAAATTGTTCTCCACGTCCTTGGTGTAGTCCCGCAATTTCGTACCCCTGGCCAGTATCATAGCAACAACCTTCAAAGCCCAAAAACAAAACACGAAAGCGAGGAATCAGTAATTTAGGCGGGGAAATAATTGATATCTGTCAAATAGCATACTAAGAAAACTCATGAATCTAAACCTCGTCAGTTTTACAATCCTGAAGCTCCTGTTCCAATCCTTCCAATGACACATCATCATTGACCATGGTTTTCCAGATCTAGTCTTGCTATATAGGCTGAAGCAGTGCGATCGAAACTGGAAATCAGGGATGATGAACTCGGATAACGTATATATCTACATCTATATATGTAACCGGGACCAGGTGAAGTACCAGGTAGGTATCAAGAGTCAATACCACGATAAGCAATGAGAAGTGGATCGGCAATCCCTGGCTGAAGGGCCAAGAAATTGACGTGACGCTTCCGAATAGTGAAGAGTGGAGACCGGTGAACAGCAAGGTGATTAATCAGCTTCAAGCAAGGTCGCCCAAATCGACACTCGGCAGAAAAAAGAGAATAGAATTATTCACTGACAGGGTTGGGATTTTTATTACTATTGAATACGGCCATATTTACTTTTTAAATTCGAATACCAATAGTCAGTTGGTTTTGGACCGGGCTCTTAAAAGGTTAATTTCTATACACACATCATATTCCCACAAATACACAAATATAGTAGGGGACCATTAACTTCAAATAAGAAAGCTAGAGACACACTTTATTTTTTACTCATTTTATCATTTCTAACTTGGGTTCAGTTAGGGTGCTGCGGAAGATTCCGCAGTACATCAAGGCAAAAATGTGGAGCGTTGATTTCAAATCCAAGGGTTATAAATGAAAAAGGGTAAAATTGTCCAACAAAATATGTACCGGAAGATATGACCCTATATTTAGTATGTTATCAATCTCATATTTGGTAAATCATATCAAATATTTGGTAATCTATATTTATGATCAACAATATTTATTAAATAACGTAACAAATTTATTACGTATAGCATTTCAATGATGTTACCAAAAATAATTCTGTGATGCTATCAAAAATGTTGCAGCGATACAACATTGAAGAATTCAGCGACACTGCATTGTATAATTCAGCGACACAACCTAATGCAATTCAGCGATGTTGCCAAAATTACTTCAGTAATGCTACCAAAAAATATTTCAGTGACCCTACTTAAAAGAATTCAGCGACTACCCCAAGAAGAATTCAGCGACACTACCTTGTAGAATTCAGCGATGCTACCACATACAATTCAGCGATGTTACAAAAAATAATTCAGTGATGTTACCAAAAAAATATTTCAGTGAGCCTACCTAAAAGAATTCAGCGACTACACCAAGAAGAATTCAGCGACACTCTCAAGAATAATTCAGCGATGCTCTCACATACAATTCAGCGATGTTATAAAAAATTATTCAGTGATGCTACCAAAAAATATTTCGGTGAGCCTACCTAAAAGAATTCAGCGACTACACCAAGAACAATTCAGCGACACTATCAAGAACAATTCAGCGATGCTACCATATACAATTCAGCGATGCCACCAAAAACAATTCAGCGACGCGTTCATGAACAATTCAGCGATGATGCCAGAAACAATTCAACAATCTTTTCATGAACAATTCAGCGACGTTTTCATCAACAATTCAGCGACTCGAACATTTTAGGTACGTTTTCAAGAACATATATGTATATAGCACCTAAAATAAGCAAATTGGAGAGTAAGATAAGATCGAATGATCATATTAAAAATGCGTAGAAGAAAAGTAGAGTTGAAGAACATATATGTACGTTTTCAACGACAAACAAATGTTTGTTACAAACTAATAACAAATTTACTATTTTAACCTTCAAGTTAATCACAACCATCCATTTATAATTTGAATTAAGGGTTGTGATGTACCGCAGTACATCAAGTCAAATTTGGTGATCGCACCCTAACATAACAGATGCGTTCTAACTTATCTTAAGAAAAATATGGAATCGCGATTCTTGTTTTTTTCTCCGCTTGAACGGACATGAATATCCATGGCCGTCGACAATTGGACGTTTGCTTGGAATATTGAACGGCCAACAGTAGTTGATCGTCTCATAGTCAGGCCGTCCAGCGGCCATTCAATTCTCTTTTTTTTTCTATTCGTGTTCCAGCATTTTACTAATACTACATCCGTATTTGTATGTTTTTTATATTGAAATAGTTGACACTATTCACACACAGGCTTTCACTTAAAATTTTATCATAGTTATGTAAGTTAAAATATAGTCAAATGAGATCTTATTAGATTCGTCTCGTCGTGTAGTTTTTAAATATTGAACTTTTAGATTTTTACTTATACCAATCTTGAGTTATTATTGATTAAAAATATGCATTGGTTTGCGTGAAAAGTAAAAATGTAATAAACTTTGTAATACGGATGAAGTATATATTTACTTGTTACCTCATGTGGTGTTCGTGTTCGTGTTCGTGTCACACAGATGGCCTCATATAGACGACAGCGTCACCGATGAGGCCGGACAAATTATGGCTATCTTAGAATCACCTCCACAGCCCGAGTGTCCCCCACCATTAGGATTCACAGCCACGTCGAGAAAT
The DNA here is from genome assembly GCA_030278955.1 of Hygrophila difformis. Lineage (NCBI taxonomy): Eukaryota > Viridiplantae > Streptophyta > Magnoliopsida > Lamiales > Acanthaceae > Hygrophila > Hygrophila difformis. The sequence continues at coordinate 50,592,411 of JAOANR010000011.1, forward strand.
TCAATGATTGAAACTTTACACTATATGTCCACACCAGGGAATGGAGGAGGTTTATAATGGGGACTGGCTTCCTCAATATTAGAAAGGTCGCATACTTGTATTCGGACAAGACCCTTGTTCAAGCTTTCAGCTAGCGTTGCCACCGTGAGACAAAATTATCACACTCTCCGAATAGTCAATACTTATAATATCCAAATTCAATTCGTTGTTTTGTAGGCAACACTCTCATTGCTTGATGGTATGCGATTATGTTACAAGAAACGGAAACAATTAAACATAATTAGAAAAGAAAAGGAAAAAAAAAACATTATTGAACGCCCAGAGCTGACCGTTTGGATAGAAAAAGGATCGGGCCAAGCCGATCCTTTCTCTATCCAAAGGCCAAAGTTGGTCATTCATTGCAAATACTTTAGGTGCTCAAACCCATTAAGTATGGATATTATTTATATTTTACGTAAAATTTGTGTGCCCCTAAGATATTTTTTGGGTATATAACGAGGGTCGGGCTCTAATTGTTTAAGCATGTTGGAGACTTATGTATGCAAATCCTTAATTGGCCATGTAGATTTTTGAATGATTAGTTTTTGGTCCAATAGCAGTTGGCTTTAGACTGGGCTCTAATCATTTTGAGTACACTAACCCATGAAAAGAGAAAAAATAATATAGTATAATATATATATATATATATATATTCTAAACAGGCTAGGAAGGGTGGTGGGGCTCATAAGTTGAGTACACTAAGGCCTTGTTTTCTAGGGTTTAATTTTTCTGGTCTGATCAGAATTTATAAGATCTGGTCTGGTCTAATCTGAATTTGTCTGGTCTGGTCTGAATGTCTCTGGTCTGGTCTGATTCCATCTGGTCTGGTCTGATCTGGTCTGGTCTGATCTTATTTTCTCTATATTATTATAATGATTTGATCTGATCTGATCTGATCTGATCTTGTATGATCTTATTTAATCTGGTCTGATCTTAATGTTTCTTATCTGATCTGGTTTGATCTGATTTTTATAAAAAATAAATAATAAGGTCTGAAAATAAGTCGTAGAGAACGGAGCCTAACCCATGAAAAAGAAAAACAATATAGTAGTATAATTTTTTTCCCCAAACAGGATATGAATGGTGGTGGGTCCATATCAAACAAATACAAAGAAAAAATGAGAGGTATAAGGAGTTGGGTGGGAGTCGAACCCCAATCTTTAGTTGGGAGATCAAATGAGCCAAATTTACATCCCATCCCATATAGAGCCCGTTTGGAATGGCTTCTGGGAAGGTGCTTTTGACTTTTGCTTATGCCAAAAGCACTTCTAGTAGAAATTAGGTGTTTGTTTTGGCTTTTAAGAAAAAGCAAAAGCACCTCAGAAGCCAAAAAAGTGCTTTTGGGAGAAGCAGCCCAGGGGTGCTTCTCCCAAAAGCAGAAGCCAAAAGCACCTCGTAAAATGTGCAGGGACTTAAATACCCCCACTACTTAATATAAATTACACTATAAATATACGTATCTTATTATCATATTAAGTAGCATGTCATTTTTTATAATTACTACATTCCAAAAGCATTTTTCATTTTTATTCATTCAAACATATTTTTAGAAAAAGGCGCTTTTCAAACATTCCATCCAAACACAAAAGTTACATGCTTTTGCTTTTGACTTCTGCTTCTGCTTCTACTTTTGGCTTCTGCTTTTTTCAAAAGCCAATCCAAACGGGCCCATAGTATAAAACTTGATAAGATGAAAAATAAATAAAACAACTCGATTAAGAAATTAATTAACTAAGAAATTTGAGTAGTAATTATTAAATAATAAATATTACTATCTCCTAGTAATTATTATTAAATAATAAACATGATGTTTTAGCAAATTTATAAATAATTTTATTTGGTACAGATGAATAAATAAATGAGTTATGGATTATTAATTGGATTGTGTGTATTCTGCATATTGATAAATTTTAAAAACTACACATTGAAATATTTTTTTCCTTAAAAAAATAGACCAATGGAACAAAAGTGAAAATAATAATTATCTAGTGGGATCGAAGATGAAAATTTCATAAATTTAAGATAAAAAATAAGTGAGAAAATTACATGGAACCAATAGTGAATTTTTCCCATCTAATTTTGTAATTTTAGGATATCAATTTTTTATAAATTTTATTTATATACACTTTAAGTTATTAACCGTTATAAATGTGTATCGGCACTGTTAAATAAAAATATATATCAACATGTGTGTCAAACTCTGTGACAAGAATAATGAATCGGAGGAAGTATGGGGATGTTTGGAAGTCAGCGGATCCGCTAGCAGATAGCAGATTCGGAGAGAGAATTGTGAGAGAATATGCTGATTGAATCCGCTATATGCTCCTAAATATGCCGGCTCCCAAACAGGCCCAATATGACATGGTTTCAAGCCATGAAATGAAAGATAAATAAATGTAACATTTATTCTTGATTACCCAACATTTATCTTGACGGGGAATAATTTACTAGGGATCAACATTCGGAACCTCTGGCTTCCCATCATCCCATGAACTCAATCAAAAACAGGGAAGGAAGAATATTAGAAAAGAAAGATACCCTTTCAGATTTCAGTTGAGGGGAATAACAGGTAAACAGGATAACAATTCACTCTACATGAAGTTAAATACTTCATCCGTCTCGGTATAATTATTACGTTTTGACTTTTTGACACTGTTTAAGTTTGATTCAAATTTTTATCATAGTTATCTTTAAAAAAACATAGTCAATTGAGATCTTGTTAGATTCGTCTAATCTTGTAGTTTTAGACAATCAAATTTTTATGAATTTTCATTGTACACAATTTTAGTTATTAACGATTAAAAATATGTATTGGCATACGTGCCGAGTGGGTGAGTGATAAAAACATTGAGACGGAGGTAGTATACTGGTAGAGAACTCGAACGGAGATTTCAATTTCTTAATGTCAAAATGGAATAATTAACCTTTCCATCCATTTAACATTTTATCTGGATTGTCATTCCCTGCGTCTTTCTTTACTGCTTATCCCGTCAGCATCTTATCCTCTACTAAAGCCCAGCCAACATAAATGCAGAAATCTCAAGAATCCTAAGCTAAAAGCAATGATCCATGCAAGCCCACATTAAATATAAAGAAAACACCATCTATCACAAGCAGAACTTCAAAGACAGCTCAATTCTTGAAAGTTTATCAAAGGCATACCACCTCAACATAAAAGACATTTTCAAATAAAATTCAAAATCAATGTCAAACCTGGACCTGCAGATCATAAGTAATAAACAATAACAAGTTCTCGTTTGATTCTATAACTAGAAGACAAAAATGTCAACCAAGTTCTTCTAGGTCATTCTCTGGGCAGCTTCCTTGGCAAGCAGCCTCTCTTTAGCCTTGGTCCTAGACTGGGACTTTGAACCCATTACTCCACCACCCCATTTCTTCCTGGTCTCATCATATTTGTCATTGAAATTGGCCTGTAACAATAGCATATAACAAAATTATGTATTATACTAAAATGATTTATTTATTGTGCAATTTAACTATTAGATATGGAATATAGATGTGCTTGTGACATCCCACCTTGATGGCTTCTAGGATCTTGCTGAACTCCAACTTATCTTCATTTTTCACGGACGTTAAGCACAATACAGAGGCAGTCTTCTTGTGGACAATCTGTAAAGAAGTAATGAGATAAGCACTGCACAATTGAAGATGGATGGAAAAAAAAAAGAACACAAGAGGGGAAGAACTTACAGTCCCCAATCGAGCTTTCCCCTTCACAATGCAGTACGGAATCTCCATCTTCCTGCATAATGCAGGGAGCCACACAACCAACTCAATTGGGTCAACATCATGGGCAATGACCACCAATTGAGCTTTATTCTGCAAAGACAAATAAATTAGTGTACATTATATATGACTTAGAAAACTGACGAGAGTAAAATTAGGTGCAATGGCAAAACCTGCTCAATAAGATAAGTCACATGGTTGAGACCATATTTCACAACAATAGGTTTCTTGACCTCAGGGGTCTTCCCCTCAGCCTCAGCCTGAGCTCTCTTCAGGAGGCGCTCTTTCTTTTGTGCTCTATCCTCAGGCCTATATTTAAGAAGCATCTTGAAGAGGCTAGTAGCTGCACCATGAGGGGAAATAAGCTCAAAAAAGTTTTAGAGCAATATTTGCACAAATAACTATAATGTAAGTATTGTTTTCGATAATTTACAATTGCTGCTTCTGTTTTTCTGGATCCGCTGCAAATTAGCAACACCATAACAAGCACAGAAGGCTATCCAAACGTATAGGGTCCGGTTAAATAATACAGTAACCCATATTAGCAGGAGGCTACAAACAAATATCAACTCTACATTCAACACTATTATCGCATTATCTTTTAGTGTCCAAATCCACATGCATATTCACAGTTTCACACAACTTAACATATTTATTAACACACGAAACTAAAAACACATTCAATCGAGGTCAAATAGATCGCCCAGACATTAAAAAACACAGGAGTAAAATCAAGAGCAAACTATAAAGCAGATAATAAAAGGGAAATCAGCAAAAGCGCCCTATATCTTGCAATGACAATGTACCTAATTCAATAAATCACCGCCCAAAACAATTAAAGAAATTGTAAAAACATAATTGCAGGAGAAAGTAGTACTGACCCAGATTCTTGTCTAAGGTTTTGGAGAATTGATGAATTGGCGGCGGTACCTTCAACCGCTGTTTCAAGATCATTTTTTTCCTCTGAATCCTTACAACTTGAGGCCATTTCACGAACCGCTGAAGATCCTTTTTGGGCGGAAGCGCACCTCCGATGCCAAACTGCTTCGGCCTTTTCTCGAAGAGCGGGTTCACCGCCTTCTCTGCCTTCTTCTTGGCAGCAGCGGGTAGCTTTGCGCCCTTCTTTGGAGCCTGAAAATACCGTTAGATATAAATATCAGACGAACGGACAAGCAGACATTACATGAGCAAGACGAAAACGATTTACCATTTGCTTGGTGCTCTCTTGTGAATGAAGTGAGGATTAGAGAGCGGCTGCCAAACCCTAAATATGGCACCTCACACGGAGAGTGGAGGATAGATAGAAGGCAAAGGTTATATAACCAGCTGGGCCAAAACCCTAATTCGAAGCCCAAAAATATTTGGGCTAAAGCCTAATGTTATTGTGGGGATCGGACCCCTAACTAAAATATTATTGGGCCAAGCTCAATTAATACTAGTGCATGGACGTGAAAATCGGTGTTCGTGGACATACCAATGTCAACATGGTGGTCTGTCTATTAGGCCTATAGCCCACCCCCACGAGGGCTGACTGCTGAGGCTGATTTGATGTCAAAGCTCCAGTGTTGTTTGGTGGTTTGTAAACCCGAGCAAGTGGTGGTTGGTGTTCATGGAATTGACTCTGGAGGTTTCTCCGATTCGAAGGAATGAAGGAAGATTGATTGAATCATTTACCGCTGTTGTATGAAAGATCTTGCGAGCTTCTTGTTTCTCCCAAATGGACAATCGAAACGTCATTGTCTGCGATAACGGAACCGGCGTAAGTTAATTGCTTTGTTATCTTCTCCATTATAATTTTATCGGTCGGTTATATGATTTCCATGTTTGCGACTTTTGAGGTTCTGGTTGTGTGAAGAGTGTTCCGATTGGGGCTTGTAACTCGATCTTACTTGTTAATTCTGAAAGATGAAGTTGATCTCATAGGTTTCAGTTAGCTGCCGCAGTTTGCCATTTTCTATAATGTTGGTGATCGCACCATTTCAAATTAAATTCTTTTTTACAATCCAAGATGAGTATCTGATCGTGATGAATGCTGCATCTCTAGTTTGAAGTGTTGTGGGATTTTTTTGCATATCTCACTTGTTCAGATCATTTAGTGTGAACATAAAATTTTCAAATCTTGATGAATGCAGTATGTGAAGTGTGGTTTTGCGGGTGAGAACTTCCCCACTTCAGTGTTCCCTTGTGTTGTTGGAAGGCCAATGCTGCGCTATGAAGAATCTTTAATGGAGCAAGAAATTTCGGTCAGCTAATTTAATTTACTTATTTATTGCTTCCTAGACGTTTGGGTGTTTAGTCTAGAAATAGTTATTTTGTGTCAATTTTCTGGGTAATATATTCAAATTTGTTTTAGCATACAAGTATGTGAATGCTTATCTCAGATTTTCAAATGGTATAAACTTAAACACTTGTCTTCTGTTTTGAAACTTTAGATCTTGACGTGTATATATGGATAATCATCTCACTTAAAATCTTAAGCTAAAAGGAACTTGCATCACTTTCCATTTATTATTACTTCCTCCTACTTATCCCCCTTGTGTGCATGCACTCCTTTTTTCTAAGCGTGAGACATTGATCATTCCGCCCGAAAGTTTAAGCTAAGGGAGATCCACCACTTTAGTGACTCTTATCATATTTTTGGACATGTAATTTGTTTATTCCAGTTCCATGGTCTAATCCACCAAATCAAACTTGTTATATTATACCGATTTATGTTTAGAAGCAATTTCTTTCTTTCTTTCTTTCTTTTTTTTTTTTTTTTTTCCTTTCTGTTTTTTCTTAGTCCACATACATGTCTGTGATTTTATTGGGTATGTTCTATCCATAGGATATTCTTGTTGGGGATGCTTGTTTAAAGTGGCAGCATCAATTGGATGTCTCTTATCCTGTCAACAATGGTATTGTGCAAAATTGGGATGACATGGGGCATGTCTGGGATCACGCATTTTTTAGCGAACTAAAGGTGCATCTCGTCTACACCTTATATGAAACTTTATCCTTGTGATCTGAGAACTAAATGTGTGATATCTCAGTTTTGATATTTAATTCTTCTTCTTTATTATTATTATTTTTTTGTTTCATTTTTGCCTTTTTTGAAGGTAGATCCTGCAGAATGTAAAATCCTTCTCACCGATCCTCCCTTAAATCCATCTAAAAACCGTGAAAAGATGGTGAGATGAATCTACATTTTCGACTTGGGAGCTTATCAAGAACAGACTAGAATATTTAATTTGAATTTATCCACTTTCTTGCAGGTTGAAATTATGTTTGAAAAATATAATTTCTCTGGTGTTTTCATACAAATTCAGGCTGTTCTAACATTGTATGCTCAAGGTGCTTTTTATATTGAATTATAATTAAATGTTTCATGTGTGGGTTCAAGTTTCAAATACTTGACTGTGGGCTATTTTTTTAGACACTGTTCCAAGGAGATTATGTGAATGTCCTTGGAACAGGATGCATAATTTGCATTTAAAAAATAACGGTTACACTTTTAGAGTTCTTAAATGGTTAAAGTTGTGATTTTGATATGTTCTTGAGAATTCAGGTTTGCTTACTGGACTAGTCATTGATTCTGGTGATGGAGTCAGTCATGTGGTAAGATTCTTGAACTCTATATCATTCATGTATCTTAGGAATGTTACTGTGGCTAATCATTTCCCAGCCCTTTTATCTTTATTTGCCAAATAATCTTAAATATTAACAAAAAGAAGAAAATTTTGTTTAGTAATTGTGACCCATTAATCTTGTTTCCTAGGTTCCCGTGGTTGATGGATACTCATTCCCTCATCTTACAAAGCGAATGAATGTAGCTGGGCGCCATATAACATCATATCTGGTTGATTTACTTTCGAGAAGGGGGTAAGTTCTCTTGAAATTCAGGAGTTATTTGACTCAATATGTTGTGTTGATTCTGTATTATTATGTCATAGTAACGGCCGTGAGATCTTTTCCACAGGTATGCCATGAACAGAACTGCTGACTTTGAGACAGTTAGGAGTATCAAAGAGAAGCTCTGTTACATAAGGTAAACTTGACGTTTAAATTTTTTTACAGGGTTGTTGCTTTCAACAGGTTATATCATCTTTGTTGTTTGCTTCAGTTACGACTACAAAAGGGAATATCAGTTGGGATTGGAGACTACCATACTTGTTAAAAATTATACTGTAAGTTGATTTCTGCAAGTTCTAATCTTGTTTCTCAGTTAAGTGCAGAAATATGTGATTGTTGATATAACTTTGTGAATAGCTTCCAGATGGGAGAGTCATCAAAGTTGGCACCGAGCGGTTTCAGGCTCCTGAGGCCCTTTTTACTCCGGTATTTAACTTATCTACAATTTCTTAACAATCATGATGAACAATGCATTACATTATTATATTTGTTAATGGTGTTCAAAACAGATATTTGTCCACCTATGGACATCTGGTCATGATCATCTTAAGTTCTCTGACTACATCACTGTCTGTTAGACTCATCAATATTTTTCTTTCACAAGCTTCTATGTGATTGGAAGGAGACCATTTTAATTTTTGGCTATCATGGATTTTTAATTTTCACAAATATTGTATCTCCTGTCATCCTTTAGAAGTCAAGATTTTTTGTATGGTATAAGTTTTTCTTTGTATCTTATTGGATTTTTTCACCTATTATTTGTCAACTAATACTCTGTTAGTGTTATGTAATAACCTTGTTTGATCACTACTCTGAAATCTGAATGAATTTGTCGGTGTAATTTGTGCAGGAACTCATAGATATTGAAGGAGATGGGATCGCTGACATGGTGTTTCATTGCATTCAGGAGATGGATATTGACAATAGAATGATGGTATTAATTCTTCTTTCATCTGCAAGAGCAAGATTGAAGCATTCTGCAGTTCATGTAATTAGAATAATCTATCTTGCAGCTCTACCAACATATCGTCCTTAGTGGTGGGAGTACAATGTATCCTGGATTGCCTAGCCGGTAATAAACACACCCACACACAAATGCATGAGTTTGTTTTCCACGCTTATTTCCTCTTGTTTTTCTTCTTTGTTTGAGTCTACTTGTTTTGATTCTATCACCAGTGTATGTTGAGGAATATATTAAGTTTTTTGTTGGACAAAAAACTAATATGATACTGGCGTCTTTCCTCTAAAATGTCTAGATAGGCACACACACTAAAGCAATGCAAAACTATCCTTGAGGGCCATAATGCATTTGGCAATGGGCCTTCCCCAAAGTTAATATCTGAAGGACAATTTTCTTCTATTCATCGCCACTTTATTTAATTATTTATTAAATATGTTGTGTTATTCTTCTAAAATCTTATACAGTCCAGGAGATATCTGCATTGCCTTGTTTTTTGAGTATGCATTGTTGCTGATTCTTGGTGATAATCATTTTGAAAGTCTGCTGTCTCTTTTTTCAGTAACCTTTTAGATTCATTATCTTGACCTTTATTTCCTCAGCTTGGAGAAAGAAATATCAGACCGATATCTTGAAGTTGTTTTGAAGGGAAATAAGGATGGACTGAAGGTACATTTATAATTCTATATTGTCTGATCTGTAAGATGGGTCTGGGGCAGGATAATTTGGAGTTCAATTTAAAATTTGCTTACAGTTTATTCACCACACAACTTCCCAAGTCCAGATTGTTCTGTGACCTTCATAAAGATGATAGTTAGGGAGAGGAGGAAGTGAGTTTAGGAATAGTCACTCGCTGTGATGGAATGCTTGGGAGATATTAATCTAGTCTTTGTTTTGTGGTTTGTCATAGAAACTCCGCCTGCGAATAGAGGATCCACCACGAAGAAAGCATATGGTTTATCTTGGAGGCGCAGTTCTTGCTGGAATTATGAAGGTTATCATTCTTTCCCTATTCTGACAACCCCACCTCACACACACACATAGCACACTCAAGTTCTGCGGAAACTTGTTCCCAGTTTCAAAACTGAAAGTAGTGGTTGGTTGTAACCTGTGTCAAGATTAACCCTGTCACATCACCCGAGACTCAGAATTATGAACAACTGGCAAAGAATTTTTGAACTTTTGGCCCTTATGAAGTGTGTATCATTACTAGTCCCAAGTTTTTCAGATATTATTGTGTTTTGGTTCAGATGTATTTTAAAATAGTTGTTAGGTTTTGATTTTAGGAATTATTGTTGCCTCAATGTCGCACGCATCATTATCCATCTTGGAGGCATGTGCTTATTAATGCATTTCCTTGTTAATTTGGAGAATAGATAACATCTTCTGCCTCTAATTTCTGTGTTGACTGTGACATTTATGGTGTTAATGTGGAGCTCTCTGTTTGATGGTGGATCTATCACCTATGTATCCTTTAATTCCAGAAAACATTACAGAGTGGAAATCTCCTGAGCATGTAACATTGACTAATTTCATTGCAGGATGCACCTGAGTTTTGGATCAACAAACACGATTATTTGGAAGAGGGAATTGGTTGTTTAAGCAAGTGTGGCCAGGCATGAGGAATTAGCTTCTGCTTTTTTTTTAAAAAAAAAAATAAAAAATAAAAAAAATCTGCATTGGAGAAATGAAAGCATTAAAATATATGTTTCAGCTAAGGTGTTGTACTCACTCGAATTTTGGCCATGTAATCCTCTTCTTGTGTTTCTACATATTACAGCAGTCTTAGCAAAGCCTCCATCTTCTATTAATATGTTTGTCTTAGTCTACATGTAAAACTAGGAAGAACTCAATTGTGTACGAGTTGTGTATAATTCTGGATGGATGGAGGTTTCTCATTTTCTTTTTGGTTTGTCAATAATCTACTACCTTGTTGATTCCTGAGTTTGCAGAAATCTGGTGCCCACTATTTGGTCGTTGTCATTGTTGTTCCCGTATGGTTTACTATTTAGAAGGTGTGAGCGATCTTACTGGGTTGAAATTCAGTGCACTATCAGACATGTAAGAATGTAAGATGAGCGGATGAGGTTGATTTTATATACATACCAATTCCATTTTGTCTGAACTCTGGTTCCTGAAGCGCCAGTTTCAGAAAGATACTACTATATAGAAGTATTACGGGATATGAATTGGGTCGGGTTAAAATAATACAGAAATATTTTTCAGAATATAGACTACACTCTTTCTCTTCAACCTGAATTGGTGCAAGGTAGGGCTCTGACTCATTGTCTCCCATATTAATAATTAGATATACTGATTAGGGTTCTTATCCCCTCCATGTAACATATCACTCCCACCTTTTAATTTGATTTTACCGGGAGAATTGAGACTATGAAATGGCATAGTCACGTCTGTGACTGACGGTAAAGATTTTTGTTCTGATAATTCGGCATTCATTCATTCGTCTATAACTAAATCCAGAACTCAGGGATGAATGACGAGGGATGGAAATGGAAGACAGTTACTCTTTAGAAGCGTGGGTGAGTGTCAATTGTCATCTCCACAGTCCACTCCAATTCTAATTGCGCACAACAACTATACTACTATTTGATTGAAAAACATTACTACTACTATGCAATAGTATTATATTTTATTCAATAGAAATAGAAAATACTTGATGTTTTTACGTTTATAGTATTTTGTTTCAAAATAATAGTACTAGTAATATTAGTTTGTTAAAACTTTATCAATAAATATTGTCCACTGTTTGATTTTTTGTTTGCATAAAATTGAAATGATATAACATTTGTAAATAAAAAATTCATAGCCAGTAGTAATTTGTCGTGTTCAATGTCTAAACTCAGGCAGGGTATGACATGTACATATGGTCCGTATGATACTTACTGCCCTCACTCCCTGCCTTCCTACTCTACTCTTGGTCTTAGGTGGTGTTCTGTTGCCCCCTGGGCTTCTTATTTTTATTGATGATCATATTCATATGCTGCTATATATGAAATTGAAAGATGTTTAGTTTAAGAATGAAAATGTTACAGAGAGGGATCCATCCACCACCTTCATCCTTAGACAGTTGAATTGAATGCCGTTTACTAGGACAACCCACTTTAGTCCCTCCTGCAGAGGTGGCTAATGAAGGCCTTTACTTCCTGTTGAATCTTGATCAGAAGTCAGAACATTGCGGTGAGAATTCAGACAGTGTACTACTTCAGGTCAGATGATGAAGGGAATAACAATGCTGCAGAAACCATAAAAGGAAGCCTTGGGAAGAATTCTGGTATACTTCCATAGTTCCATCCACTTGCAGGGCCGGCCCCATCACAATTAACTCCTAGAGGAAGCTTATATATATAGTGGATTGATTGCATTGCACCCTCGGAGAGTGTTCTGTTTTTATTGAGGGCGCAGAGGCAAATTGTGGTATTCTAGAACTTGGTGACATGAGTACATGACAAAGCATGATCTTTTAACTCTTTGTAAAACCAGTTTATGAGATTCCGGGCACCAAAATCATTTTGCAGATAAAACCCTGCAGCGGCTCAGGTCAGTGGGATAATGGGATTCTGCAGATTCAATCTATCTTCTGACACTGGCCGTGTAACACTATTCCTAGTATACACAAATGCAGCCGTTTCTTAGATGTCTTTGTATCCTTCCCTTTCGACCTGATGAAAATTGAATATTTGAATAAAATCATATCAGAGGATGAGCTACTTTACAAATCACAAATATGCACCAGTTTCTAAGTGCTCTCAGCATCTGTCTGGAGGACTGGGGAGAACCCCTTCTATATGGCACCAGCTATCATGTCATACCACAGATTTTGGGTGGGGACTGGGGAGAACCCCTTCTATATGGGCCAGAGGGTAGCCACTGAAGGAAGTGGCACTCTTCCTGTCTGATGGACGGGAGAGCGAGGCAATGTGTAATTTAGGTTTGCCTGCTCCTGCCATGAAGATATTCCAGGAACTTGTGAATGAAGTATGAGAAATCTGCAGAGAGAAAATCCAGATCCTAGAGATCCTTGAAAGTGGAAGGTGGAATTTTTGCAACTTCAATAAAGTGGAGTTAATTTCTGCGGTGTTTATTAAGTTTTATTTACAAAGTTGAGGATAAGATGAGATATATTCCAGTTTTGTGGACAACAGGAATACAGGATGTAGAATAGTTGTATTTCCCTCTCTCTCTTTTTGTTTGCACAAGCAGCAAAATTCAATGGCCTTAAGAGTCCAATTAGTTCAACAAACCAAACAAGCCAGCCAAGGTGCAATAAATAAACAAAAAAATAATGCAACAAGCTAAGCTAAGCAGCAGGTTAAATATAAGTTTTAATGTTCATTTTCCACAGAGGGTAACATCCTTCTTGGAAGGCCTGTAACTCAAGGGATTGAGGCTGTAGATACATAAATTGTCCTGTCTGGATTTAACTAAAATCTGATCGCTTGTAGTATGAAGACCAGGAATACCACAGGAAGCAGATGAGCTAGACAGTAGGGATGCTTTACAAGAGATTCCTATGGCTTTATCTCTAGCACACTGAACCCCATCAACAGAAGCTACTTCAAACTTGTAAATCCCATTCTTGTTCGTCGTTCTGTTAGCCGAAAAGGATACATGCTCGTTGGTTCTTGGAGCGTTTGCCTTGAATATACACTCAATTCTGACTTCAGCACCTGCAGGATGCAGTGTGTTTTTCAGTATAAACTAATTATTAAGCTTCCATAGGGAAAAAAAAAAAAATGCACATGTTGCATAAGTAAATTAAAACATTCAAGAAGGTGGGAGTACCTGGCAAGAAGTAACTATGCCTGGAGAAGGAGTTGCTGGAGCAGATATCACAATAAACCATGCCCATTACAGTGATCTGGGGGTTAGGGTTATTAGGTCTTGCAGCAGCAGCAGCAGCAGCAGCTTCATGAAGTTGGAAAAGGAATGAGAGTGTGAAGAAGAAGAAGAAGGAAGAAAGAAAGACAAGTGTTGAGATTGAGGCCATTGCAAGAAAGAGTGGGAAAGCCAATTAAGGGGGCCGGGGAGAAGGGATTAGGGAAGGGAAGAGGGAAGTTGTTCTCATAAGCTTTCTAGTGTTTTTATATGACAGAGGCACAGCAAATAATAGAAGTTAATAATAAGAAGAAGGCAAGTTAGTAGTATTGGATAATGAAAATGTGAGTCTGTAGCTAGCTAGCTAGCCAGTCTCCTCCAGTTCCACATTTTTAATTTTAATTTTAATTTTATGCAGCATGGATGGTGCCTGTACTCTCAATTCTCATGTTTACCTTTAGTATTTCTTTTTTTTTTTTTTTCCCAAATACAAATACAGCAGCAGCAGCATATAAAACAAATGCATGTGAACTTTGTTTGGCATATTGTGTAGGTTGCTGATAAAGTTAATTGGCGTTTTCCTTGCGAGTTCCAGCTGTGAATTGAAATGGCAATAATAATTTAAGATTCTTAACATGCATGGATTTCTTGCTTCAAACAAGTCATCATTTATTTGATATGTGTGCCGGGATGGGATACAAAATTATGAGAAAATTGTGAGGGCAATGCTAGATTTAAGCAGTTGGTGAATTGTGATCCTCCTCAATTGCATAGGTATTCTTCATCATTTTGTGATGTACTAGACAATAGACAAGCAAGAATTCTTCAGACAGCCATAAATATAATAAAGTACTACTACTACTAGGAAAAAGGACAAATATGTCATTTTTCTTTTTCAAAAATCCAAATCAGTCATTTTTCTATTTTATTATCAAATCAGTCCGCTACAAATGCTAATTATATCAAAATCAGTCTCTTCTTCACTAATTATGCTCTAATTGCCGACGTGGCAAGGGTTTAAATTTAAACCTAACACGTGGACATAATATTAATCCATTTTCTTTTATCTTTTGTCAATTCAGTTCTAAACTTTTATTTTGTTCCATTTAATCATCTACCCAAATAAGTTATTTTTATATTAATTGGTCTCCAACCTTTCAAATTATTTATTTCAGGCCCATAACCTTAATTTTTTTATTATTACAAATCTATTTATCAAATAAAATTCCAACATGCTTCCGTAAATAAAATTAAACATCAAACCTCATACATTGGGTTTGACTGCCTTGTTACTGGGTCTTCCGTAAAATTCCTGCATCCATAGCCTTCCAAAAAGTAAAACTAAATCATTTACACAAAAATTAAAATTAAATCATTTATTCAAACCTTGTCCACGTTCTAAGGTAGGAAACAACGTATGATTGTACTAATTGTTGCTGAAGGAAACCAGAACCAATGAACCACCGGTTATGTTCGGGTGGTTAGAGAGAGTCCGTAAAATTCCGGAACTTGGAAGACCCGGTAACAAGGCAGTCAAACCCAATGTATGAGGCTGGGTCTTTAATTTTATTTACGAAAGTATGTTGGACATTTATTTGATAAATGGATTAGCAATAATAAAAATTTAAGGTTCTGGGCCTGAAATAAATAATTTGAAAGGTTGGAGTCCAATTAATATAAAAATGACTGATTTGGGTAGAGGACTAAATGGAACAAAACAAAAGTTTATGACTGAATTCGCAAAAGATAAAAGAAAAGGGATTAATATTATGTCCACGTGTCAGGTTTAAATTTAAACCCTTGTCGGCAATTAGAGCATAATTAGTGAAGAAGGGACTGATTTGGATATAATTAGCATTTGTAGCGAACTGATTTGGTAATAAAATAGAAAAAAAAAAGACTGATTTGAATTTTTGGAAAAGAAAAATACCTTTTTACACTACTACTACTACTACTTGGCAAGAGATCCTTATTAGGCAGGCTTTGTTTGCATTGGTATTCATTATCGCTTCATTTCATGTTTCAACTTCAACCCAATTGTATATTTGTATTCAGCTCAAGCCAATCTTGAATTGAATCCTGCTACTAGGCTACTACTAGTATTTAGTATATACTTATGTCACTTTGTCCTCGATGACACAGCGGTAGATGTAGTCGTCATGTAGATATCTACAATGTTTATATTATTGTTGCTTCGTTCCAATCAACAATCAACAATCAATCAAACAAAAATTTGTTACGTTGATGATGCATGCAACGCGGATAAATTATATTAATCCAATCTCTATTGTTTTCGTTAACAACAGAAACAATGAAAAAGAGAAGAATTGGAATTTGGAAACGGACAAGTGGGAAGCCGGCGGGCCCATACGCCATACCAGATAAAAACAACCAAGACAATAATCATTATTTTTTTCAAGAAAAGAAACAGAAGCTTTTCCAATCCTGTGGCAAATCCAAAGCTCCCTTTTCTCTCATCTCATCATCACAATTATTCACAAATTAAATCTTGGATTGGGATTTGATTAATTCACATATACTAGTAGTGTATTACAGTATATAGTACTAGTAATGAATAAAATCCTACTTCTAAACAAACAATATATTGGGAGGCTGGAGCTACAATGCTATGCTGCTACTACATTGATTCCCTAGCTAGTGAAGTGAGCCGCCCCACAGGCCACAGGAACCGGGCTGCTGGCCTGGTCCACTGCTTGCTCGGACACTTGTATATACTATACAGTATATTTTACTACTAGAATTCTTAATTGCTTGCATAAAACAACACCAGCAAGAATCACTGGTAAAGACGAAATTGTCTGGTTTTCAGTCGAAACAAACAATGCATCCATCTTTGGAGAGCACCGGTGATACATTCTATAAGATGGATGGAGGTGCTTAATTAGCTACCCTCCAAACATGTTAGTCTGTAACCCTCAATTCCTCTCCTTAATTATTCACCTTTTTCTGGTTGGAAGACATTCCAAAACAAGACAACTAATTCGGCTACATAAACCGGTCCAACCACATTTCCAACCTTTAATATTTCTAGCTATTTTTCATACCAAGGATAGGAAAGGCAGCAATTGTGCGAGTGCATCCCCATGGCTCCTTCCTTCCCATTCCACTAATTAAATTAGTGGAGTACATTATTTATGAAAATTTTTTAAAAAAAATTGACTGCTAGTACGTAGCTTAGTAATAGTAATAGTAATAGTAGTAGTTCCTTCCTGTGGGCTGTGGGGCAGCATGAGGAGCATCAAAACTGAGATGGACAACCTTAGGCTCTCGGAGACGACAGCAGGGGGTTGTCTGAAAACTGAAAATTCTTCTTCTTCTTCTTCCACAGGGGGGGAACAGGCGAATCAGGTGCCGGCGTTGCCAAATCATGAATTATCAGCAGCTGGAGCTGGAGCTGGTGAACAGCTGGCGGCAAGGGATGCATCGTCGTCTGACTTTGATACATACAGTTTTAGTCTAAACAGCTTGGTTCCTCCTCTGACAGGTATCAAATTTGAGGACAATAATAATAATACTAATAATAATGGGGATGATGTTGCAATCCGGTCGTCGTCGTCCCCAGGCCCTGCAGACTACTATTCCCTGTGGGAGTCCATCTTTTCCGATGGAGTCCTGCAGGATGGGGATTTCATGCTTTGCTCCCCTATCAGGAACAACAACAACAACAACATGATGCCAAACTACATGTATAGCCCCAGCATACTCGGCCAGAATAATAATAATAATCTTGTGGTGTCCTCCTCGTCTCCTCCGCGATTTCCATCTCCCCTGGGGGGGCATCATCACCACCACCACCACAAGGGGAAGGGACTAAGCCCTCTCCACAGGGTTTTCAACTCCCCAAATAATAACCAGCTGTTCATGCAGGTCGATCAGATTGAAAGCCTTTCCCTGCCGCCTCTGGAGAACCTGTTGGATGATGATGATGATGATGACAGTTGTTTTGACAAGGACAACGAGTTTATGATTAATGCTTCTTCTTCTTCTTCTTCTTGGGGGAAAATACCTGCAGGTGGTGGTGGACAGAACAACATTACTACATCAGTCCCCCCTGCTGCTGCTGCAGATTGTTACGATGATGCCCTGACAGCAGCAGCAGCAGCAGTACCGGAGGTGGAGGTGTTGGAGTGCTTGGGAATGACTGCAGCTACAAGGTTTAGCGATCATCACCAGCAACCCTCTCATGTGAATGTGACTCATGTGACTGCAGCTGATAATAGTGTTTATCCACCTCAATCATTATCCCAACATCTGCAGCAGGAAAGGCAAGAGGAACAACAGCAACAACAACAACAACACCAACAGCTAGCACCTTTACAATCGAGAATGCAAAGACACACACAACAACAACAACAACAACAACAACTAGTTCACCAGCCAAATCAGCTTCAGAATATGCACAATACCTTAATGATGGGCCCAATTCTTGCACCCGAACAGGTGATATATATATGATGCAAGCTTTTACATATAGTATAATAACTATAAAGTGTGCTCATATGAGTTCCGATCCCTTTTCATGTGATCTAAACATATACTCCTGCACAGGAACAAGCTGATAGTGGCCTGCAGCTTGTCCACGTCCTCCTTGCTTGTGCAGAAGCTGTATCCACAGAGGATTATATGTCAGCAAGGAGGTATCTCCACCACCTAAACCGAGTGGTCTCCCCACTCGGCGATTCCATGCAGCGTGTGGCAGCATGCTTCACGGAGGCACTCAGTGCAAGACTTGCTGCTACACTCACCTGCAACAAACCCATCACCACCACCTCCATTATTAATCACAAGCCGCCTTTGCCTTTCAACCCTTTCCCTCCCGACAACCTGGAAATCCTCAAGATCTATCAGATCCTCTACCAGGCCTGCCCCTACATTAAATTTGCTCACTTCACCGCCAATCAGGCAATCTTCGAGGCATTTGAAGCCGAGGAGCGTGTTCATGTCATCGACCTCGATATAGTCCAAGGTTATCAATGGCCTGCCTTCATGCAGGCCCTGGCCGCCAGGCCTGGAGGGCCCCCATTCCTTCGAATCACCGGAGTTGGCCCATCGATGGAGTCTGTCATGGAAACTGGAAGATGTCTAACAGAATTGGCTCTCTCCCTCCATGTTCCTTTCGAGTTCCATCCCATCGGCGAACAACTTGAGGATCTGAAGCCCCACATGTTTAATAGACGGGTGGGTGAGGCCCTGGCGGTCAATTCCATCAACAGGCTGCACCGTGTCCCCGGACACTCTCTGGGGAACTTGCTGAGCATGATAAGGGATCAGGCACCAAACATAGTGACCATAGTTGAGCAAGAGGCGAGCCACAACGGGCCTTACTTTTTGGGGAGGTTCCTGGAGGCCCTGCACTACTTCTCGGCATTTTTTGACTCGTTGGACGCGACGTTCCCACCGGATTCGGCGCAGAGGGCGAAGGTGGAGCAGCACATTCTGGCACCGGAGATCAGGAACATAGTAGCGCATGAGGGGGCGGAGAGGGTGATGAGGCACGAGAGGCTGGAGAAATGGAGGAAGATGATGGAAGGGAAAGGGTTCCAGGGGGTGGCGCTGAGTGGGAATGCGGTGACGCAATCGAAGATATTGCTGGGGCTGTATTCGTGCGATGGATACAGGTTGACAGAGGACAAGGGTTGCTTGCTTTTGGGGTGGCAAGATAGGTCTCTTCTCGCTGCATCTGCATGGCGATGCTAGCTACCTACCTACCTGTGATGATGATGCATGTATACCATCATCATCATCATCCATGCATGATGCAGCTAATACTTACCTGTACTGTACGTGTGTTTTTAGTTAATTTTCATTATTGCCGTTGCACCCCTCCCCCTCCCCCTTCTTCTTCTTCTGTTTTTTTTTTTGGATTAACAGGATTGGATTGGATTATTTCTAGTTAATTGTTTCCTAGCTAATAGTAGTACGTATAAACAGTCATATATATATACAGTAGTACTAGTATAAAGTTAAATCTAGCTAGTATGAGGGGCAGAGTGATTTGCTTGTACTACTACTACTAGCTCCCTAAATATATACTTCATCCTATCTGAATTTACAATATTCTATTATACACGCAATCCAATACATATTTTCAACGATTAATAACTTAAATTTTATATAACTATAATAAAAATATGAATAAAATTTAAATAATGAAAGGTGTCCAAAATGCAAATGTTCTACTATTAAAAGAACAGAGGAAGTAGATAGCTAGGGAGTATAATGTATATGCATGTGTATCTAGCCAGAAGGAGACTTTAAAATAAGGTCAAACATATACTACTACTATAAAAGATTATACTCTAGCTATAGATTAAAGAATGATTGATGAGTTGCTCACCAAAAAAAAAGAATGATTGATGAGTTTGACGACGACCCGTCGTATAATAATAATAATAATAATAATAATAATAATAATAATAATTTAAAATAAATAAAATGCTACCGCTTGATTGTTAGTAATTTGTTTCAATCGTGGCAACGTGCTGCAGTACAGTCAATGATAAATTGATAATTGATGATGGGTGGGGTGCATGCTTGGTGTTGAATATATATACATATATATAGTCAAGTCAATAGTCGTCTACTACAAGTAGAATGGAAATGGGCTTATTATTATTGGATTGGTGCATGTGGCCCGCCAAATTAATACTACTAATTGAAATTGGGCTGATCCAACAATATAGGAGTACTAATTATACTGTGTCGTCGTCAGCTAGCAATAGCATGCATGGCTCCAGGGACATCACACATACAGATCACTACACGTAGTAGATACAGTACAGGGGACGCCCTTCAGGGAAGATGAATATAATGCTGATTGCTGAAGCCTGAATGCCGCCACATATCTAATCATCCAACAAGATCGAATTGAAGCTAAGTATATATATATATATATATATATATATATATAGTGATTGTTATTTATTAAGAGTATAAGAATAATGTTGCACTAGATTTGACTTTTATTTTTATCATAGCTATACAAGAAAAAATATAGCTAAGTTAGATTGTGTTGGCAGCCCGACAATGAGGTTGTGCATACATTGGGGCCCTTTTTTTTTTTTAAAAAAAATGAATATTAATTATTACTACATTAAAATTTTTAATAAAACGAATTATTGAAGTATAGTCCAAGTCCAGATCAATTGAGGTTTTGAGAGTTTTTTTAAATAAATTATTTAGTTATGGGCCCCATGTCAATTGAGGAATCCATCGGTCAAATATTGTGGGTGAATTATTGTTTAATATTTTTGAGTTTTCATATGCCATTTTTGATAAGCAATTTTTTGGATCAATTTTTTTTTTGTGTGTTAATTCTTTTATTATATTATTAGTTTTACAAATAAATTTTCAAAATTTATAAATTAGAGGGGATGGAGACTTACCATAGTGGTCAAGTCCCCCAACTTCCAACATATAGGTTGGGGGTTCGCTACCCCACCCGGCCCCAATTCCCTCATTTGTCCTTTTATAATTTGTGTACTATATGGGCTCTTCTACCACTATTTTCTAGCTTGTATAGACTGTTCAGCAAAAAAAAGTTATAAAAGGATAAGGGCCTAATTTTTTTTATTAGAACAGGGCCACCGAAAATGATTAGACAGCCATGCTTGTTGCCTTCGTCTAATCTTGTAGTTTTAAATATCAAATTTTTAGAATTTTTACTTGTAATGAGTTTTAGTTATGAATAGTTTAAAATGTACATTGACATATGTGCAAATGGAAAACGTTACACTTAAAAATGGAGGAAATACCGGCGACTAGTATGAGATAAGAGCATTTACATCAAGGAACCCATTGAAATGGGTTCTCTCGCCATATGGGGCCTTTGTCAGGGAAGAATCCTATTTTCTACGCTCTCCACACAGAACCCCATTTAAATGAGTTCTCTTGCCATGTCATTATTATTATTTTTTATATTGCTGATGTGTGAGTTCTTAAAATGATGAGAACTCCCACTGTGAATGGTCTAGACGACTGAGTAATAAATTGGGGTGGGGGTGGGGGTGGGGCCTAATTAATAAGCCTATATATGACGACTGCATGCACCCAGCCCGGCCACCTCGCCGTTGGTGCCTCTTAATTAACTTGTGTGCTCTCACTATTTTTTTTCCTAAACAATCTATACAGGCTAGTAAAAGAAATGTGTTCTTCCTAATTAAAGTATTATATACACTTACATTATATACTAGTACTACACACTGTGTATTTCAATTTTTTTTTTTACTCCTACTAAATAAGTAACTAAGGGAATGAGACTTTTCATGTTCACTGTCTTTCAATCATAGGTTGGAGGTTCGATTCTCACTCGGTCCCCTATCCCTTCCCTTTATCCTTTATAATTTATGTGGCTTGGATTCCCATACACATTTGCCGATACATATAGATGCCAATATTTATCAAAAATTAAAAAAAATGTTATCGCACAAATTCGGATAACAACAAATAGTAAGCCTTTTGCAGGCTAAGACGATAGAATTTGAATAAAAACTCTTTCGTTGGATTGCGCCTTCAAAAAAGTTTTAGAACAATAAACAGGAAACAAGTCCCTTGCCCACTGTCGATTACAAAGAACTATTATCTAACAACTATGAACTACAGACTACAACTACGCTAGAACTAGGATAAAATAAAAGAGCAGATTTGCTGTGTGGTGTTGATTGTTTCCGTCTGCTAAGTTGCTTAGTATTTATAGGCCATCCAGTAACCGCTCTTCGAGAACTGCCTTAGTCGTGCTTTTGGTAACCGCTTGACACCGTTGACGACTACGATCGAGTGGTATTAACCTGTTGTTCTGCTTCTCTCTGTTCGGGCAAGTAAATCTAGTCGTTCCTGGCTTGGCCCGCCAACAGGTCTAATTGGTTGACTGTCTCATGGTCTTGGCTAGCGGGAGATATATGACTGTCCCTTTGGTCCTGGCCTGACGGGCAGATAGGTGACTGTCCCTTTGGCCTGACGGGCGAATAGGCGACTGTCCCTTTGGTCTTGGCCTGATGGGCAGATAGGTGACTGTCCATTTGGCCTGACGGGCAGATAGGTGACTGTCCCTTCGGTCCTGGCCTGACGGGCAGGTAGTGGCTGTCCCTTCGGTCCTGGCCCAACGGGTAGATAGACTTAATTGATATGTTTATTTTATTTATTTATTTTTTTAGTGATAACAGTTGCCCCCTATTCAAACATTCAAAAAGTGAAAACGAAACTTTTTGAATGTTTTGAATGATAACTCGGGCATTTAGCGTTGTTCGTATTTCCTCAGGCTTATCTTTTGGCACTCTCCATTGCTGTCTGAGTCCGTTGTCGAGGCCACAATAATTGAACAATCCCTTCCCATTTTTCTTTTAATAGTATATGTATGCTTTTGTTAATGAATCATGGCCAGTTGGTGACTATTTTCAATAAGACAATCCTTATTCATTATTTTATATGTACGCCATAGATTGGCATTTTATTATTAACATTGTTGCAATGCCTTTCAATGCTCATTTGAGCAACGCATTGGGAATGCCATCAATTGGCTTACTATTACCAATTTATATGTACATGTATGTATGTATATACATACATGTAGAAAATTCCATCCATGCCATGGGTTGGCATATTGTGGTGGAAAATTTGTTTACAAGGACTCATCGATTGGCTCCTTGGTAGAGGCATCCTTTTTTTTTTCCAAGCCATCACTTGTCTTTGGACATTTTTTTTTAAATATGCCCATCAACTAGCTTTTCTCATAATTTTATATTTATGTTTTTATTTTTATTATTATTATGGGCATATATTTCCCTAAGACAAATTTGGCCATGGCATTGGCTTTTTTCTTACAACCCCAAGGATGCCCATATATTATAAGCATGTATTGCTCAATCTGGTTGGTGAGACAACAACACTAACTGCGTATTGTCGCCATCTTGTTCTTTAAACAAAGTCTCCAAACGTATGGCCTTTGATGCAAGAGCCGACAAGTTTGGAATCTCATGAGCAATTAACTGATCCTTGTATTTGGATGCCATACTCCTGACCACCATCTTGGTCAATTCATACTCATCAAGAGCAGTTAAGCACCGTGACTTTAGCCGCCGTACACGTTCTATGAACATTATGACTGGCTCTCTTGGCAACTGTTTGGTGTCCACTATGTCAATAACTGACACTGATGGGACTGGGTTAAATAAGCGGGTGTGGAATGCCCCCTCCATGTCTTCCCACGTTCTGAAGTGGCCAGGAGGTAAGTTGGAAAACCACGAAAATGCAGTCTTAGTTAATGATAAGGAAAATAACTGCATCTTGTAGTTGGGGTTTCTCGTATTTTCTCCTAATTGGGCTGTAAACCGCCCTATATGTTCGATGGTAGACGAGTCATCCTCACCTGAGAAGGTGGAAAAATCAGGCACCCTAAAACCTCTAGGAAGAGGATGATCACGAGTGACGGTCTCAGGATATGGCTTTCCGTAAGCCATCCGACCAGTTGGCCTCACATTCAGGCCAAATTGAGTCCGTAGTATGTCTGCCAAGACATCCGGATCAACCACAGGGTCCTGCTGAGGAGCTGGTTGATTGGGGTTAGTATTTACGCCATCAAGTGGTTGTCCTTGGTTTTGCATGTCTGGAGGAATAACATATATCATTGGTGGGGTGAATTGGATGTTAGGAGCAATTGGGTTGACCGCTGGTGGCCTCCAAGGCTCCTGAGTCGCCCCTAAATCACCCATTGACTTGATTGGGGATGTATCCATCGGACAGCAATTCGCATCCATGGGGACAAAGGCAGGCTGCCCCCTAGTGGGATGTTGTTCGGGTATGTTGTGACAAGCCCCCAAGGCCTAGCATTGCTAGACTCAGCCCTATCAAAATTTTGGGAATATATATCCCCTCCACCAAAGGATGGTGTAAGGCTAGGTGGGGGTGGTATGGATGGAACTTGTCCCGTAGGGGTATTAGTTGCCCAACTCGGGAAACTGCCCATGCCAAAGGCATACGACCCAGGGGCATAAAAACCCTGATTTAGAGATGCCAGTGCGGAAAGTTCATTCCTCATAGCCTGGAAGTGACTATTTAGGCTGCTATCCAGCATTTTCCCAAGTTGGGTCATTAAGTTCGCAGGTATTAAGTCCATTGGTGGATTTAAACCAGTATTGTGCCCTGTTGTGGGCACTGCTGGAGTTACAGATGCAGGCGAATTGGTGGTGTTTTGAGGAGTAGACATGTTTGTCCGTATTATAATTCGTGATCTTAACACCAATTGATCTAGATTTGCTAATTGATCTCTCGTGGTTGATTGTTCAATCTCCCACTGTGGTCGCCAATTTGTTATCGCACAAATTCGGATAACAACAAATAGTAAGCCTTTTGCAGGCTAAGACGATAGAATTTGAATAAAAACTCTTTCGTTGGATTGCGCCTTCAAAAAAGTTTTAGAACAATGAACAGGAAACAAGTCCCTTGCCCACTGTCGATTACAAAGAACTATTATCTAACAACTATGAACTACAGACTACAACTACGCTAGAACTAGGATAAAATAAAAGAGCAGATTTGCTGTGTGGTGTTGATTGTTTCAGTCTGCTGAGTTGCTTAGTATTTATAGGCCATCCAGTAACCGCTCTTCGAGAACTGCCTTTGTCGTGCTTCTGGTAACCGCTTGACACCGTTGACGACTACGATCGAGTGGTATTAACCTGTTGTTCTGCTTCTCTCTGTTCGGGCAAGTAAATCTAGTCGTTCCTGGCTTGGCCCACCAACAGGTCTAATTGGTTGACTGTCTCATGGTCTTGGCTAGCGGGAGATATATGACTGTCCCTTTGGTCCTGGCCTGACGGGCAGATAGGTGACTGTCCATTTGGCCTGACGGGCGAATAGGCGACTGTCCCTTTGGTCCTGGCCTGACGGGCAGGTAGTGGCTGTCCCTTCGGTCCTGGCCCAACGGACAGAAAGACTTAATTGATATGTTGATTTTATTTATTTATTTTTTTTGGTGATAACAAATAAATAAATAAAAAATTCGAGAGGCCAAATTAAATGAATAGAGTGAAATAGTCATACAAGTCAAGTCCTATATAACTGTAGGTTATAGCTAACCGCTACATAGACTATATATAGCCACTAGCCAGTATAGGATCGGAAGAGATGTATGTATATATGTATGTATGTGAATATATATATATACTTCGTATATATATTGCTCTCTATATCATATCCATTAAATAATACTACTCTCTAATAGAAATAGAATAATAGAGTATAGTAGTAGTAGTAGTAGTGGAGTAGGTAGGTAATTAGATGCAATTCCGATGGGAATAACTGCGATGCATGCAAATTAAAAGACAGATTATAATGCAGTAGTAGTATTAGTAGTATTATGCAGATTTAATTAATTTAATTTGCATTGCAATGCAGTAAATAATTAAGGAAATGATGATGAATGGATAAATGAATGTCCATATATTAACAACTAACCATATACTACTACATGCTACATACCTACTAACCATGCATGCCCAATCAATTCTACTCTACTTATTATTTCCTTAATCGAAAAAACTAGCTAATTAATGGAGTAGTACTATAAGAGAGTGGCCGGCCGGGATTATTCTGATCCTGAATTACTGGCCGGAACCAACACATATATAATGACCTCTACTCGGTCTACTTATATAATTCTACACCTAACAAAACTTCATATATATAAATCCATCCACTCCTTATTCTTATTAATAGGGCTTGTTTGGGAATTAGCGGTCAGCTGTTAATTGATTATGTGAGTAATAATGAGATAAAATTAGTTGTTTGACAATTTCTAGACTAAGTTTCTGCCTAGAATAAACTAAAATCCAAAATGCTGCTATTTGCAGCGGTCTCAAAAATAGCTGATTGAATACCTTTTTAAGTTATTTTTGTCTTTTTAAATAAGCTAATTTTATTGAATTGTCTCACAAAAAGCTAATTCTGAGTTAGCTGTTTCGCCAAACAGTACCATTATTTTTTTATATACACATGCATAGAGAGAGATAGATGATATTCCATACAATGAAACAAAAAAAAAAAAAGAAAAAAGAAAAAAGAAAAAAAAAACTGAAAAAACAGAAAAGGCTAATTCATACATGACTACTTTTTACCATTATAGTTCACCGAAATAGTAGTAGTAGTATATATGGAGTATATAATAATAATAATAATAATAATAATAATAATAATAATAATGATAAAAGAAAGGAGGAATAAATTAAAGCCAAAGGGCACCAGCGTCCTTGAGAAGTGGAACGAGCGTGCCATTTATATGGGACGCCATGACGCTGTCCATGGAGCCGACCAGCTTGCCGCCGATGAAGACAACAGGAACGGCGGCTGAGGAGGAGGAGGAGGTGGCGCCGTCCAGCATCATCCGGGAGAGGGCGGTCTCCAATTGGTGGCCGTTAGGGTCGTGGTCGATCTCGTAGACGGTGGGGCTGACGCCCATGCTGCAGAACAGGCGTTTCATGGAGAGGCACATGCAGCACGTGCTCATGCTGAAGATCACCACGGCGCTCCCCGATGCCATCCTCTCTATGCGCTCCCACGCCTCCGTTGCTACACTGCGTCTCGCCGCCGCCATACCGTACGACGAAGACGACGACCTGCTGCTCGTGCTGCTGCTGCCGCTGCTGTTCCATGATGATGAGTAATACATGTTATATGTATGTATGCTCTGCAGCTGGTGGTATTCCATCCATCCAAGGGGAAGAAATGATAAGAGGGAGACCTCCTATTTATAGCCCACAAGAAAGTACGTACCCACCAATTATTATCAATCACAAGTGATGCTTCATTATATTCACTCTCTACCTATGCCTCTACTTCATCATGTCATAATATTAATTAGGTTAATTAATTATTTCCCAACAAAACTTAGTACGTCAATTTATTGCGCCACGCACATAGTTTATATGATTTGATCAACACTTCGATATCGAGATATAGACCTCTAATTGCCTCCATTTTACAAACTTCAAATAATTATTAGGGTTTGTATTCTAACGGCCTGCCTCATAGATCTATATATATATATATATATATATATGTTTTTAGTTTTTATAAGGCATCTCCAACAAAACTCTCCTATTTTTTCATAACTCTCCTACTTTTTCCCACCACATCATCTTCTCTTTCTTCCACATCATTAATTAACTTTATCTCATTTTCATTTCTAATAAAACAACTCAATATTTTTCACATCATTATTGTAAAGAATTTAAATAAAAAATATAAGAAAAATCTTTTTAATTAAATTTTTTTGCAGAATTATTTAGTTGTTTATATTTAAAATTATTGTATTTTAAAATTAAAAAAAAGTGAAAACAAAAAACAAATTTTTTTTTTTAAAAAAATAAAAAGGCTGCAAAAGCTGCCGGGCACAGTGTGCCGGCAGTGCTCCTCCAAATTGGAGGAGCATGCGCGCAGGGCAGGGGCGAGCAAAGTTGCAGATGCCCTAAAGAGCTGGCTAGATGTATCTATATATATATATATATATAGATTAGGCGTTGTGTCAAAATTAAAGCTGATTAATGGCAATTATTAATTACTCGCAATCAATATATATATGTATAGGCCGGTGGCACAGTTGGTTGCAACTATCAGCTAAACACATAGGACTTGTGAAGCAAACAAATTTAATTAATTTTAATAATTATAATTAATAGTACTGTAAGTAGCTAACTATAGCATGTTAATTAATGCGCGCCGGAGCTTTAATTAATGTGCATCATCAGTGAATATGATGTTAAGGATCCGATCTCCACTATATATATCAACGACTTCTCATTGAATAGTCCATACTATACTGCTAGTAGTATTAATTTTGAATTAGTGAAAATAATTAACTAGTTATACTTTCAGGATGCAAGCATGTTTAATAAGTACTACAATATAGTAGCTAGTAATATATTTTGGTTGGGGTCGGCCCCTACAAAGTACAAAATGATATACAACTCCATATGATATGCATGGTATATATATAGTATGTAGTTAGCTAGTAATTAATATATAGTGTAATTAAGAATATTAGTGGGGGGTGGATCGTGATAGTATTTAGACATTTTGTACGTAGGTGGTATATATGATGATTAAAATAAAAGCAATATAATAGTGTAGAGTGCATGCATGATGGATTCGTAAATCGTAATATTAATAAATACTGTACTAGTAAATAATTAGGGTTGAGACTTGATGGAGTAAAACAAGCGCGACTGTACTTAATTAGCGGCTGGGTGTGTGTAGGCGGGTGATTAATTGGATTTGTATGCATAATGCAATAATGCATGCATGGTTATATATATATATATATATATATATATATATATAGTGTACTACTTAAGTAGAGGTAGAGCCATCAGCCATTAATTAGCCATATAGTATATATATATATACCCATAGAAGACAGATTGATAAAGTGATCATCATCATCATCATCAGACATGATCACATGAGATCGACCGAGCTCATATATAGTATGATCCATATATATATATATCATCATGCAAGCTAATTAGGTCACATGCATGCATGAATCATGATGACATCCAACCACAACCATTTCTTCTAATTAGGGCTGTCAAACGGGCTGGCCCGGCCCGGCCCGGCCCTAACCCACCTCAGCCCACTTTTGAACGGGCCGGTGCGGGCCGGGCCTAATTTCTAACGGGCCTCTAAATTGCTAACCCAGCCCAACCCAAGGCGGGCTGCGGGCCAAAGTGGGCTAGCCCACTATAGAAAAATGAAAAAAACTGTTCAACAAAAGGGCACAACCGAACCAAATATTGTGAAAGTCTGAACACTGAAAAAAAACTGTTCAAAAAAACCTGTTCAAAAAAAACTGTTCAACAAAAACTGTTCAAAAAAAACTGTTCCCAAGATCAAACACTGAAAGTCTGAAACTTGGACTCTAGTCCCAACAGGAAACAATCAACAAGACAACAACACATAGTCCTCACAAGTTATCAAGTGTTTTGAATATTACATTCATCCAAATAAAATTAAAAAAAGTTCACACTAAAACAAAAGTGCATCAAATATCTTATCACAATATTTCATTGTCTTCTTCGCCTCCTTCATTGTCATTATCTCCTTCGCCTTTCTCCACGATACCTGCCCAACCATCTTGATCTACAAATAAAAAACATAAAGGATCATCAAGTTACATACTAATTAATCATTTAAATAAAAGCAAAATTTGAATGAAAAACTTATCAATTAAAATCATACCAATCTCATAACCATGTAACCAATTACGAGTGCAAATAAGAGTTTGCACTTTTTCAGGAAGGATACAATTCCTATATTTGTTGAGCACACGAGAACCGACTGAAAACGCAGACTCTGATGCAACAGTAGTGATGGGAATAGCCAAAACATCGCATGCCATCAATGCAAGGGCAGGAAAACGATGTCTATGCTTCTTCCAGTGCTCCAAGACGTCTAAATTTTCATAATATGCAAACTCAAGCTTTGGCTCCTCCAAATATTGATCCAATTGAGATTTTCCTGTGCTTGTAGCAGTTTGACTCTCATATGCCTTAATTTCCTACAATGATATAATCATACTATAGTAAGAAAACATAAAGAGAATAAATGATAAGGAATAAGTAAAAAGACTTGTAATATACTTAACTTACATCAAAGATTCTTTTTCCTTTGCCTTTCACTCCCTTTCCATCTTGAGTAGTTGTAGTAGAAGTGCTATGCAAAGAATGTTGTGGCGGTAAAGGACTTACTTGATGAATGCTAGAATATTGCGAGAAAAGCTCATACAACTTTTCTTTTACTTGCAATATCTTCCCTTTACATTTATTAGGATCACTCTCGACCTTAGAATAAAAAAACTCCAACATAGAAAGTTTAATTCGCGGATCAAGAACAGCCCCAAATGCAAGCACAATGCTATAATGAGTCCAATACTTATCAAACTTCTCTTGCATCCTTGTACACATATCCTTTATCACTTCATCTTCACTCAATAAATTTTCCTTCAACAAAACCTCAATTTTCCACACTTGCATAAAATACAAATTCGATGTTGGATAAGAAGTGCCAGAAATCAAGGTGGTAGTATCATAAAATGGCTCAAGGAACTCACATATTTTCTCAGCTCTTTTCCACTCTTCAACTGAAGGACAATACTTATAATTCCTGTCATTCAATTGAAGAGAAGCAAAAGCCTTCTTGTATTTGAGTGCACTTTCCAACATTAAATATGTCGAGTTCCAACGCGTAACCACATCCAAACGTAACCCACTACTAGTATCAATATTACCAATGGACTGCACACATTCATCAAACTTTTTGCGCTTAGTCTCCCAACCTTTCACATACTTGACAGACTCTCTTATTTTGATCAAGGATGGACTAGCTACTTTTAAACCTTCTTGAACAATCAGATTCAATATATGAGCACAACATCGCACATGAAAAAACTCACCATCAGACAACAAGCTATCATGCAAAGAAAGTTGTTCTTTCAAAAGATGTTGCATGCTATCATTACTAGATGCATTATCCAATGTCAAAGAGAAAACCTTCTTGTCAATACCCCATTCCTTCAAAACATCAAACACTTTGATAGCTAGTTCAGACCCTGAATGTGGAGGAGGCATATGAGCAAAACAAATGATCTTACTATTCAACTTCCAATTATTATCAACGAAATGAGCAGTCAAGCAAATATAACCCTGAGTAGTCGATGCAGTCCATAAGTCTGAGGTGAAGCAAACTCTATTTGGAATGCTAGTCAAGACATCCTTAAGTTTTGCTTTCTCTGCCAAATAAACTTTTGAAATATCACTAACAAGAGTATTGCGAGTGATCACTTTAAAGTCTGGGTTTAAGTACTTCACAAAATCTCTAATACCTTTGTAATCAGCAAATGAATATGGCAAATCATGTTTAAAGCATAGGCAGATAGAGGCTAAAGGTGCGGAAACACAAATAGTATACCTGTGGGGACTGTCGTCCTAAATTACTTCATCAGTATATTTCGGCTATTCTTCCATCCAATTCAAATAGTAAGTTTCGCCCAAATAATGAATTACAGCAATGACCATTTAAACAGAAACAAAAATATGAAATTACAAAAACAGAGACATTTAAAATGTAACAGAATATGAAAGATTTAGCAATGAAGATTTAAGGAAGGTAAAATTACCGATCCAAGTTGTTCTCCAACTTCAAATCCAATTGTTCGAATATCATCCTCTGATGTTGAATTAGTCGCCATGGAAGGACTGTCGCCGTCGGCACCTTTCTGTTGGAAGCGGTTGCCGATGGGTGGTTGTCCGGTGGACTGGTGGTGGCCGACTGGGAGTTGGTGTGGGGCGATTGACGGTGGCGGTTGAACGAGAGAGACTGAAGGAGACGAGTGGTGATGGTGACTACGGTGGTGAGTGGGGTAGCGACCGCCGACCGGTGAGAAGAGTAAGGGCGAACGGCGACTGGCGCCTGGCGGCAGCG
The DNA here is from genome assembly GCA_030278955.1 of Hygrophila difformis. Classification (NCBI taxonomy): domain Eukaryota; kingdom Viridiplantae; phylum Streptophyta; class Magnoliopsida; order Lamiales; family Acanthaceae; genus Hygrophila; species Hygrophila difformis. The sequence goes on from JAOANR010000011.1 coordinate 50,624,374, forward strand.
ATTCGGATGGAACGAGAGAGAGACCGAAGGAATCGCTAATTGAAACTTGAAAGAGAGTAGAATTGTGCCCTAAT